>OZ005660.1:73554593-74094593 GCA_963930645.1 Salticus scenicus
ACCCTACAGACAGACACCATACAAATTTTGCCATTTTCGGATTCCTCACACCTGAAAATGTGTAAAAAAGTCGAAAAACCAAGGTCGAAAATTTTCACGATTATTTAAGTTCCCCATACCTATAGTATGATGGAGAACTAATAAATCAGTAAAATAAGGTTATATTGAAGTTAGTGTTGATGTAACTTTTTAAATTGCATATTGTTTGAGTTGCAAGTTGAAGCAATACGTATATATTCAGGCAGATAAGAAATTTAATCTATTAATATATATATATATATATTTTTTTTTTTTTTTCTGCAGTTTGTTATTATTATTGTTTTAAAAATGCGCAGAATATACCATTTAATGCATTCAAAATATTAATAATAAATTCTTCGTTAATTATTATCATGTGAATAATAAGTCCTGATCAAGGATTTTTTTGCACAAATAAACCAAAAATTATAATAGCAAAAAATTAGATAAATTCACTCTCTATAGATTAATAATACTCATTACTTTGAGCTGATTTATTATATTTATTTATGTTTTGTTTGTGAAATATCTCATTCATTTTTTAAATTAAGTAATTAAAAACAAGTCCTTCCGGCTTATTCGGAAGGGAAGGTTGATTTCTTTTTCCTTATCAATTATTAATGGAATTGGTAGAAATATTGAAGTAGGCTATGCACATATTAAGCAAATCGGTTCATAAATACCTTTTATGCGAATTAAAATTTTCAAGTGGCCAGCGCTTGGAAACGAGATGGTGGGGCGAGTTAACAAATATAGTTCGAATTAATTCAGAATCTCAAAAATCGTGCTGAAAAATTAAGTGGATCAAAATGGCAGAGAAAGTTGCTCAGTGAACTAATCTAAGATATTGTTGCAAATTCGTTAATAATTTTATTTATTATTATTATTATTTTGTAAATTCTTTCAAAGAGGCTTAGTAAGTTGATAAATTGTTAATTTTCTACATTTCTAGTTTGTTTTAGAGTAAAAACAGCCTAATTTTCCCTTAGAAATGCATTAAAAAGCTTCAAAAAGGCAGGCAATGGATTTGGCACCAAATTTGGTGACTTTTGGCGAGAAAATCCTAACTATCGATATATCAAAGATGGACGCTGTAACGTGATTGGTTAACGAGTTACATGAAATTTCTAAATTTTTCTGGGTTCGATAAAGGGGTATAAAAGGTGGCCAAATGTGCCAAGTCAGTCAGTTGCAGTTGAGTTTCGCCAAACGCTTGCATTGCTTTTGAAGGAGTTCTGAGTCTCTTTGAATGAGCCTTACTTTATGTTAATGCTTTGATACAGTTTGAACTGCGAATTTGCTGTTGACAGCTGTTATTTGAGGTGTGTTTACTGGTGAAACTGAAGGTGAACCAACCTGTATTCTTTTGGAATTTTTTGTAAATAAACTACTGAACTTTTGCAAGTTTCGCCTTTCATTCTCGGACAACTTACGAAACCCCCAAGTATGCAACAATATTTGCAAAATAAGTCCACTGTCCAACTTTGGTTCGAATAAGCTCAGTATTTCAAAGTTATCGCTATAACAAAGCCTCAATATTTATTTATGTTTTGTTTGTGAAATAGCTCATTCATTTTTTAAATTAAGCAATTAAAAATTATATCTCTGATACATACATGGGGAAAAAAAAAAAATCACATGGATGATTCATTTATTGAATATTTCTTCTTCAAAATTTTATTAAAAGAAAGAAAAGTTAAACTGAAAAATTATATTTACCCTTCTCCCTTCTAAAAATAAATAATAAACATATTTCTGTTTCAATGCAAGTTTTAACTGGCTTCCGTAAGCTAATCAGAAGCAGAAAAATTATATTACACAACATATAGACTTTTAAAGAGGACTGATCTTTCTGTCAATGTGAACAGGTGGAAAATGAGAGAGGGAATTATCCGCATCAATAAAGGGTTGTTTGAATGCGGGATGAATCTCTGTGGGCTATGTAAGCGGGCCTTGTGTTTTAGTAGTTAATATTTCCAAGGCTTCGTGAGTTTTAAGGCATAATAGTGTGAACTATAATGGGCTATTTTGTTAGTTGCTAATGTAGTTAGGTTAATCGGGTTAATGAAATGGTTTTTTAAAGAGCTGTGCAAAGTTCACTGCATTTTAAATCTATGAGATGTTCAGTTAGGATCTTTAATTTTTCTTTTTGTCATTGCAATATAACAAGTTTCATCTTTGTTTTTAAATTTAAAATTTATTTTGTAGATTCCGGATGTATCTTTAAAATTAATTCAGTCTTTTTTATTTCTTATCCTTTTAAAAATGTTTTATTGGGAATATGGGAATATTAATTCCTGATTTAGAGCCTTAATATTTAATTTTATCAACTGCATCGTTACAAAAGGAAATGAAGGGAGTGAAAGTGGATTTAGTTTTTCGAACACTGCTAATAGAGTTTAGTTACAACTAAGTTATAGAACTAAGTTAAGTAACTTGTTGTAACACCTTTATGCAATTAAATTAAATGAAAACATTTTTAAATTTCAAATTATAATCCATAAACATAACACAAGAAGAAGCTATTTTGTATTGCTAGATCAGTTAATGTAACAGTTACACTAGAACATACAAAAGTCGATTTTTACAGTTTAAAATAAATAAACACATATTTAAAAATTATTAAATTTACAAATACAACTATTCTACTGTTTACAAATGCGCAATATTATTTTTATTTTATTTTATATTAAATATTAACACTTCTGTTCTTAAGAACAATATTTAATTGAATTCGATTCTCAGAATTCAATTCTTCGTTTTCGTCTATCACATGATTGAGCAGACAATGCTAGGAAGAGTCCATTAAAACTTCATGTATGCACAGTCCCAGTAGCAGAAATTTTTCTGTCAATCTGCGACAGCTATTCACGCATTAGAAAATAATCTGCAGCATAATTTCACAGTGAGTTACGGACAATAAAAGTTACCGGATTCCGTAAGCATATTTTTTATCACAAGTTTGCATTTATCTAATGTTTCAAATGAGTATTAACATTTATGATGTGGATGGAGAAAGCTCAAAAATTACAACGCTTTTGTGGAACGTTCAATCACCGATTATTAGCTGTTGGGGGGGGGGGGGGAAATTTAAGTGAGATATTGAACAGTTCTACTTCTTTGTAAGTTATAGAATCTAATTAACTAAGTTTTAAAAAAATATTACTGACATTTATGTTGCTGATGGAGAAAAAATGGAAATCTCAAGGATTCCGCGATCTGTTTGATAGCCGATCGTTAAATGGGAATAGAGTTGACGGGGGTGGGGGGGGGAGACACAAAAAAATTACATGAGTGAGAAATATTGCACAGTTCTACCTCTTTATAGGTTCTAGTATTTAATAAAGCATGTTTAAAAAGAATATTGACATTTATGTTGTGGATGGAAAAAGATTGGCAATCTGTATCTTTCATGCCAAAATTGGGAGATTTCGAATTCCTACATAATGCTGATTTGGAAACAATCTGCAGACTAAAAAAAAAAAATCTGCGACGTACGTCGCGCGTCTCGCATTTTCTGCTATGGGGTGCACAGTTAGGAGGTAAAACAAGAAATAAGTTATGTTAATCATAAAACTGTATAATTTATAGGACTCTGATATGCATATTACATGTTTCTCGTTTTGCATCCATGCAGCGTCCTCCATTGACGAAAGATTAATTTTTTTTTTTTCTTTACAAAAAAAAAAAAAAAAAAAAAATCCACCTGCATGCGAATAACCTTTTTGCAAACTGCATTTAATTTTACCAATTCCTACAATTGTTTTTGAAATGTCTACAGACTTATGAAACACCCAGTATGTGTCACAATAATATATTACTCACACAATATATCCATAGTGTTGAAAGGTTGTCTCTCAATTAAAGAATCCTGTTCGATAGTCTTTTATTGAATGCTCTTTGAAAACTTTGAAATTAATTTTTTTTTTTTTTTTTTTTTTTTTTTGGTTTTAATGAATAATTATCATTTGGTTTTTAAATGTCTTAGAAATAATACACTTTATGCTAAAAGAGAAAATATAAAGAAAATATATGAATAATTATCATTTGATTTTCAAATGCTTAGAAATAATATATGCTAAAAAAATAGAAAGAAAATATTTCTCAAAACCCTGAAAACACTTGAAATAATAAAATAACAACAGCCTTAACAAAAATAAACCAAAAAGAAAATATTAAAATTGATTTCAAAAACTTCAGCAAAGGGATGAGATTAGCAAAAATAGAAAAAAGCTGAAACTGTATGCAAAGGCAAGACATTGAAATGAAATACCAGAATTTTGATGACAAAATCTATTATATTAGAGTAATAAATATTTATTTTAATCTTCAATGTATAAAAAAAGAACAAATGCACATCAGAAACATAAAAAAAAAGCTGAAAAAGTGTTTAAAAAGCTGAAAAAGTGTTTAAAAAGCTGAAAGCTAAATGTACAAAAAAGCTGAAATCAGCTGAAAAGCTGAAAAATCTCATCCCTGTATCAGCAAAATAGCCCATTACAATAATTATTTTTATGCAACAAAAAGAGAAATAGTCAAAATTTTAGCAAATCACAACTCCTGCAACAACAATCCAATAGAGATTGACGTCGGGTGGTGCACCATACTGGAAAGGAGAGAAGGAGGAAAACAGATGGCAAGACCACCCGATGATACAGTTCACCGAGATGTACCTGATGAAGGCTGCAGTTTTAGCAGCTGAAAGCGCTCGTACAGGTAATTTAAAAAAGGTTTTTAATGTTTTAATATACCCCAAAAATACTTTTAAACCCAAAGAAACCCACAGTGTTGGGTTTTTCCCAGGTCTGCTGATAAATTACTTATAAGATGTTAATTTGGTATTTAAGTAATAGAGAATTAAGAGTGAAATCTTTAGAAGTTATATAATTTAATTAAAAAGTAAACCTTCTGAATCCTCAGCAAATAAAATGGGAGCTACTTCCATAGCTTCTTCAATATTGGTGCTTTCCAAATTTTTCGGATTAACATCAGACTTTTTGTCCTCAGTCTTATGAGATGAACTAGGTTCTGAAGAAGAAAAAGCATTTCCAGGGCTTTCGTTTACTTCATTAACAGAAGATTCTTCAGTAACTTCTTCAATGCAGTTTACAGCTGGCTTCTTGCAAATTTTATTATTTGGAGATCTAAAAGAAAGGGAAAAGAGGATATATAGCATATCATTACAAAGTGGAACATCATCAAATGTAACAAAGATTTTTTTATGAAAGAGTCCAAATTTCAACACATGTGAAAATGGACAAGGATTAAACCTGGCTCCTTAACCCATTAAGCACCAACACTCACATCACAACAACATTTGATTAAGAATGTTTTTTTTTTTTTTTTTCTCTCTATAAATAATTAAGATATATATATTCTTCATGTGTTTCATTGAATATTGAAGTGCCTAGTTTGTAATGTAAATTCTATCTTTTTTAATTCAAACAAAATTGCCTGGGTTTTTACTGAATATATATATATAAAATCACTAAAAATAACTCACTTGAGTGCAGGGGTTTAAATCATTGAATATGAAAAAAAAAAAAAAGTTTTTCTTAAATTATAACAAACAGGGATCAAGAAAACTAATTTAAAAGGGTTTTGCAGTTTATCTATATCTGCGCTAACCCTATTAGAATGTGAGTCCCCATTTTCGAACCATATCATATTTTCTAACAATTTTTTAAAAATTATTTAAGCTACATATGATTAGAGCTGCATACTGAAACACAAACATACAAACTTTTTCAGTGTGATTTATATAGTGGCATTTAATAGGTTAACATGCTAATGCTCTAAAATTATTAAGCTACCACTCAGTTGAAATCTGACAGGCACAATATTCAAAGCTTAGTGGTTGGAGCAATAGCAATTTATGCAAAAAACACGGGTTGAATTTCTGACCTGTTGCATTTTACTTGTTAATAATTTAATATTTCTAACAAAAAACTTGTATGTACAATGCACAAAGAAGGCATTTAAAAAAAATGCAATGACAGTGCCACCTGTTGAGCAACTGATCTCCAAATCTAATCAGCACCAGTTTATGTCAGGGTCCAACTAAATACCAAGTTTGGTTGAATTTCGTTCATTGGTTCATAAGATACAGTGTCCACAAAATTTATGACACACACACGCACATACTAACAGACAGACATTTTCTAAAAACAGTCGAATTGTGTTCAGGACATCCCAAAACGTGTAAATCCATCGAAAACTGGAGTTCAAAAATTTTCATGAATCTAATACTTTCTCTATATATACATATAGAAGAAAGTAAAAATGGATCTACTTGAGAAGGCAGCAACAAAGTGTGATGCTGCACTTGTGCTTAGTTTTTTGGTCTGATAAGGTCATACTGTTACTTCAACCTAAAATAAATACTGTCAATTTTTTTGCAATTTATAGTGTTTGCTTAGATTTCTTTTTCTTTCTTTCTTTTTTTCAACTAATGATTATGACAGAATATTTTTTAGATACAGCACAAATTTGAGATTTGATTATCTACGTTGAGGAGTTTAATTGTCAATATAGCAATTAATAGCTGAAAATTTCAGGATATTTTTTAAGCTTTCAGGAATTTAAGAACTATCAGAGCATGTACTATTCCTGTTAACGCTGAGAAAATTTGAAGTTCTAAATGTTTTCTCAGAAATAAAATTCACTATGTTCATTTAGAAATTGAGCATTTAAAGGCCATGGAAAAATAAATGCATTTGCAAAGTTATAATTCGGATTTTTATCAATATATATTTAATATAATGAACATCCATAAAAAATGCATGTATAATTTTAAAATTAAACATGCAATCTTTTATATATATATATATATGTGTGTGTGTGTAAGGCAATGTAAATAATAAATATAAAAAAAAAAAAAAAAAAAAAAAATTAACAAAAGGAAAAAAAAAAAAAAAAAAAAAATTCTGACAAAAAATGGTGCAGAAGGAAAGACAATAATTATGTAATTAAATCAATAAAAATTTTATTAAAATACATTACCCCTTCTTAACTGCAAAAGGATAATTATCAGCAAGAAGATCTACATTCAAGCAGTTTCTGACATCTTCTAAATCACTCACAAACTGGGCTAAGTTCTTTGCCATCTCATTCAGCTTAAGTCTGGCCAACTAAGGTGCAGAAAAAATCAGAAAGAATACTTTTTCAATATATATATATTTTTTTTTTCTATTTGGAAAAGAAAATAATAATAATTTAAATTAAACTAGTATGATGTGGCCACCACATGACTTTCTTCTAGATAATTTTATACAAAATTTATGCAATACAACTTATTTATTAAATTATCAAATTATTTTTAATTATAAATGCATACAATTTTTATCTGACAGTATTATATTATCATTATATGCCGAAAGATCTCAACTTTTTGCAAATCAGAAGAAATGAGATTTTTTTTTTTCAAGTTTTTTTTCGCTAAAAGATAAAAAAAAAAAAAAATCTATAACTCTGTTTTAAATTATCACAGATTTCAACCATTCGTTTTAAAGGTATTGACGAGATCTTTCGAAAGATAGCCATGATGAAAATTTACTCCCCCCAGGGGGGGGGGGGATGCTCCCACATGCACAATTTTTTTTTTTTTTCGTTAACTACTACTATTATCAATAATTCAAATTTATTTTATATTCACTTGATTAAAATAACTCTCATTATGTACATTTATACGAAATTTTGTCCTATACTGCCATGTTAAAAATTTAGAAAAAATGCGATAACAGCACCCCCTGTTGAGCAATTGTTCCACAAATCTAATCAGCACTAGTTTATGTCAGGGTCCAACTAACTACCAAGTTTGGTTAAATTACGTTGATTGGTTCGTGAGATACAGCGTCCACAAACTTTGTAATACACACACACAGACAGTCATTTTCTAAAAACAGTCAAATTGTGTTCAGGACATCCCAAAACATGTAAATCCATCGAAAACTGGAGTTCGAAAATTTTCACGAATCCAATACTTTCTCTATATATACATATAGAAGAAAGTAAAAATAATAATTTAATGATGATATCACAGATTCATTGCTGCATATAAAATTTCAAAATGAATCTTTAAAAGAGCCTTGTGCCTATTACAGACAGTTTAAACATACAAAACTACTTAATATTCAAAATAATGCGAGTGTTAACTGGAGAGTGAGATTATTATTAAATTACAGTATGATAAGTTAAGTGTTGCAGTCAAAATGCTGTTTTACAAAACGTACTGTAAATATGCGATTAAAGGTTGTTTAGGGCTGGTCAATATCAGAAATAAAATATTGCAATATATCCCCAAATTTATATCTATATTAGCGATATTGTTCAAGAAAAAAAATAAAAAAATAAAATAAATCATTAGGTCGCTTCAGTTGTTTGAGAATAGTTCAATAATTCAAAAATTACAGTTCAGTTAATCTGAAGTTGTTTCTTCATTAACGCTGTACATATCTTCTGGCTACGATTCCATAGTTAACTAGTCTTTAAAAAAATAATTAAAAAAAAAAAAAACTTTCTTTGGAGCTATCAACATCATTGCTAATACAGCACCAAAAATTTTCTTTGTTATTTTTGTGAGAGTACCATCATATGATTCTTTTACCCACTCCACTATAGTTAACATATAACCCCCCCCCCCCCCCAGAGACTTTAATCTGTCTTTTTCTTAAACTCTAGAATAAATAAATAATAAATCTACTTAGAAATGCAATATTAGTAAAAATAAAAGCAGTTTAGTGAATTTAATGAAAAATTATTATTAATTTCTATTTATTTGTTTAATTTTAATTCGATCTTTGATTAAAAAAAAAAAAAAAAAAAAAAAATGAATTTTTCAATATGATACTACAAGTAAGATTCAAATTATACAAGAAAACTTATTATTATTATTTTTTTTTTTTTTTTTTTTTTTTTACAAAATTCACTAAAGAAGTTAGGGTGACAACTTATACCAGATTTTCCTACATATATTCTGCAGGTCAGATAAATCAGTTTACATTGCTTAATTTACACAGAAGGCAGGGTTGCCACTCAAACAGGAGAATGAAATTTCCTGACATTTCCAGGTGTGTTCTAAGAAAATTCCAGTCTAACCAAATATATATATCCAGTCTAACCAATTAACCAATTGGTTGTATTGAGGGCAAAATAATTATAGTACTAAGTTTCAACCATATGGTTGAAAACACAAAAAATACATATGACAAAGTTAGATACAGTGATAGCATATGTCGCTTACAAGCGAGATAAGGAATTTTTTCACAAGCGGAAAAGAAGGCTAGGGATATTTTTTCAGGGTTGCCACTCAAATAGGAGAATGAAATTCCCTGACTTTTCCGGGTTTTCTAGACGTTCTCTAAGAAAATTCCAGTCTAGCAATATATTGTGCACTGGCTGTGTTGAGGGAAAAAAAAAATTATGGTACTACTTGAAAACACAAAAGTTACATATTACTTTGACCTAAGGAGAGATTGCCCTCGATGGGGATCCTTCTAAGAGGTCTTGTTAAAAAAAATGGCAGAAGCTAAGAAAAAAACACGAAAAATGACTATGTTTGAGGAAACATTAGTTTTTTTTTTTGGCAATCATCGAATGAAATTCCCTGACTTTTCCAGATTCTGGCTAAAATATTCAAATTCCCTGACTTTCATGGTCAATTTTCAAATTCCCTGACTATTCCAGGTTCTTCAGGTAGCGTGGCAACCCTTTTTTTTTTTTTTTTTTTTTTTTTTAAATGGCAAAAAAAATCTAAAATTGGCCATACATTGACGGATAAAATAACTTTTTCTTTAGCAACCATCGTACGAAGTTCCCTGACTTTTCCCTGGCCAAAATAGTCAAATTCTCTGACTTTATCCTGATTTTTTATGGTCAATTTTCAAATTCCCTGACTATTCCAAGTTTTCCAGGTAGTGTGGCAACCCTGAGAAGGGTATATTTGTACAAGGCAAAACCTCACTTATTGCTCTGTCGGTGCCCAAATATACACAGCAATAATATAAATTGTAAGAAAAAAAAAAAAAAAAAAATGAAGCCACATAGAATTAAGCAGAGATTCAAATAATGCACAACAATATCATGAAAATGTAAGGAAGGAGGGGAGGGAATAAAGCCACGTAGAATTAAACAGATTCAAAAATAAAATAGTAGTAAACTACCAAAATTTTGTTGCAGTCCTTAGCACACTCTTTTAAGAACGATTCCTGAAGAGCAGCTTCCTGACGGGCTACTTGTAGAGCATTTGCTAGATGACGATTATTTCGAGAAAGAGCATTGATGCGTTTCTTATACGATCCTAAAAAATCAAAAAAAGATAAGTTAAACTTGATGAAAGAAAGACTATTTTTATAGTAAAGTAAAATACATTGTCATTAATAGAAAAGAGTACCTGTCTCTCTTTTGTATTACTCACATCTCATATATATATATATATACACTTTTGTGTATATCAACAAAAAAATTATAAAATAATAAAAGACAATAAAAAAGGTGGCGGTTGGGTGGGCAGATGTTTGATTACGGAGGTGGTGTGGTGTGGTAAGGCTGGATGGTTGGGTAGGTTTGTGAAATTAAATTAAAAAAAAAAAAAAAAGGCAAAAGGCTTGTTGCATTTACTTTGCAAACTTTCTTTTTCCACTAAAATTTCAGTTTCTTCCTTTTTGAGTTGTCAACTATATTTAAAATTCTAATCAATCGGTGAATTGAATTTCATTGTTGCTTTGTGGTTTCATTGTTATTCATCTGCTTTGAAATTTTGCTTTTTTAAATCTATGTGGTTCCTATTCTGGTCGTGGCAGGCTGGGTGAGTGTTGCCGGCGGGAAACTAGTTTAACCCCACAGGCAAGTCACAAGTCTTGCCGCCTGCCTCCTTCCTTCCTATCTTGTGTTTCTTAGGTTATTTTTTCATTAATTTTGATAAGTTTATGGTTTTGAGTTGGGATTTGTTGTGTTACTTTATTGATTCATTTGTTTTGCAGGCTGTTGATTAGTGGATCTGGTTTCTTTACATTAGTGTACTTCATCCACTGATAAAATTTTTTTAAATCTTATTGGTCACTGGTGTTTAAGTGATCTTGTATCTGTTGCTTGGCTTCTACTATGTTTAATAGATCATCTTTATTATATACATATATATATATAATATATACAGAGGGCTCTAGGAATTTGAAAATAAAACTGGTCACCAGGAAAAAAATTTTTGGAGGCCATTGAAAAAAAAAAAAAAAAAAACTGCCTTATTTATTTATTTTATTTATTTTTCAATTTACTTGAATACAGAAATTTAAATTCTGTGTATAAAAATCAAACATTAACTAGTACCGGATTACATTCAGGAAACACCTGTTAAACATCCTCAAACCGGTTTTATTATTTCCTCTAAACCGATACACTGTTGGCATCGACACATCATTACACTGGTGCAAAGATTCAGTACCAGGTTGCAAAGCGAGCAAATGAGAGCAGTGTAAACTATATCGATTCAACACCAGGTTGTTAAACATTAGTGTTCACATTTCTTTTAAAAAGGGGCAGGGCGATTTTTGAAAAGGGCACCTTCTACTGAATAAGATTTTTACTGATTAAAAGGGCACTTTTGACCAAGCTTTTTTTTTTTTTTTTTTTGAGTGAAAGGGAACTTTTTTTGTAATAATCCTCCAATGGATTATGATTCTGAAAAGAATTGTATCAATATGTTGCATGCATAGTTGTTTTATATATTTAACCCGTAACTGGGGACATCGATCTCACAGATCGCACAGCTTCTTCCTACCATCATCCTTTTTGTATGTTTTGACCAATTGAATGGATTTTTTTTTTCTAGTTTCATGTTTCCTGACATTTTCATTTGAAAAATAAATAATTAAAGAACATCTTAGTGAAAAATGCGATATTCTCTACATGACGAATATTATTTTCCCCTTATAAAATTTCCGTATGAAGGGAAAATGAATTGCTCTGGATATATCTCTAAGTTCTGACGCATGCGCTTTGTCACTACTGCGTGAGACGCGGCCGGAGACCGGAATTTTCGACACTTGCTGTAGAGTGTAGACACTAGTCGGAGGGACTATTCGATACGGATTCCAAAAAGAACAAGTCATGCAGGATTAGTTTCACTTTTAATCTGTTTTTACTTGCTTCAGAAAAAAGAAAAGAAAAAAAAAAAAAGAAGAATCTCAGGGAAAAAAATATGGGGCGCCGAAAAAAAAAGGCAGGGTCTATTTTTTACTTCAGAAAAGGGCAGGGCGCATCGGCAATAATTTTAAAAAGGGCAGGGTGCGGCGCCCTTGAGAAATCGTGAAATGTGAACACTATTAAACATGCACAGTGGAAACGATGCAAATTCCCCTTTTGTTAAAAATTTAATATCACGAGACCAGCTTGGGTAATTTTTATAAGTCAAGTGAGTTTTTTGATTGAAGGACTCAATGTCAAAGCCATGTTTAGCAAAAATGGCCCCCCAAAAATTTAGACATTAAAGCTGCTTTAAAACTGTGCCAAAATTAAAGTCCACTCACACATGGTATGGACCGGTTTCTGAAGCCCATAACCCTAAATATGATGTATATGTTGAAAAGTTCAACATAAAAGCCTGATATCTGAAGTAGAGTCGTAAAAAACGTGATAAAAGACTAGTCCTAATGATGTGTGTGAGTGGCAAATGAAAGACACAAATTTAGAATAAATTTCAATTTTATTTAGTGGCTTAAATATATATATAAACAAAAACAAATTATAAGTATTCATTAATAAATTTATATATATAAATGCAAGTATCATTATGAAAATTTATATAAAAAATACAAAAGTTTATCTGTTCAAAAATAATTCATATCATTCATATTGCTGTCGAAAAATATTTAAATTGAAGTAAACATCAGCAGTTAAAAATCAAAAAAAAACATTCACATTATTATAGATGGTGTTTAAATTCTTAAGTATACAGCAGCTATTCAAAAGTTATGAAAAATTCAAAAATTACTCACAATATCACAAACAGTGTTGAAAAATAAATCACAATGAGTTGGCATTTTAAAACAAATTCATGATGAAGGGAACATACCAGACATTACAAGCATATACATGACCACATTGTAGAATCAATAAAATATCACAGACGATGTTGAAAATAAACCATGATGAGTCGGCACTTTTAAACAAATTCATGATGAGGAATCATACCAGACGTTACAAGCATATTCATGACCACATTGTAGAATCAATAAATATCCAGCCAAAAATATTAACTTATTGAATCATTTTAAACTTATTTAAATACATCATTGAGCAAAAAAAAAAAAAAAAAAAAACTCTAACTTATTGAAATATTTTAAACTCTTTTAAATATATCATTGCTATAGCACTTATTTAAATATAACAGATCATTCAAAATAAATATTAAAGCGAACTGTTTTTCTAACAGTTTAAATTAAAAGAACTTAAAGAAAGTTCATAACGTAAAGAAAAACTGTAAGATGACCTGCATCTGCAAAAAAATTCACAGCTACTAGCTAGTCAGCCTGTCAGCCACCAGCTGCAAATACTAACATTCATCACTATTTATGCTATTTCATATTATGGAAAATTTGCATATTTTTTTACTCAACAGCGGCGAATCGGTATGCGCCATTGAATGATTGTGTGTTACAATATAATGTTACCTGTAACCACTAACTGAGGCCGTTGCAAAAATAACGGCATGTTATCGTAAGTGTGAATGATTCATTCATGGAACACGTCGAAAATCTACATCATCAAATAAGTTTTAAAGTTGAGGTTCCTTAAAAGTTGAAAAGATTGTCAGTTTATTCTCGAGCGTATTTTATGAACCCTGCTTATTCTACAAATAAACCATTATGTTTATTATTTACTATATTGATGATTTTTAAGTAATCAATAATTTAATGGTGTGTGCATCGCAGAAAATTAATTTGCTTGAAAAAGCCTCTGAATCAAAGTCTAGTTTGAAAATAAAATTGTGCTAAAAAGTTAGGAAATTTAAATTACATAACATTTTATAATAAAATAAAATACGTTAAATTAAAAACCAAAATAAGAAACAGCTTAAAAATGAAATTAATTTTATTTTGTAATTAGTTACTCGTTACACAAAATTTAGAATCACAGCTTCATTTCCCAATGAAAGATTATTCAAACTACCTTCTTTAATTACAGATAACTCATACAGCTCTTAATCATCAACATTACTTTGTTTAACCCAATTTCGGCCAAAGCTGTGTAAACACACCATTTCAATAAATATTTTTTTTTATGCTATTCTTAAAAGTTCTGAAGACAGAAATACTGCTAGGGTTTTTTTGCTAGAAGTGAAAATACTCCTTGATCTTTTTTGAAGGAGTGAATTTGGCATTATTAGGAGTAAAAAAAAAAAAAAAAGTGAAAAAGAAAAAAGTTGATCTTTTGTGAATCCATGCTAAATTTTACTTCTTTCTTAATAAGTTAAAAAATAAAATATATCTGTATAAACTCACGTTATGAGTTTCAGTTATGAGTTCAAATTATATTATATGAACTGGCCGACTGTAATAATATTCCTTTCAGCATAATTTGTGCAATATAATATCAGAACTCAGAATATGAGACCCAATTTATAAATTACAATGAGCATTGAAAGATAAGGCCATACATGAATCTGAGTAATTCTATTATTGATGCAAATGTTTAGTTTTACTAAAAATAGTTTTAATTATAAAAACTTTTTATCCATTGTAAGAGAAGTTAACCCTTTCACGCTCAAGGGAAATATTTCTCCCTTCTACAAAAATCGTTATCGATTGTTCAATTATTATTGAATCGATATTTTTTTTACTGAATGTCAAAATAAAACGTATGTCCAAGGCAGCAAATGTGTTTCTGAACAAATAAAAAAAAAGTATAGAAAATAGGACACATAATAAATGTGTTATGTGCAATGTCCACTTGTGCTTCACAAGTAAACGGAATTGCTTCGTAGAATACCATAACTAGCTATTTATTTTACTTTTCTGATAATTTTTATATTACAAAGCAATAAATTTGTATTACAAAGCAATAAATAAAATACCGATATAATAAACCTAACTCTTCGTTTATTTACTTTTATGGTCCATAGGGAAAATATTTCCCATGAAATTATAGGAAACCTATACACCCTGCTATGTTTTTCTGGTGATATTCTCTTACTTTACACCCACAATAGCTAAAATATTGTGTTGTATTGGCATATTTAGTCTTGGAAATCTTATGGTCCTGAAAGGGTTAATTGATTAAAAAAAAAAGTATACAGAGCATTGAATTGTAGAAAGAATATAAACTTTTTCAGACACATTTAACAAAATACACTAAATTTAAACTAAAAATTTAAAGCGTGAAAAATACTCCTGGTTAAAACTTTAAGGAGTATTTTTAGATTTTAATGCGTAAAATACGCTTGTAGAGGAGTTAAAAATATCTCTGTCTGAAGACATCTAAAAAATATTAGTAATTCAATTGGAGTAAACATTATCTGCTGAGAAATTTTCAAAATACACCTTTTTTTTTTTTCGTTAAACAATTATTGACAAATTCGACTTTTGGAAAATGTATGATTATTCCACTTGATTAAACATATGTGTTTATAGTGGATTTTAAAATTGCAAGTTCTGTAAATAAAAATAAAACAAATGTCATAAAAAACTTAGAAATTTTTATTTAAATTTTTTATTAAAATATGCACCATTTTATTTCTTAAATAAAATATTATTTTTCATGCACAAAACTTTTTTTTTTTTTTTTTTGTGTGTGTGTGTGTGTGTCTTAATGAATGTAATTTAAGCATATTTCAATGAAAATAATACCACATTTTACAAAATTTCTATGTTTGACCTAAAATGGGTTAAACTCAGCTGCTTCTGTTTTCTCTTTGAAGCTACATGTGTCAGTTTGTCACGTCTTTCTATAGTCAAACTATTTCTTTTTGAACTGTGAGCAATCCCATATAAATGTGTTTATTGTTTAAGTTAGTAGGTGTTTGATAAATTCATTTTTATATCATAAAGATAACTGTAACATATTTTAAAGCAAAAACATGAGTAATTAGAAATATTTTTCATTAAATGTTACCTTTTAAAAATAGTGTCTTTAATGAAATAATAATAATAATAAAAATAAAACTCATTTGATGGTTTGCCACTTTTTTACTTGGATTAACACTAGATTTTTTTACATCCAATAGTTCATAAAATTTTCTTTTACCTTTGAAGAAAACTATAACTAAATCATTATTTAAATATTTAATTAATCTGAGTATTTTATTCAAAGCAAAATTTCATAAATTCCTAAACTTGCATTACAGAGCAAGAACACACATTTTGAAATTACTCATTATTATAGCTTCTATGAAGAAATTCTCAATTATTCTCTTTGAGGAGAATATTCTCTGAAAGATTATTCTCGAGAATTTTACAACTCTAATGTTATCAACAAAAAATGTTAACTTTCAGATATATATATGTTATAATCTCATTTCACAAATTCAAAAGATAAAACTTAAAAACTGAAACAAAACCAAAATTTTAGGGCTGATAAACTCAGCTGAAAAGTTTAAAATTTAAATGACTAATGGAAAAAACACTGACTGCTAAGAAGACATGAACAAAAAAATACCTTGTTCTTACCTAACTGCACCAATTGTGAGAGGGAGCTGTTAGACAGAGTCCGGGATAGACTTCTCTTGTAACAATGAGGAATTACTTTCTGTCGCTGCTTCTTTCCCTTCTTTCTATCCATACTTTTTAAACTAATTTAAAAAAAAAAATATATATATGTATTGCTGAAATGACATTACTAGAATTTTGAAATCCTAGTTTAAATTTATTAACAACTAGCAGGCTTTGCCCGCTTCGCTGAGCATTATACTTAAATGAGTTGTCAAATCATTATTAATAACCTAAGTTAAAGTTTCCTCTGTATTCCGTAGAGGTTTTTCCCGCTCGCAACTTGTGGATTCCGGGTCCACACTGCCTTCAACAGCAACTTACCCGCTTCTTACTTCCCCTTCCCAGCGGCTAAATTAGAAGTTTTGCGAAATCTCACCAAAGTACGTAATGCATGCACCTAATCAACATCCACACACTAAAACTCCTTATTCTAAGATAATGTAAAGCAAATTCAAACAGAATAACATGTTTTTACGCGTGTTTATTGCCCCTCCCCCGACCCCAAGGGGTAAGTGGGCGAATTTTGTAAAATCTCGTTACAATAAGTGTCGGATACATATAAACAATTTGTGCACCAAATTGCGTGACCACAGACCCCATAGATTTCCCAAAACAAATTTAGAGCTAAAAGGGGAGGTGTCTGCAATTTGCAACTTCCCCCCCCCTCCCACCACACACACAAAAAAAATGAAAATAAAAATCGAAAATAACCACAAGAAAAAAACAAAAACGTGTTTTTGAAAATATTCTAAAGAAGACACATGGCTATTTTCAGTACCCATGTAACATCTTTAGTAGAGCTCTACTAAAAAATCCGGAAATTCTGAAATTTCCCCCTCGAAAAACAATTTTTCCCCTTTCTCCTTTAAGAATCAAGAATTCTAAAATCATACATAATGTTTTAATTATACTCAAGTCTAGTCTCATCATGTGCAATTTCTTCCCCGTAAAGTAATTTGGGGCAGAGTTATGCTTACAAACGTTTTTTTGCTTCCTTTTCTCCTTTGGGAAAGGGGTATTTCGATAAATTCTGTTTCTTTAGGTGCCGGATGCATATAAACAATCCAAGCATCAGACTTCGTGATCACAGCTCTCATAAATTTCTCAGGACAAATTTAGCACTGTAAAAGGGTGTCTCGAATTTGCCCTTAGTAACCCCCCCCCCCCCCCCAAAGAAAAAAAATGGCAGATCACAAAAAATTAAAAATGTGTTTATGAAATATTCTAAAAAATTCGCATAGCCTTTTTTCAATATATTTGTTCCATTTTTGGTAGAGGTCTACTGAAAAATCAGGAATTTTCAATATTTCACCCTTAACTTCCCTTAAAAATCGAAAATTCCTAAATGCAGATAACGTATTATTTTTACTGATGTCTAGACTCCCCATGTGCAATTTCTTTACTGTGATGTAATTAGCAGCCGAGTTATGATTACAAACGTGTTTTTGCTTCCCCCAGGGGGGAAAGGAGGGGTAATTTCGGAAATTTGATAGATATAATTTTAAGTTGGGTGAAGAGCTAAATTCCTGCCAAATGCCGTTGAATTCCGTCCAGCCGTTCTCAAGTGATCCCCAGACAAACGTGTTTCTGTCTTTTGCCCCCCAGGGGGAACGTGGGGGAATTTTGGAAAAGTTGATAGATATAATTTTAAGTTGGGTAAAGACCTAAATTCCTGCGACACTCCGTTGAATTCCGTCCAGCTGTTCTCAAGTGATACCCAGACAAACATGTTTTAGTCTTTTACCCCCCCCCGCAGGGGGGGAATTTCTGAAAAGTTAATAGATAAAATTTTAAGTTGGGTGAAGACCTAAATTTCTACTAAGCGCTGTTGAATTCCGTCCAGCCGTTCTCAAGTGATGCCCGGACAAACGTGTTTTAGTCTTTTACCCCCCAGGAGAGAACGGGGGGGGGGGGATTTCTGAAAAGTTGATAGATATAATTTTAAGTTTGGTGAAGACCTAAATTCCTGCCAAGCGCCGTTGAATTCTGTCCAGCCGTTCTCAAGTGATGCCCGCAGTGGCGGATTTAAGGGGGGGGGGCTGAAGCTCCCCCCACAAAACACTGACATTCACAATTGAATATTGCAATTGTAAATTTTTTATTGGTCTAGAATAACACTTTGAAAAATCTTAGCCCCCCCCCCCCCCAAAGTCAAGTTCTGGATCCGCCACTGGATGCCCGGACAAAAAAAGCGACATACAGACATGATGACTGACACACACACACAGGCAAATTTTTCTGAAGTCATTTTCGACTTTCATGGTGCGTGAAACATGAAGATATCGCAAAATCTTTCGATTCGGACAAATTTACAGACTTTATTAATATAGATTGCAAAACTTGTGATCCTTTTAGTGATATAATGAATACTAATTAGGCAAAATATCAACATTAAAAAATTACACATATAGCAAAATACCATTTATATGTCCTTTCAGTGAAGACCCATAAATTCTTCATTTATACACTGCTCATTGTTGGTTATAAGTTATAAGTCTTTTTCACTTCTCTAAAATGCACAAAATTTCTCAACTAGGCATTATTTTTAAAAATATTAGTGATTCCTAAAAAAGTATCTCAAATGAATGCGGTGAATTTTTTTTTTTTTTTTTAAATTTATTACACATTTGTTTTTTAAGATACAAGGATTGCATTGAAAAACTTCAAATTTATTTTGTTTCTCAAAGACCAAGTGATAAAATACTTTAACAAACTCAATTTAATTCACAATGTAATTCTTAATATTTGCAGAAAATCAGCACATCAGGTTTTTTAAATTAAATAACTACCTGAATGGACATTATATCGTAAAATACTCATTATTAAAGATACATGACAGGGTTCGTGCTAGAGCGCGGGAATCGTGCAATATTAAAAGAAAATCCCACTTAAAAAAATTTCATATGCATGCTTTTCCCGCGATTTTTTTTTCCCGTATTTAAAAAAATTGCGGATATCGTTTGTTAAAAAATAAATAAAAATGGAACAATCGGCGATCAAATCTTTTTCCATCCACAACATAAATGTCAATATCCATTTAAAACTTCCTTTATGAGATTCTAGAACCTGTAAAGAAATACAATCGTTAAATATTTCTTGCTCATGTAATTATTTTTTGCCCACCTTCCCCTTTATTTATCTTATACAGTTTGAGCACTAACAGAATAGAAAAGGAACACAGAAAAAAAAAAAATTATATAACTGAATGAAAAATTTAGTCAGTCTGGACTTCTGAGGGAAGTGCATAGTGTGATTTTGATTGTAAATGACGAAATACTTTTATGAGTTTTGCTGCTTTATCAACCCCTAAACGACTGCATAGCATATTTCCAAACTAATCCAAAAATTGAGAAAAATCTCTTGATTGATACAGAGGAAACCGGTGCTGAATGCAAAGAGAAAAAAACTGACCAAATCCAGGTGAAAATTTTGAATTTTTTGAAAAAACCCATTAAACATAGTTTTTTTTTTTTTTTTTTTTTTTTTTTTTTGGGGGGGGGGGGGGGGGCATTTGTGCGAACTCAGAAGACAGTACTTTAATATACTTTTTTAAAGGTTCTTTTGATTAAATATTTGCATGCCCAGCCAGGCGTGCAAAGGAGGATAAAAACATGCCCAATCTGAATTTTTATATGCCCTGGGCATGTCAGGCAACATAATTTTCGAACCCTGGTGCATTTTTTATTCTAGGGGAAAAAAATTTCCAAAATGATTCATTATTATTATTTTAATTCCATTTTCACATTCAGAAAACTCACAGCAGTTAAATTAGTCCTTGATCTTTAATGCTTATTTTTTTAATTTTTAATATTTTATTTTTCAGCTTTAAAAGAAAAAAATCTGGAGTGACTCCACTCGACTTTCCGAACATTGAGTAATTAACAGTTTTGTAGATAAAGTAAAGAAAGAGGAGTTGTTAAACAAACAAAACAGAGAAAACCATAATAGAGTGTTTGAGTATTTTTCTCCATCTATTACACAATGTTTTATTTAACGCTACTGAACTTTGAGCCCATAGATCATAATGATAAAGAATTTTTCGTTGTGTCCCTGTAAAAACCTATAAATGCTAAATTCACCAAAATGCTTATAGTTAGTGCAACAGTGATTTATAATGCTCATATAAATTTTCAGCTCAATTCAATAAGGCGTTTAGATGCTATCGTACTTTTAAAAATTTAGTCCCATAGGCCATAATGATAAAGAATTTTTCTTTGTGTCCCTGTAAAAAAACTGTAAGTGCTAGATTCACCAAAGTCTATACAGTTAGTTCAACTGTGATCTATAACATGTGTACAAGTTTTTTGCTCAGATTAATAAGGCGTTTAGACGCTATCACACTTTTAAAAATTTGGCCCCATAGGCATAATGATAAAAAAAATTTTCTTTGTGTCCCTGTAAAAAAACTATAAGTGCTAGATTCTCCAAAATCTATACAGATTGAGTATTTGTGACCTATAATATGTGTATAAATTTTTTGCTCAATTGAATAAGGCGTTTAGATGCTATCGCACTTTTAAGATTTTGCTCCCATAGGCCATAATGATAAAGAATTTTTCTTTGTGTCCCTGTAAAAAAACTATAAGTGCTAGATTCACCAAAATCTATAGGGTTCGTACTAAAGGGCAAAACTGGGAAAATTCATTAGTGGCCAGTGGCCGGTACTGTCAGTTTCATTAGTAGCCACTTTTTTAAGTTAGTGGCCACTTTTCACATAAGACTATTTCTTTCAGACTGCAAAAAGCATTGTCACCATTTTGCGGTATAATTACCACAAGAAAAATATGAAATACATATAATAATAAAATTAGCACAGGGACACTGAAATTGTAATTACGCTCTTTTTAAAAATCCTAAATTGCACATCCTAATTTAAAATCTGCTTAGGGCTGTAATAATAACAGCAAAAGTTTTTATCTTTCAGATAATTCAGTAGTACTTTTTTTTTCAATTTATTTAAGTGAAATAAGCTGTTATCATTCACAGTTCACATTGACATTTTCTAGTAAATGAATAAGCTGATTCATCATCATCACAACTTTTACATTACAGTTTTATAATTTTTTCTTATTTTTAAAGACACACTTTTTAAAATGATTTTATTTCAATAGAGTTAAAATATTTCCTCTTAAAAAGTATAGATAAGGAAACTTAGCTGCTTCATTAAAAATAATTTACTTAGCTGCCAAATTTGTAGTTTTAAAAATAGGGAGATTTCTGCTTTAAAATGGGAAGGAAAAGGAAGATTTCTACTCAAAAGAAAGCAAATACAATTTTTTTTTTTTGAAAAATACACATTTAAGCGAAATCAAATTTTGATACACACATTTGTCCAGGGTTAGAAATAAGCAGTCGTTAGTCGTATTTTGCGACCAGATTTTTCATTTTGATTCCTAGAATTCCAATCATAGGCGCCATATTTGACGCCTGTATTTTTTTCCTCATCATATTTAATAATTTTCCCAATTCCATCAGATTCTAAACAAATCAGCTGAACCTAATAAAAACTGATTTCGAAATTGTATCTCTATGAAAGTAGTTGACGATTTGTTCATGATTAAGTTAAAAGGCCCTAAATTGGAAGATTTCTGCCCAGAAAATTCTATTAAACTGTAGTGGAATGATGTATCTTCTGAATGAAGAATGAATTTGTGATTTTAAATATGTACGTTTAATATTGTCAATGTAATTACATTCATTACATAAATATTTTTTACATAATCTTGCATATATTATTTACAAGTTGATGCTGTATTATTATTTTTTTAATATACATATTTAATTATAGATGGCACCTAGATTTTTCATATTGACGCCCAAAAAATTTAATCCAGGCGTCATATTGACGCCTAGTTTCAAAATTCTTATTTCTAACACTGCATTTGTCAAATATCTTAAATGGGTTAAATATACATTAAATACTATGGAGATAATAATGGAAAAAGATTGTGCTTTGCAGTACATTTGATCATTAACTGCTAGTTGAAATGGAGCTCACATGTGTGTGTGTGTGTGTGTGTGGCAGGGGGGGGGGGATACATCTATATACTTCTTTATAGGTTCTAGAATCTAATCAAAAAAGTTTAAAATGAATATTTACATTTATGTTATGGATGGAGAGAGATTGTAAATCACAAGGTTTCAGTGGAGCATGTAATTGCCAATCACTGGAGGGGGGAGAGGGGGGGGGGGAATTACAAGAATTATGAGTAAGAGATATTAAACAATTCTACTTCTTTACAGATTCTAGAATCCAATAAAGTAAGTTTAAAATAGATATTTATATTTTTGCAGCAAATGGAGAATGATTAGAGATTATAAAGCTTTCTATAAGCTGTGTGATAACAGATCGTTAGGGGGACGGAAGGGGGGGGGGGGTCCAAAAATTATATGAGTGAGATATATTAAACAATTCTACTTCTTTATAGGTTGTAGAATATAATAAAGCAAGTTTAAAATGAACATTGACATTTATGCCATGGATGGAAAAAGATTGAAAATCACAAGGCTTCGATTGCCTATCGTCGCTCGATTTTTAGAATCTTTTAATGATCACAAAAAGTGGCGACTTTAGTGGCGATCGATGCAT
Organism: Salticus scenicus; assembly: GCA_963930645.1. Classification (NCBI taxonomy): domain Eukaryota; kingdom Metazoa; phylum Arthropoda; class Arachnida; order Araneae; family Salticidae; genus Salticus; species Salticus scenicus. The sequence goes on from OZ005660.1 coordinate 73,577,901, forward strand.
AATTTTTAATCGCCATCTTTTTTTACTTAGTCGCCATGTGGCCGGTGGCGACCATTAATTTTGCCCTTTAGTTCGTACTATGGTGACTTACAATATGCGTACCAATTTTCAGGTTAATCGAACAAAGCATTTAGACGCTAGCGTGTTCACTCACAGACATACACACATACATACATCATCGTAAAAATAGTGAAAATGGACTCAGGGGACCTCAAAACGTATAGAAACATCAAAATCTCGAATTCGGATTTTTGACATGATTACAATACTTTCCTCACTATAGTGTTCGGAAAGTAAAAACTAAGTAAGCTTTCAGCTAGGAAACAGAATGTTAAAAATGTGAAAAATCAATTTTTTAAAAAACGAGTACTAATTTAACAGTTGTGAACTTTTTGAATGTGAAAACAGAATTGAAAAAAAAAAATAAATAAATAAATAAATACATTAGGTAATGAGCAATTTTGGAAACAAATTTCACCATAGAATAAAATGGGACAGCAACATAACAATAAAATAACACATAATCAACAAAATAAATGCTTGTTAGAGAAAGAAAACTGTGTAAATATTTAAAATTGTTAGTTGTTTTTCATTATCATGCAGGTAAACAATGTGATGCATGCAATTAATATTTAAACACAAGATAAACTATATTTAATGAAGGAAAAGATTTGAAATTTTACTGAAGTTATAAATAAGGCAGAAACTTAAGGAGTATTTACATACAAAATCAGCCTCAAATACAGAAAAGATAACACATTATTTTAAAGTAATGCAAGTTTGACTACTACTTTTAAATTAAAATTAATATTGATTGATCCTTTTGTAAACTCAATTTTATTTTCATATTTTTTTACTTTTTAAAAATTTAATAATAAGGAAATTTGGAAAAAAAAAAAAAAAAAAAAATCTGGCAATAGCAAAAACAAGGTTTTGAAAATTTGTTTTGAATTAGTAAATAATTAGTGATAATGATGTAAAGTTTTAAAAAAATTTTCCGAATGGCATTCACATATTCATCAATATTATCTGGGTCTGCTTTACGAAAGTTAAATAATTTGTAAAAGTTAAAATAAAAATGCACATTTTGATGATTAGTTGAAAAAATAGATTATATTTCTAAATGAAACATCAGAAAAACAGGTTTTTATTATTATTTTTTCTATCTTGAGGTACTAAATAATCTTGTATATTAGGTATAAAAAAAAAGAAAGTTTCACCAGTTAGTGGTGCAATAACTGCTTAATTCAGTGACTGACACAGAAAAAAATTGGCATATTTAAGCAATTAAATGAGATAACTCAAATTTTAACAATGAGCAGTAAAATTAGGCATTATTAGCAATTTATAATAATTGACCAGGAAAAAAAAAAAAAAAAAAAAATTCATTTTTCACATTCTTTTTAGAAATCGCACTTTGTCTCTGAATAAGAGTGAGAAATTCTGACCCAAATTTTCACCTCTGATGAGAAATCTGTCTTGAGGATGTCTTTCAACATTTGAACATTGTTTTCTCCCAATATAAGCATATGGTGTACTCCTATTACAACAAAATGCAATAAACATAGTGCATTACTTTTCATCAATAATTATGCAGCAGGTAAGAATCATAACCTTAATAAGTAATTATTTTACTTGACATCAGTGTTGAAAATAATTAATGAATTGATTATTTTATATATATCGCACCGATTTTATTTATTTAAAATGCTGGATTATTATAATGTTAAAGCCTTATATGGAATTATTATACAAATGAAAAGAAGGGGAGGGTAGGATAAGTTGTAAGTACCTATTGTATTTGTAACGTCAAAATTTGAGAAAGCAAAAAACCAGATAGACATTATTTTTGAAATCGTTATTGAATGGCAGATTTACAAATATTTTGTTAAGTTATCCACTTAAATTGAGCGAATTTTCTTTCGATAAATAAGAAATATGATTTTGATAAATATACATATTTCAGTAATATATATACGTATTGGTAACTTTGCAAAAATTAATGCATAATATTTTCTTTTTTTGATACTTACCTAAATACAGAAAAAAAAGCTCCAGATTTGTTTATCAAGAAATTTTCAGGTATCGGGAACGCAAAACAAAAGTTGAAGATGAATGCAGAATTTTTTCCGAAAGAAAACTACAAAAAAGGATGAGACTTCATTATTAGATATTTACAATGAAATCTGATTTTAAGATAAAAATAATTACTTTCAGAAATAATAAAATACAAATCGCTTGTCAGACGTTGTTTGAATTTGATGGCTAAAACTTTCGAAAATGTTGCCAACAAAATGCGAATTTTGTGATAAGTTGAGACAAGGCTAAACTGGATCCGACGCTTCCTCGCGCGAGGGAGCGTCGGATCCAGTTTAGCCTTGGTTGAGATCAAAGATCCAAGGAGTCAATAATCTATAAGGGAAGCGCAGCTGACGTCACGCTCAGGGCTAAGGCACCTATAATACGAGCAGACTCGTCCGGCATCTTTTCCCCCAATTCGTTCAAGTGGGGAGCGTGGGAGAGAAAAGCAACCCTGAGCCGTTTTACGCGTTTCGTTTCAAAGTTCGCCAAATTGCATGCTTTTTAAATGGTAATTTTCAAACGCATAAATAAAATATATTCATTCATAAAAGATAAGTAAACAAATTTAGCTTCGAATTTAAAAGAAAATATAATATTAGGTTATCAATAGCTGAATAGCTTTTTCTAATTGTGGAACTATTTACTTCCGCGGAAGCACACTTCTTTCATTGTCGTCTGCTTGCTTGTTTAGATCCCTTGTTATCGTTACGCTGTCAGAGGATATTTATTGTTTTCTGTGTATAAAGTAATAAATACAGATGGATGTTAAGATATTAATTGCAGTATTCATTCAAGAAAGAATCCTCGGATGTTTGGATTTCTTTTAGAGGCGACCAGAAAGAAAATTTGTACTGTTAATTTTCGTCGAGACAAATGCATTCAGAGATCCGGCGCTGAAGTATGGAATGTAAGTTATATTTTGTTTAATTAATATATCTCTTGATAAATACCTCCTCTTTATGTGAAAATATGATAATGCATGCTGCTACTTATTAATATTTAACTGCTTATATGTTTTAAAGACGTAAAAAAGTTAACTATGAGCTTAATGTGATATTCTGAGTTTGTAAATATTGGCGACGTCAAATTTCGTCAAATAAAGTTTCGTTTTCATAATTTAATGCAAATAAAATTTTAGTTTGTTTTAATTTTAAATCATAGGTGAATTATTATTGAATAAATGTACGCATTTTTGCATTTTTAGGGTTATTTTTATTTAATCATTAAAATCAGATAATAAACTTTTTGTGCTAAACAATATATTCATATGTATTATAGTTTAACTTACTACAGTAAAAAGCATTTATTTACTTGATAGACTTGTACTTTTCTGAAATATCTATTGGTGTTTTCTATTGTCTTAAAAGAGGTAAATTTAAATTAATAATAATTATAATAATAATAAAGTATGAATTTTGAAAATTTAAGTTTACTATGCTAAAATCTTTCAATAGAAACTTGTATAATCCTCGTTCAAAAAATCTAGATTAAGAATTTTTTTTCTAGATTAAGAAATATATGCTCCTTAAATTTCGTTTTAAACTACAATAATTTTCACATATAATACGTCCTTGTTTTTAATGTTAAATATTTTATTTAAAATAAATTGATTTACTTATTACATAATAATTATTTATTTTGATAAGAAAGAATTTAGTTATTATTAATAAAAGATCTTGCTTATAAATAAATTCTTGCAAAATATAAAGAGATTTAAGATTTTTGTGAAATAATGCTAAATATTTTGATCAATATAAGAAACAAAACCTTTTTATGTTTAAAAATTTATATCTTAGAACATGGTATATTAATTGACATTATGTGAGTCAAAATATGCAGTCATATTATTATATATCTAAGAAATTTATTTATAATAAAGTTTAATGTAGTATAATATGCATTAAACCTTTATTGAGGAAATTTCTCTGAAACAAGTTGGTGCTTTTATTTCTGTTTTCACGGTTAACTTTCAAGAAAAACCCATTATTTTTAATTTTAAATAATCTTATTTGTTTTTTAAAGTTTAATTAACATGAGATAATAAAAATTAAAATGCTTTTAGAACATGAACTAATTATTTGATTTTTTTTTTTTTAATAGGATTTTCGGGGGGGGGGGGGGGAATTCATTTTTTAATTTCAGGGGTTGATCAAAATAAAAAAAATCCTTTTAACCCCCTCCCCCCTTCCATCTCCGAACTGAATATTATAAAATGGGGCCTTTCAAAAAATTAAAGTTCATAAAATAGACCCTTTCAGAAAATTCAAATTTAGAAAACGAAGTATGAGCCCATTCACTAAATTTCAGTTCATAAAGTCATTTCACAAAATTTTTGTTTTATAAAAATTAAATTTTTTAAAAAATTTCCCATGTTTTCAATATTATTTCAAATGACTACTTGCACTTGATTCTCTGCCACGTTATAAACTTGATATATATATATATACATATATATATATATATAAATAGTGCTAATTTTTATTTGTTTACAAAAGTAGAATTTTTTTTACAAAATTTCCTTTTTGCACTTATATATTCTGCCAAAATGCCACTGCCCCCCCCCCCCCCAAAAAAAAAAAAAAAAAAAAAAATCTTGGTCAACTCTTGAAATGTTCCATATGTAAATTGTAAATATTACATAAAAGTATCAATTTACTACTAGCAATTTACTTCTTTTGAATACATTTATGATACATTTTTAAATAAATGTATGTTAATTTGTTAATACTCATAATAATAAGATTTAAAAAAATTCTTTAGGACCATTTTGAAGAGTCCCAATTCAAGCAGAATAGACTGAGGCTGAAATTGGATGTCCAAAACCTGGTTGTGTACTTGAATCACATCTGAGTAATCCAGAAAAGGTTTGTTTTCCTTTTCTTTTATGACGTATTATGCTATAAATGTGTAAATGTTGATACCTGTCTTGCACAATAATTTTGAATTTTAAGTTGTACACAAAATTAAACTAATATGCATCCTAAATTAAAAAAAAATTAAGGATGCATATTAAACTTTTTTTAAATTATATTTTTAAAGTTAAAGTGTTTTTACATAATGCAATTTAATATAGTTAAAACTGCAAATAAGCAGTTTTATTTTTTCATTTGCAAATACTAAATTAAATAAGATTTTTACTATATTTATGAATCCTGTAATTTTTTATTATTTCATTTTAATATAAATAAATCTGTAAATAAAGTTTTATTTAATTATGCACAAATAATAAATTAAACAAATTTTTAGCTCATTTGCAAACTCTGTATTTTTTAAATTACTAAAATGTAAATATCATTTATAAACACTTTACACTGTCTTTGTAAACAACTGAAAAAAAAAAAAAAAAAAAAATACTCTTCACAGTTCAGGCTCAGACATTTTTATTATTATTATTTATGTATTTTTCTCTATGTACTTTGTACGGGCCTGGATTTTACACAATGTTATAAATTAGTTTGTCTTTTTTTTTTTTTTTTTTTTTTTACAATTTTAACTTGATTGTCTCCTAGTTCACACTGTGATTTTCTTAAATATTTTTAGCAAATGTGCTATTTATTGAAGGTAAGGCTGCAGACAAAAGGGGGGGGGGGGTTTAACAAAAGAGAGAGGAGGATGGAGAAGGTTCCTCACACAGAAATTTTTGTTAAATAAAAGTTCTTTTAGAACTACTGTTGAAATAGACTAGAAATGTTCAAATACAGTGCCTTTGAGCTTATACCTTACCATATAATATGTTTATCGCATTGTAGGATAAAAGGAAGTAATGTAAACATCATAACAGATTATTTAGGATATTTTTGTTATTTTCAGTGACATTAGATTATACAGGATAAGAGATGCATAATTGTGTTCATTTATTTCTTCTTCGAAAGGTCATCAAAATTATTCTTACTGTATCATTTTATGTACTTAAATATTTGAAAAATTAGTTATCATAGACTGAAATTATTGGTTAATTATTATTATTATTATTTTTTTTTTTTTTTTATAGGAATGTTATGAAGAATATAACAAAATTCTGAAAAAGAAAATTGCAGCATTAGAAAATGCTATCGTAAAAATTTAAAAGATATTAAAAGAAAAAGATGCAATACAAGAAAAAGACAGGGGGCTATCTTCATTTTTGTCTGAAAAGCAAATTGCATCTTTTTAGGTTGATAGACAGAGCATTACATATCGGAGCGATGAACCTTCCTGCATCTTGTATTTTCCAGATATGCATTTTTTTACTTTGTTTAATATTAATTCAATTTGTAAAAGTGTTGTGAATATGTAATTATATTACATCCTATTTTGCAAGGTCTTTGTTGTATTTGATAAAACAATATAAACATATATAGATTTCTCCAGCAATGTAAACATTTTGTGAAACGAAATAAATAAAATATTTATATGTTATTTTTCTAGTATTATTCGCATCTTTTGAAACAGTACAAGAATATAGGTTCATAATTTGATAAATAGAAATGATGGTTTTATTTATTTATTTTATTCTAAGGATTAATTTTATGTTACTGGGTTTTATTTTCATTTTATTAGTCTATAAATGCTATTACATTTAGACACCTATTACAACACCATCGTTCACGTGAAATAAAATGGGATGAAATATTTCACCAGGTTACTGAATAGAATTATAAAAGAAGTAGTACATTAGATCACAAATCCATAATAGGATAAAATGCAAACATGATAACTTTTAAATTATTATATTGTTATATATTACAGGATAGAATTATAGTGAATCAGAGAATGATTGAGTGGTTTTATTAAAAAAACAAGAAAGAAATAATATGCTTAAGTCCATTATTATGAAACACTTTTCAGTATTACATAAGTTATAGTAAAAGTAAGTCAGATAATGATTGACTGGGTGTTATTGAAAAATTAAAATAAAGCATCATTGACAAATTATAAAACACTTTCCTATGATTTGGAATATAGTTGTAATTGAAAATTTTGGATAGTGAAAATGGAGAATTAACTTGTGTATATTCATATGTACTCAAAATCTATATTAGAGTAAAGAAAAATTATTATAGTGAATAATAATCATGCATCATTCATAAATTATGAAACACTTTCCCATGTTACAGGTTATAGTAAATGTGAGAGTAATTGAATGAATATTACACTTAAAAATATTTAAAAAAAAAAAAGAAAAGCAAATATAAGAAAAATTTCAAAAAAGTTTAAATATTTTCTTTGGTCTAATAATTTGGCCAGGTACTGTATATATTATTATTATTATTTTGCAAGCCTTTGTTGCATCTGATTAAACATTATAAGCATCTAGATTTCTCCAACAGTGTAAATAATTTGTGAAATGAAATAAATAAAATATATGTATTTTTATTTGTCTGGTATTTGCATATTTTGAAACAATGAGTGCATATAGACTCACAACTAAGTGTGTGTGTGTGTGTGTGAGGGGGGGGGGTCAGTATTACTCTTTTTTAACTAATGATTAAAAGTATATATTACTGGATTTATTTTCATTTTATTAGCACATATAGAATATTATTTTTAGAAACCTAATATAACCAGGGTTCTCACAAATACAAATTTGGATACAAGAAATTTTTTTAAAAATATATATCAATGATTTGCCAATTCTAAAAATAAATAGAGGTTAAAAATGGTATTCAAATTTCCCTTTGTGAGAACTTTGATTATAACATCATTCACCTGGAGTAAAGTAGGATGAAATACTTTCTGAGGTTACTGGATAAAATTATAAAAGAATTCAATTATGAGAACTTACATTTGAGTAATGCAAATCCATAATAGAGTAAAATAAAATTATAGTGAAAAGAACAGTAAATCGAAGAATGAGTGATGTTATTTAAAGACAAGAAATAAAAAATATGTTTTTAATTATTAATTATAAAACATTTTTCATATTGCACAATGTTGTTATAGTAAAAGTAAGTCTGGCACTGACTGAATGTTATTTGTTTAAAATAAAAAGAAATTGTAAAAAACTTTCCATTGATATGGAATATAGCTGTAGTTCAAACATTTAAAAAGGAAAAATGAAGAATTTACTTATATATATTCAGGGCCTGATTATCACACAGGCCGTCTAGGGCACCTCTATTTAGGGGCACCAAAATAACTTTAAAAATTTTTAAATGCTATTTTTGGCAAAGATTTTCTTTAAAAAATTAATTGAAAGTTAGCTAATGATAATAATCTTTAGTTGAAATCTAATCTCAGAGGAGGAGGATCAAAAGTTATATGGCATGCCTACAGACCACACCTAGGGGTAGATACCAAATCGTCACCAATTTCCTGTTTCCTAGCTCTAATGCAACACTGAACCCACTGAACCTACACCTCAGGTTTGTATCCAGTTTTTACATTTTTTTAACTTTGTGAAATTTTCTTAACTTTTTGAAAAAAAAAATAAAATAAAAATAATAATAATAAGCTTTAATTTGTTTGGGGGGAGGGGGCACGAAAATTGTCCTGGGCCTTGGGCCACAGCAGGTCTTAATCAGGCTCTGTATATATTCATATGTACTCAAAACAAATATAATAAAGAAAAAAAATCAATTATATTCATAAATTATGAAACACTTTTGCATGTTACAATCTACAGTAAATGTGTGAGAGTGACTAAGTGAACATTGGCATTAAAAAATATTTAAAATAACAGTAAATGTAATACGAAATTAAAATCTTGCATAAATAAAGATACTGAGAGACTTAAACATTATAGACAAGAATTACATTAAAAAATAAAAATAAATAAATCAGTGAATGTTCAAATTAATTCTTAAAAAAAGTCATTTGTTAATTAGGAACACTTTTAATAAAGAAGCATCACAAAACTGGCGTTGTAAAAATTATTACATACAAACTTTGAATAAACACCATAAAATGCAATAAACTCGCAACAATTGTTTCGGGTCGAAAAAACACACGACCCTTCATCAGGCAAACAAAGTAAGCACGAGTGCTGCAGTCAAAGCGGTGTATGTAATAATTAGGAACACTATATTTTTCTGTAAAGATATAATTAGCAAATCAACTGAAATCTGTAGAAGACAGATTATATATAGACATATATATATATATATATATATATATATATATATATATACAAACTTTAATATATATATATTTATACAATAAAACCACCCTAAAGTTATTACAGGGAGAGGACCCTCGTGTAGTCAGTTGACCTTAACACCTTCACTTGTACCATAGTAAGGGAGCCACCTGCCATAAAATATTAGCCCTTAAAAAGAAGTAGCCTTTTAATTAAGGTTGTTCAGAAAATCCTATTCAGGCCACAAAATCTATAAATTACATTTGGATTATAGGAATTTACGTTTTGATCACATAGCTGCAGTGGCGCATCCAGAACTTAACTTTTTTTTTGGGGGGGGGGGGCTAAGAGTTTTCAAGATATTAATCCAGATCAATGAAAAATTTACAATTGTAACATTCAGTTGGGAATGTTAGTGCTTTTTTTTTGGAGGGGGGGGGCTTCAGCCCCTTAGCCCCCCTCCCCCATAAATCCGCCACTGCATAGCTGAAGATATAGTGTTTAACCTCTCACTTATAAATGGTGAACACTAATTAGTTTTGGTCAAAGGCAAAGTAAAATTACTTGATCTTGAAAAAGGAATACAGTTGTAAGTGGGCTTTTATTTGAGGGATATTAATATTAAGTTATAGAAGGAAATTTTGGATCTGTTAAAATTGGCCCTGAAGGAATGTGGCCTTTCAAAAGAGATGGACATTTAGAGAAGATTCACTGAATTTTTAAAGGAAAGCAAAGCAAAATTTATCATCCTTAAATTTTTATAGTGAAAAATAAAAAAAGGCGGGGGAACATAGAAAATTTCTAGAAAGACTTCAGCCCTGATGATAAGTTTATACAAAATGCTAAGTTTTTTTTTTTTTTTTTTTAACTTGATTGGAGGGTAACAGACTTTTATTATAGAAATCTTTATATATATATATATCTATATCTATATATAAAAATGAATGTTTGTCTGTATGTCCTTTATAAAATCGTAAACGGCTTGACCGATTTCGATCATTCTTTTTTTGTTTTTTTCCTTATAGGTCAGGGATGGTTTAGGAAAAAATAAAATTGAAAAAATTCGCCCCCAAAGGGGGGGGGGGGGCAAAACGTGAATTCAAAAAATCCTTCATATCTCAAACAAAAAAACAGATATCCGTAAAATTTTTGCTTTAAAATATAGTTAATATAAATGTCTAAAAACCTATTTCTAGAATTTTCGAAATTCGGTCCCCAAGAGGGGGCGGGGGGGGAGGGCGAAACGGGATTTCACATGCGTAAAACGCGATTTCGCATAATCCTATATATCTCAAACAAAAAAAAAACAGATATACGTGAAATTTTTGCTATAAAATATATCTAATACAGATATCTAAAAACCAATTTCTGGAATTTTAAAAATTCAGCCCTCATGTGGGGCAGCAGGGGCAAAAACAATTAGAAATACAGTTAGGCCTTTCAAAATTGGTACAGATAGGTTTCAATAGCCTGCAAGTCGAATGGGGATATTTTCGAAAGTGTAAAGTTATTAGGAGGGGAGAGGGGGGGGGCAAAAAAATAAAATAAAAAATATCGTTCAAATTTGGTATATAGAGGTTTTCGATACTTACAAATCGATTTTCGAATTTGTAAAATTATCAGGAGGTGCGGTAAGGGGGGGGGGCTATGGGCAAAAAAAAATAGAAATATAGTTAGTGCATTCAAAATTGGTACAGATAGGTTTTAAAGGCCTGCAAGTCGAATGGGGATATTTTCGAAAGTGTAAAGTTATTAGGAGGGGCGAGAAGGGGGAGGGGATGGGGGGGGGCAAAAAAATAAAAATAGAGTTAGATCGTTCAAAATTGGTACACAAATGGTTTTCGATACTTAAAATCGAATGCGGATATTTTTGAATTTGTAAAATTATTAGGAGTGGCGGTAAGAGGGGTGGGTCGGTAAGGGGGGGGGGCTATGGGCAAAAAGAAATAGAAATGCAGTTAGGCCGTTCAAAATTAGTACAGATTGGTTTTAGAGGCCTGCAAGTCAAATGGGGATATTTTCGAAAGTGTAACGTTATTAGGAGGGACGGGAGGGGGGGCGGAGGGGCAAAAAAAAAATAGAGTTAGATCATTCAAAATTGGTACATACAGGTTTTCGATACTTACAAATCGATTGCGGATATTTTCGAATTTTTAAAATTATTGGGAAGGGGGGGGAGAGTGGTGGGGCAAAAAAATAAAAATTGAGAATTCAGTAATTATAGTGATTCATTTAAAAATAGGGTCCAGCGAAGCGGGCGAAGCCTGCTAGTATATATATATAAAGAAAAAGTAAGTAAAAAAAACTCCACAGAAACTTTGGAAAGGAGCTATTATTCTTCGTAAAATTTAGTTATAGTATATGAAACTGAAATCTGTAGGAGACTGATTTTGATTTGTAAATTTTTTATACACATACATACATACTCACATACCTATTACACATATATGAAGAAGAGGGCTAAATTAACCATAATTAAATTTTAAATTATAAAACAAGCTAGTATGCCGTGGCCACCACAAAACTTTCTTCTATATTTTACTGAAAAAATTCACGCAGCGCAAATTATTTGCTAAAATTGTTTTCCATGGGGAATGCAGACGGTTTGCGTCTCGGAGGTTGGTTGGTTGGTTGGAGGATTTAAGACCGATTGTCTCCGCATGTGTCCTAGGCCTGTAGGGGAAATGCCCTCCATGGGGGGTCTTTCTAAGGGGTCCTAGTCCGTATTTACTCGAGTTTCGGAGGAAACCACGGAAAACTCCGAACGACTAGGTGAATGAGCGTGACCTGGGATCGAACTCGGCACCTTCCATCTACCAGCTTTGAGCGCTTTCGTCTCGGAGGAGATGTATAAAACTAAATGTTGAGAGAAAGTCAATTTTGTGCCAACATCTGTGGATTTTTTTTTTTTTTTTTTTTTTTCATGATGGGTATCGTTCAAAAGAGCTTGCCAATACCTTTAAACCGAATGGTTGAACCATCGATCTGCGATAATTTAAAATAAAGTTATCGATTTTCTTCATTTTTAACAAAAAAATAATAATAATTTTTTTTTTAATGTAATATTGACAATAAAATTGACTTTCTTTTGGATATTTAGTGTTATACTACTTCTCTAATATGGAAATCGTCTGCATTATCATGGAAGATAATTTTTTTAAATAAAAATTTTAATAAATAATTTTTACTGAGTGAATTAGTATAGGAAAATATAGAAGAAATCCATGTGGTGGCCATAACATACTAGTTTATTTTCGTTCTTTATTTCTGCATCTATACTAATGAAAGTGTTGTTAATATATATATATATATATATATATATATTAAATTACACAGTATTTGCACAATAACAATAAACATCTATATATAATTTTAAAATAAATTGTTAAAAACTTTAAAAATTATTTTGCAATTAAGTTAAGTTATAAAATCTTGATGAAAATGAAATTATTTTTATATCTAACAATTAAACGAACCAAAGCAAAATTTAACATTTCTCATATTATTGAACAAGAAATGTTTTTCACTACTGCAGAAATCACTACCGATTAAGTGCAGCCTCGAATTAAGAAAAGAACTATTATATATGCCGTGTTAAATATCGCGCTGAACTCTGAGAAAAGAAACCTTCATTCAAACTCGCCAATAAAGCAATAAGCGCGCCAGTCGGGAAGCGCGGTTCCAAATGGGGGCAAATATGGAGGACGATAAGTCGGCCTGTATTATAGAGGCTCTACTCAGGGCAAAGCAAAACACTCTACTCAGGGCAAAACATTGGTATTTCCACCAATACGGATTGTCCTTTTGCCATTCGTGAATGGAAAAGATTGATTAAAGGAGCGTTTGTTTGTAAACATGCCCTTTCCTTATATTCGGGAGTCTTATTCGGGACAAAGCTAAGACTACTATATAAGTTATATAGTAGTCTTAGACAAAGCCACTGAGCTGAAAAACAACTGGAGGAAATGCTAGACCGGTTTTCGCGTGCCGTTTTTTGAAGGTTTGTTTTCCGAGCGTTGCATGGCAAAAAGCATTTGATATATTTATATTTCAAAGTAAAATTGTGTAAAGGTTGTCTGTTCGAACAACCATATGCTAAACATGACATTACAATTTTAAATTTTAATTCTTTAAAGATTATAATAGTAATAGACTAGACGACCCGACAAATGTTGCTTGCCATGCAAGGCAGGCGAACGATTGCAGAAAAACTGGCACGCACGAACACTGTGTAAAAGTATTGGAAGCATTTGCTCCAGTTATTCTTCAGCTCAGTGGACAAAGCTAACTTGAGAACAGTCGCGACGGTCGCGACCTTTCCACTGAGAAACAACCAAGCTGTTGGCTCTATGGTTGGATGTTCGGACGAGAAAATAATTTTTATCCATCTGGCAACAGTAGCGACAGTGATTGTTGTGTTTACATGTTTACAAAACAAAAAAAGGGGATCTTTTATTTTTCTTGTCCAAATTTAAGATTAAATAACTTAATCACATAATTTTTGAATTATCAAAAAATACTTTGAAAATTAAAAGGTAATAATTAGTTTAAAATATTCTGCGTTATTTAATGTTTAAATAAAATATCTGTAATGTGGTGAAAGTTAATGTACTGCTGTCTTTTTATTTTTCAGCTGTTATTAGATTTAGAATACCTTCCTACTTTTTTTTATGTTGTTTTAGCTTGCGAAAAATTCCTAAAAGAGAAGAAATATTGTTACATTTACTATGATTAATAAGTATAATTATAGATCTTAATAGATTCTAGAATATGTAAAGATATAAAATCCTTCGATATTTCTCGCTCATGTAATTACTATTTAACCCCGTCCCCCTTTCACTCCCGTCTTTTCTTATCACCAACTAGCGATCGGTGATCAAAAGCTCTGTTGAATGCTTTCGTTTCTCAATCTTCTCCATCCACAAACCACAACATAAATGTCAGCATTCATTTTAAACTTGCTTTATTAGATTTTAAAATCTATAAAGAAGCAGAATTCTTTAACACTTCACACTCATTTAATGTTTCTCCCAGATTTTAACAAGAATTCTTAAGGACGCATTTCACATATAAAATCCAAACATTTAATATGCATTTAAAAAAAAACTTTTTTTAATCTTCAATTTGAAGATTATTTTCTACAAAGAGCAGTAAAAGTAAAAAATTTTTAGATAAGTGGCAATAACTATGTTATTCTTTTAAAGGGCAAGAAGGGTGTTTCTTTCTTTCCTTTTTTGTTTAACAGAGAGCAGACAGGGTGCAGCACTCTCTTGAAACTGGCGAATAAAGCTTTAGAAGTGCTTAATATTTCTCACATATATAATTACTTTTCGACTTTATGAATGAACTTGTTAAATCTATTTGTTTTTCCTCAATAACTTTAAAATATATATTAGGTATATAAATATATATATATATATATATTAGGTCTTTTTTATTTAAAAAAGTATAATGTATTGGATAAAATAGATTTTTTTCGTTTTTCACCAAAAAACCATAAATCTCCTTTAAAATTATGTAAAAAGTCCTGCCCCCCCCCCCCCCCCCCAAGGTTATTTTAAATGTAAATGCAATTAAAGTAAAGATAAAATATATAAAAATCAGCAATTAAATACAAAAATTGATATATCTAAACAAGAAAACTATAGAGTAAAAGACAATTTAGATTGAATATGCATTATTAACTTACTGGTTATGCTTCTGCAAACTTCCAATCATAAATTTCCAGAGTTTTTTTTTTTTTTTTTTTTGCAATTGTAAAAAATAGAATTAATTAATTGAAAATGTGTATTTTCTAAAATTTTTGTTAGAAGTAGACGATTTTCATACAATTTGAAATTGATTGAATCCCTGACAAAAATTCTTTAGTTACAATTTTTATTTTTTCAGTCTCTATGTATCTAAGAAGGAAGTATTGGATTCATGATAATTTTCAAACTCCAATTTTCAGAGGATTTATCCATTTTGAAATTTCCTGAATGCAAATTTTAACAGTTTTTAGAAAATGTCTGTGTGTGTATCACAAATTTTGGGAACACTCTGTCTTATGAATCAATTAACAAAATGTAACAAACTTTGTATTTAGTTGGACCTTTGCTTTTAATGGTGCTCATTACGTTTGGAGATCAATTGCTCAACCGGTGGTAATGTGATACCATGTTTTCATAATTTCTTATAATGAAGTATTGGACAAAATTTCATATAGTGTATGCAATGAGAGTTATTTTTAGCAAATGATTATAAAATAATTATAAGATAAAAAAAACTTTTTATGTAGGGGAAGAGGGGGGACATTGGGACACTTTTTATAAAAGCATATTATTTTCCAATTTATAAAAATTTCAATGCTTTTGTGCATTTTTATTTTAATACTTGTGTTATTGGTCACCTTTTAAATGTGTAATGAGCATTGTTTAATATGTTTTGCAAACAGAAATAATTAAAACATAACTTATGCAAAAGTGTCCCAATGTTCCCCGTGCAGGGGCAGATTGGGACACAACACTGATTTAATGATGGGGCACTTTGGGACAACCATCTTTTTATTTATCTAATTACAATATTGCAAAATATTTTGCTAAAGTAAATAAAAGGCTTCCAAAACGATGAATTTGATACAATAACAAATAATAATAAAGTAGGTAATTATGAAAAAAATGAAATTGTTATGAAGCATTACTGCATATTCATATCTTAGCGCACATCAAAACTCTGCAAGTCTACACAAAACTTTAATGTTATGTAGAATCATGTTGATGGCATAGTTAAGGGGCCGCTTCACTGACCGTCGCCGGAAGCTCAAGCCAATGTTTTCCTATGGAGAATTTTGTTTAATTATAGCTCATTAATAAATTCATAATTTTAAATTCTGTTTTCACATTCAGAAAATTCACAATTGTTAAATTGGCCGCCGTTTTATGAAAACAGATTTTTTTAATTTTTAATATTTTATTTTTATGCAGTAACATGCAAAATTTCACATATTAAAAATTCGTATTTTACAGCTTTAAAATAAAACATTTAAAATTTTAAAAATCCATTTTTAGAAAACGGCGGCCAATTTAACAACTGTGAATTTTCTGAATGTGGAAACATAATAAAAAAATATGAATTAGTTAATGAGTTATAATTGAACAAAATTCTCTATAGAATAACATTGGCTTGGGTTTACGGCGACGGTCAGTGAAGCGGCCCCTTAAGTTGAGAACATGATATTAAATAATCTTTCAACAAGAGTTCTTGTTCAGCTGTGAATATTTGTTGAGATGTATATTTGGATTGAAACTTATAGTTTATATTTGTAGTACACACTCAATCTTATTTTCACTCATTTTTTTCACTCTATTAAATAATGTAGATTTTGGTATATAATATTTAATTGCAACTTCCCTCACAGAAAGTTTATCTTTGATTATTTCATTTATTGTCTTTTCTATATTTTCTTCTGAAATTTTAGTTCTTTCAGTTTTTGGCTTATAATTTCTAATCATTTTCTATTTATTTAAAGAATACATAGAAAAAAAAAATGAATACAATTAGCTTATATGTGCAAAAAATAAGTAAATAAATAAAAATATATTGGTGTTAGAAATGAATGGGCCAATAGAGCAGTCCCAATGTGCCCCATGCATTGGTGTCCCAATGTACCCCATCAGGTCATTTTCAAAACAAATGTTTAGGCCTAATTTTCTAGAGCACATGGGCTAATGATCTATAGTGGAAATGAAAGCTTAATGTTTATAAAAACTCATAGTACTTTTAAAAATTAAAATATTTATTTCCTATTACCTAAAAAATCAACATTAATTTACTTGAAAAAAATTACTTTTCATATGATAAAATAAACTAACCTTGTTCACATGCAGCAGACTTGAATGAATGAGTTGAAATCACAAATATGAAGATGTACTACTATGTGCCATCTAGTGTGATTTTTTACAAATTTTATTTTGCAATTATAGAGGGATAAAAGCCTTTGTCCCAATGTGCCCCGTGTCCCAATGTACCCCCTTCTCCCCTACTATGTTTTTAAATTTCCTGTTGAATCATAGCTATAGAACTGCATTAGCTTAGCACTTTATCAATGTGTATAAAAATTTTTAAGTGATAATGACATCAATTTTTGTGAGATGCGTAATTTAACTTTTTATATTTTTTTAACGTTCACGTTTAATTAAATGTATTTATTTTTATGTCGAAAGAAAATGAACTCGTAATTTTTTTTTTTTTTTGGGGGGGGGGGCAACAATTAAATTATAGCTAATATTTTAATGGCTATTTTTAAAGCTAGTAGGAGGTTATTATTTTGATATCTTAATTAATTGAAAGAAAACTAATAAAAAATTCAAACAACGGATTCAACAATTTTTCGGGCAATTTTTGACCCAACACTCAATTTGCGTCGATTTTACACAACATCTCAGAGAAGAACTATTTTCAAGAAATTCGACATACAATATTAGACAAAGCATACTGCAATAAAAATGAAAAAATATTAAATATCTGATGAAATATGAGCATTCTTACTACACATGCGTAAGATTTAGTCCCAGGAGCAGAAAGTGCTTAAAACTGTGATGCACATCGCATAACATTTGAGGCTTTTGCAGAACATTTCATCTATCCCCTAACTGGATGATGTTGATACAGCTAACATTCTAAAATTAATAAAACCTAAATATGTTCTACTGACCTGTAAATCTGTTAGCATACTAGAAAATTGCTGGAAACAGTCATTGTTTCAATGTATAGACAAAATTTATAAACATTTTGTAAGTAGTATATCCACATTAATGTGACAATATTAATGCCAAAAGCCATTGAAAAAATTGCAAATTCTGGGTGTATTCCTCAGTTTTAGATTATAAAAATTTTAAATTATGTTTTATTATAAATGTGTAATAAATATTTTACTAATAAGTATTATTTTTATGCTTATTTTGCATTTTACTGTGCTTTGACAAATTTGGACAAAATACCTGCAGAACATCTGCAAATTTTAATGTCTCGTTGCAGAACATCGGATATAATTCTGCTCCTAGGGATTTAGTGAAATTTCATTTGCATAACTTAATAGCCAAATGTATTAAGCTACTTATATAAAAACTCCAAACAAGTGTCGTATAAACTCAAAAAGTTCTATGCCGTAGAATGAACTGCTATTCAGTCTCTCTTGTAAAAAAAAGCTAAACTATAAGAGGTTTTACTCACATTTTTATTTTTATTCAATGAATGGTAATACAGTTTTAAATGATTCTAAATAAATATTGAGAAAACCCCCTTATCAATTTCTCATTTTTAGGAACAACTAAAATTCCGTTTATTCAATGGCATAGAATTTTGTAAGTAAACTTGTTTGGTGTTTTTATATAAGTAGCTCAATACATTTGGTTCTTTAATTATGCAAATGAAATTTAGATTAATCTTATGCATGCGCAGTTAAAAATTATTTACTAAATACTCTCGTATTTTATTAGATTTTTAATGCTTTTTCATTTTGATTACGGTATGATGTGTCTATTATTGTATGTCGAGTTTCCTGAAAATATCTTTGCACTGGGTTTAATGTGCGTGTTATAGCTAAAAAAGTAAAATATTTTTTGCAATGTTTTAAAGAAACCTTTACATCAGTCAGTTTTTCACTTTTTGTAATTTTCCGTTATTCCTTTTTTTTTTTTTTTCTTTAAATCAAACTCCAATAACGATCAGTGTTTAAACACTCCACACGAGTATTCTCAATCTTTCTCCATCCAAAATATAAATGTCAATATTCATTTTAAACGTGCTTTATCAGATTCTATAGCATATAAAAGAACAGAATTATTTAATATTTCTCACTCATGTAATTTTTTTGTCCTGTCCCCCCCCCCTTTTTTTTTTAATCTCTAACCATCGCCGATCAAACACTCTGTAGAAGCCTTTTGTTTTTGAATATTTCTTTTTCCACAACAAAAATTTCAATATTAATTTTAAACTTATTTTATTATATTCTAGAACCCATGAAGAAGTAAAATTGTGTTTAATATTTCTCACTCATGATCTACTTTTACCCCACCCCTTTCCCATTTTCCACTACTAATCAACGATTAAATGTTGATAGTTAGCTAATGTTGTAGCTATTTCAAATTTCAATCCACAATGAAAAGATCCATATTCATAACAAACTTGTTTTATTAAGTTTTTGAAATGCACAATATTTTTCGCATATATATATATATATTTAAGGACTTAATTGCTGAACTTACTAAATCTATTTGTTTTTTCTTCAATAAGTTTAAAATACTGCGTCACCAAACAAAAATTATGCTAGTTCTTATGCAGATTACATAACTCCACTAAATAAAAATGCAAGATAGCAGTTGTACAATGCAACTTTAGAGTGGATTGCCACTTTTCCTCCTCAAGTTCTCAATAATATTTCATTTAATTAGATTAGTAAAAGACACTTCAGAAATGGGTATTTTGTGTAAAAATATATATAAGTATTTTAATTATTTTAAGAGGAAAAATTAATATAACAGATAATGTGTGTATGTTGATTATATACTTTGATTTTACAAAACCACCGTATATTATTTTATTATGCAATTTAATTCATCTTCTAGTTTTTTTTTAGCACGAATCTTCCTATTTTCATCTGTTTTAGGTTGGCAAGTATTCTTATTGTCATTTCTATTTTAAATTCTGTGATAAATAAATTGAGTGAGTTATATCAGTTATGAATTAAATATTTGTACATACTTATAAATTTTAGCCCCACCCCTTACTCCGCCTTATTATTTGCCTATTCAGACTTTCAGTGTATGACTAGTTATTTTCCTCCTCCCTTTTTTTTTTTTTTTTTTTTTTTTTTTTTTTCTTTTTTAAATGTCTGTATACACTGTAGACTGTAGTGTAATTAAGACAGAATTATTTATATGAAGTTTTGCAGAATTAATTTTCAAATTTTGTCTTTTTCCTGCTTTTATAAAGTATTTTCATTAATTAATTACTTTCTTCTATATGTAATATAGAGAAAGTATTGGATTCGCGAAAATTTTCGACCTCCGTTTTTTGACGGATCTACACGTTTTGGGGTGTCCTGAACACGAATTGATAGTTTTTAAAAAATGTCTGTCTGTCTGTCTGTCTGTCTGTCTGTGGTTTAGTGTTTTCACCGTATCTCACGAACCAATGAATGAAATTCAACCAAACTTGATATATAGTTGGACCCTGGCGGGGCATTGTGCTGATTAGATTTTGGGATCAATAGCCCATCAGGTGGCGCTGTGATCGCATTTTATGTAAATTTTTAACATGGCAGTATAGGACAAATTTTCGTATTTTTCACCGTATCTCACGAACTAATGAATGAAATTCAACCAAACTTGGTATATAGTTGGAACCTGACGGGGCATGGTGCTGATTAGATTTGGGGATCAATCGTCCAGCAGGTGGCGCTGTGATCGCAAAATTTCGTATGTCACACCGTATCTCACGAACCGATGAATGAAATTGAACCAAACTTGGTGTATAGTTGGACCCTGACATAAACTGGTGCTGATTAGATTTTGGAATCAATCGCTCAATAGGTGGCGTTGTGATCGCATTTTATGCAAATTTTTAACATGGCAGCATAGGACAAATTTCCGTATAAATGGGCATAAAGAGAGTTATTTTACACTTGCGATTGTAAAATTAATATGAGTTATTGATAATAGTAGTAGTTAGCTAGGAAAAAAATTTTGTGCATGGAGGGGCATCGGTTCCCCCCCCACCGGGGGGGGGAAGTTCCCACCCGGGGGACAAAATTTCAAGATGGGTATCTTTCGAAAGATCTCGTCAATACCTTTAAAACGAATGGTTGAACGATAAATCTGTGATAATTTAAACCAAAGTTATCGATTTTTTTTACTTTTAACAAAAAAAAACTTAGAAAAATATCGCAATTTTTTTTTTTTTTTTTTAACGAAATTTAACCAAACTTGGTATTTAGTTGGTCCCCGACATAAACTGGTGCTGATTATGTTTGGGGATCAATAGCTCAACAGGTGGCGCTGTGATAGCATTTTATCTAAATTTTTAACATGGCAGCATAGGACAAAAATTCGTATACATGTGCATAATTAGAGTTGTTTTAAACTTGTGATTGTAAAATTAATATGAATTATTGATAATAGTAGTATGTAACTAGGAAAAAAATTTTCTGCATGGGGGGGCATCGCTTCCCCCCCTAGGGGAAAAATACCCCCCCCCCCAGGGGGGGGGTAAATTTTCACATTGGGTATCTTTCGAAAGATCAGGTTGATAATAGTAGTAGTTAACTAGGAAAAAATTTTTGTGCATGTGGGGGCATCGGTTGCCCCCCCACCGGGGGGGGAAGTTCCCACCCGGGGGGGCAAAATTTCAAGATGGGTATCTTTCGAAAGATCTCGTCAATACCTTTAAAACGAATGGTTGAACGATAAATCTGTGATAATTTAAACCAAAGTTATCGATTTTTTTTACTTTTAACAAAAAAAAACAGAAAAATATCGCAATTTTTTTTTTTTTTTTTTTTTTTAACGAAATTTAACCAAACTTGGTATTTAGTCGGTCCCCGACATAAACTGGTGCTGATTATGTTTGGGGATCAATAGCTCAACAGGTGGCGCTGTGATAGCATTTTATCTAAATTTTTAACATGGCAGCATAGGACAAAAATTCGTACAAATGTGCATAATTAGAGTTGTTTTTAACTTGTGATTGTAAAATTAATATGAATTATTGATAATAGTAGTATGTAACTAGGAAAAAAAAATTCTTCATGGGGGGCCATCGCTTCCCCCCCTGGGGGGGAAGTACCCCCCGGGGGGGATAAATTTTCAAGATGGGTATCTTTCGAAAGGTCTCGTCAATACCTTTAAAACGAATGGTTGAACTATAAATCTGTGATAATTTAAAACAAAGTTATTGATTTTTTTCACTTTTAACAAAAAAAAAAAAAAACTTAGAAAAAAAAAATCGTACTTTTTTTTTTTTTTTTTTTTTTTTTTTTTTTTTTTTAATATTGTTACTGATTGAATATGTATAGGTAAATATAGAAGAAAGTCTTGTGGTGGCCACAACATACTAGTTTTTCAATGTAGTAAGAAATAAGCAAACAAAGTATGCATCTTTTCTGTGGCAAAGATAGCAATAAATCTGAAGTATTAAAAATTTACCTTTGTACATATTTTCTCTCTTACCTAGCCTTATTAAAAAAAAAAAAAAATTCTTTTTTTTACACATGTTTTATTGTATTAATATGCATTATTCTTATAGTTTAATTTGTCACTTATAAAAAATATTTTGTATAGTTTTCCCCTGTGCACATTATTTTTCATTTGAAATAAATTTTATGAATGTATTTGTATAGTTTTATCCACACACATTATTTTTCTTCATTTGAAATAAATTTTATGAACATGCATGTTTCCTCTTTTTTTAATTTTCTGCACTCTCATACCTATATCTCCCTGATTACATATGGTACAGACATAACATACAGCTAATAAAAAAGAGCCTCATAATCACATGCTACAAACAGATTGCATTTCAAGCATTGCTTTTTACAGGGTGATGCAAAACACTTTAATTTTTTATTGGTCCCTCTTTCACTTTCGGCACAAAACTTAAACAGGAATGTATGAGGGTATAACATGTTCTTTACACTCCTGAAGTTTCAAGGTGATTTACTTAATATTTTTTGAGATATTTTAAAAAATACCTGAAATCAAAAGTGTTTGGTCATTAATGGAAAGGTAATGTATTTTATCATTTATTTGTTATAAAATGCTGTTTAATTTAAATTTGTTAACTTTTTAGTGCACTTTTTTTTTTTAACTAGATCTTTTTGTAATTCAGAAATTTTTTTCAAGCATATTAATTTTCATGTACACACCCTCAAATTATTGATTGTTTCAAACTCATCAACATAATAGATAATAAACCCGTGGCTTATATCTAGAATAAGATTTACAGAAATATGAATTATGTTAATTAGATTTCTTCCCAGGAGCAGAATTATATCCGATGTTCTGCAATGAGACATTAAAATTTGCAGATGTTCTGCAGATATTTTGTTCAAATTTGTCAAAGCACAGTAAAATGCAAAATAAGCATAAAAATAATACTTATTAGTAAAATATTTATTACACATTTATAATAAAACATGATTTAAAATTTTTATAATCTGAAACTGAGGA
Source organism: Salticus scenicus (assembly GCA_963930645.1). Classification (NCBI taxonomy): domain Eukaryota; kingdom Metazoa; phylum Arthropoda; class Arachnida; order Araneae; family Salticidae; genus Salticus; species Salticus scenicus. The sequence goes on from OZ005660.1 coordinate 73,601,244, forward strand.
ATACACCCAGAATTTGCAATTTTTTCAATGACTTTTGGCATCAATATTGTCGCAATAATGTGGATATACTACTTACAAAATGTTTATAAATTTTGTATATACATTGAAACAATGACTGTTTCCAGCAATTCATCATCATCACAACCTTTTACATGGTCATGTTTAAATACAGTTAGCAGTTTTATTATTTTTTTCTGATTTCTAAAGACACACTTTTTTAACTTAGCTGCTTCATTAAAAATAATTTACTTAGCTGCCAAATTTGTAGCTTTAAAAATAGGGAGATTTCTACTTTAAAATGGGAAGGAAAAAGGAAGATTTCTACAAAAATTTTTTGAAAAATATGCATTTAAGTCAAACCAAATTTTGATACACACATTTGTCAATTATCTTAAATGGGTAAAATATACACTAAATACTATGGAGATAATAATGGAAAAAGATGCTGCTTTGCAGGACATTTGATATTTAACTGCTGGTTGAACTGGAGCGCACATGTGTGTGTGTGTGGGGGGGGGATACATCTATATACTTCTTTATATGTTCTAGAATCTAATCAAGAAAGTTTAAAATGAATATTTACATTTATGTTATGGATGGAGAAAGATTGTAAATCACAAGGCTTCAGTGGAGCATGTGATTGCTAATCATTGGAGGGGGGGGGGGATTACAAGAATTATGAGTAAGAGATATTAAACAATTCTACTTCTTTACAGATTCTAGAATCTAATAAAGTAAGTTTAAAATAGATATTTATATTGTTTGCAGCAAATGGAAAATAGTTAGAAATTATAAAGCTTTCTATAAGCTGTGTGATCACAGATCATTAGGGGGGGGGGGGGAGTCCAAAAAATTATATGAGTGAGATATATTAAACAATTCTACTTCTTTATAGGTTGTAGAATATAATAAAGCAAGTTTAAAATGAACATTGACATTTATGCCATGGATGGAAAAAGATTGGAAATCACAAAGCTTAGATTCCCTATCGTCGCTCGATTTTTAGAATCTTTTAATGATCACAAAAAGTTTCGACTTTAGTGGCGATTGATGCATAATTTTTAATCGCCATCTTTTTTTATTTAGTCGCCACGTGGCCGGTGGCGACCGTTAATTTTGCCCTTTAATCTGAAGTGTTTATTATCCACATCCATTGATTTGGAGATTTTAGTATATTTTGAGAAAAAAAAAAAGTATGTTTTTAAATTTTTAAAAATTTATATCTAATTTATAAATTTTATTTTTCAGGTTGGCAGGTACATCCAAGTATAGTCAATTCTGCTTTTATCCCCGACCAATTTTCTGTTGTCAGTCAGTTACAATCTACTTCTTAAACAACTGCAAAGTTATATGTGTGATCTGTTATTTCCTTTAAGCAGTAAAAAGGATATTGCATCTAAAAAAGGTTTGACTGTTATAATTAATAATAAAAATAATTTTACATCTGCCTATCAATCAGATTCTCTGATTCTCCTTCCCCATGTAATCCTATGGGGGTTATCGTTACTTTGTATTTTACAGATATCATATTGAAGAATGGAGTTTTCTCCTAAATTTTGTGTTTTTAATTCTACTCTTTGAACTTGTTCTTTTTTATTTTAAAGAGCAATTTAAAAAAAAAGAAATAAATAAGTACAATAAATAAATTTAAATATTTCTTCTCAAAATTCAAAATTAGAGAACTCTGAGAACAAAATATAAAAAAAATTAAATACAGAGTGGGTATTATTAAACTTCTCCTATAAACAGCCTCCTACAGTGTAAATGGGTGAACAGAATGCAGTGAAATCTGGTATATAGACTTTACACGAGATGTGCTCACGGAATCTCAAAAAAAAAATCTGGAGTGACTCCACTCGACTTTCCGAACATTGAGTAATTAATAGTTTTGTAGATAAAGTAAAGAAAGAGGAGTTGTTAAACAAACAAAAGAGAGAAAATCATAATAGAGTGTTTGAGTATTTTTCTCCATATATTACACGATGTTATTTTAACACTACTGAACTTTGAGCCCATAAGATCATAATGATAAAGAATTTTTCGTTGTGTCCCTGTAAAAACCTGTAAATGCTAGATTCATCAAAATGCTTATAGTTAGTGCAACAGTGATTTATAATATTCATATAAATTTTCAGCTCAATTGAATAAAGCGTTTAGATGCTATCGCACTTTTAAAAATTTGGTCCCATAGGCCATAATGATAAAGAATTTTTCTTTGTGTCCCTGTAAAAAACTGTAAGTGCTAAAATCACCAAAATCTATACAGTTAGTGCAACTGTGACCTATAACATGTGTACAAATTTTTTTCTCAGATTAATAAAGCGTTTAGACACTATCGCACTTTTAAAATTTTGGCCCCATTAGGCCATAATGATAAAGAATTTTTCCTGGTGTCCCTATAAAAAAACTATAAATGCTAGATTCACCAAAATCTATAGGGTTCGTATTATGGTGACTTACAATATACGTACCAACTTTCAGCTTATTCGAACAAAGCGTTTAGACACTAGCGTGTTCACTCACAGACATACACACATACATACATCATCGTAAAAATAGTGGAAATGGACTCAGGGGACCTCGAAACGTATAGAAACATCAAAATCTCAAATTCGGATTTTTGACATGATTACAATACTTTCCTCACTATAGTGTTCGGAAAGTAAAGATTTTAGTTCCAAAATGTCTACCAGAGGGTGCCTTTTCCGGAAAAACAATAAATTTAACACAATAAACAATCAAAATGGAATACAGAAACAATATTAACAATCCAGAACAAGAATTGTGAGTAATGAAATGTAAAACCGGAAAAAGCTGTCAATTCTTGGGGAAAAATGTCGAGATTTGCATGCTTACAAAGAAGAGAAAGCTTTATGCAAAGCAGGGTTTTTTTCTCAAACAGTGTACTGTTATTTTTTCCTTACCATTATTTAATGTGGTTCAATGACAAGGTGATCAGAAACTAGTCAATAAATGTTAAATGTTAACAATAAATGTTAATATTGTTTCTGTATTCCATTTTGGTCATTTATTGTGTTAAATTTAATGTTTTTCTGGAAAAAGCGCCCTCTTTTGGACATTTTTGAACTTTTTTTTTCAAAATTCTGTGAGCACATCTCGTGTATAGTCTATATACGAAATTTCATTGCATCCTGTTCACCCATTTGTGCTGTAGGAGGCTGTTTATAGGGGAAGTTTAATTATAACCACCATGTGTATACATATTTTTAAATTCTGACTAAAAAGTAAAAGTCTGACTAAAAAAAAAGTATAAGTAAAAAATCTTATAATAAACACTATAAAATGTTCACAACGATTATTTCAGATTAAAATAAAATGGTGTTTTGCAGCTTGGGTTGCAGCATTGGTGCCTACTTTGTTCGTCTGACAAAGCACATGACATGTGTTTTTTGACCTAAAACAATTATGGTTTTTTTTTTTTTTTTTTTTTTAATTTTATGGTGTTTATTCAAAGTTTTTCACTTATTACTTTTCATGTTGGGTTTTTGATGTGACATGTATTTAAACTGTGTTTTCTTTTAACTGGATTAAACTACGCAAAACCTTCAGTATGTTATTTTAAACACAAAATCCAAGTAATCAGTTTTAATTAAAAGTAATTAAAATTTTTTCCAACAGGACTTTATACTTATAGATAACAAGAATTAAACAGTTGTATCTAAGTGTAATACCATATTCAGGGTGGAGAAATAACTGTTTAGTACCACATTAAACTTTTTAATTTGACTTTAAAAACCCGGATCCGGGGTTCGACTCCCGGTCCAGGCATTATTTTCACTCAGTCGGAAAAATAAAGTTTCAATAAATATGATTTTCTTCCCAATCAGTTGATTGTGTGATTTTAATAAAAAAATTGTATTTCTTTCCCATTGTTTAATGGTGTTTTCCATTACCTGCGGCTTATTTCTGTCGAGCTATCTACATGATAGACCAGATGTTTCTGCCTAAAGGTTGTCTGAGTGAGTAATGGCAACCGGTTGTCGGCCTGGATAGCCCAATTGGTAGAGCCTTGACCTTGTAAGTCAATGATCTGAGGTTCGACTCTCGGTCCAGGCATTATTTTCACTCAGTCGGAAAAATAAAATTTCAATAAATATGATTTTCTTCCCAATCAGTTGATTGTGTCATTTTAATAAAAAAAATTGTGGAAACTGTTCATATTAAAAGTAATTCACGATAACGAGGTTTGACTGTATTATATTAAGTGTTAAATGGGAAAAAAAGTATATATATATTAAAGTGAAATTAAATAAAAAATTAAAATGAACAGGTGATATTGACAGCTATGATGAAGCACACTTACTATTATTATAACTCTTACATACTATTCTGTGATAGATTTACAGGCAATTTTAGAGAAAAGTAAAAAAAATGAACACTTCGCTGGTTCAATGAATGTTTTTGTGGTCCTGGACCAACAGACCACTATTAATTTCAAGCTTTGTATTTATTTTTCTTTTCAAAAACATTATATTATGATAAAAAGAAACTAAAAATTTTAAAACCATTGAAATTTTATTTGTAATATTTTTGATCACTTTTCATAATTTCATTATGTTTAATGCAGCCTAAAGATGTTTTAAATTGCAGCACTAATAAGAAATTTTGCTTATAGATGTAATTATTTCAATATTTCTATATATCTCTGTACATAAACGAAATGGGTGATTTCATCTTAAATATCGAATCCTGATATAGTATTGATTTTGAATACCAAATTTGGACTACTTGCTTGTATTTGTTCTTTAGTTATGCTCATAAGACTTGCACACAGACCAACTGTTGAAAATTAAAACCCGAATAAACTACTACGTCAGAAATGCCAAAAGAAAAATATTTGTGATTCATATTGCTTTTTCGGTAGCCTTAAGCGTACCGTCTTCAGTGCAAAAAGAAGATTTTGCATTCTTTTTGCACTGAAGACGGTACGCTTAAGGCTACCGAAACAGCTGTATGCATCGCAAATATTTTTCTTTTGTCGTTTCTGACGTAGTAGTTTATTCAGGTTTTAATATTCCAACGCCAAGTCTCCAGTTATTATTCAACTGTTGAAAACTTCATTTTTAGATTGAGGGAGACCTTAAAATGTGTAGATCTAGCAAAAACTTAATTTCCGATATGTGACCAAAAAAAAAAAAAAAAAAAGCAATTCTTTCTCTACTATATATGGATAAAAGAAAGTTGATGTATATATACATATTATATATTTTATGTTAAAATTAAAAATTTGAATGAAAAATAAGCAGATGAACAATTTACCACAAAAACCGATTTGAACAGCATTTTTAAAAATTTATATTTGAAAAATAGAATACTTATTTTATATTAATTCCAATGAAAACACAAAACATATAAAAATATTAAAAAAAAAAGGAGTTTTAAATGAAAAGTTTTCTATTTGAACTGACCATAATAAAAGGAACAGTGGCCACCAGAAGCAATTTATATATTTATTTATTTATTTTATTTTATTTTTTTATGATAAAGACAACAATATGTTTAAAAAATGCCTGTATAAATTAGTAGCAATATAAAATTATACAGTCAAAATAATTGTGCTAGTTTCAATAAATAAAAATACTAATGAATAAAATTATTAATGAACATTTCCACTAGAAAACAGAATGACATTCATACAGCAAAATAAATATTTTGTTAAATACTACACACAAAGTGCAACTTTCAAAATAACTTTTTTCTCACTTAATTTTCTTTTTTTGCTGAATTCAGTGGTGTAATTGAATTAAAAAACCGCTTTTTAAATAATTTTATAAAACACCAGAGCTTCTCAAAATTCTGAAAAGTCAGTTTAAGAATAAGATAAGTTTATTTTAAGTAAATTGGAGTTTAAAGGTTGATATTTTTATTTACCAACTATGTGAAAAATACCAGAGCTGGGAATCAAACCCGGGCACCTTTGCTTAACACACAGATGCTGTACCACTGAGCTACCCTGGCTGACAACCAGCTAGGCATTTTTCACATAATATTCGTTGGCGAAGTCAGGGTAGCTCAATGGTAGAGCATCCGTGCGTTAACCGGAGGTGCCCGCGTTCGATTCCCGGCTCTGGTATTTTTCACATAGTTGGTAAATAAAAATATATCAACCTTTATACTCCAATTTACTTAAAATGAATATTCACGGTTGATGAATTCATGAATATAATTTCTAAAAAGATAAGTTTATTTAGAAAAATATGACATTAATGTCATTTTGAAATGTTAATGATTTGAATAAATTGTTTGTAACAGCTGTAAATTGTTATTAAATGAAATATAGAATAGAGCTGTACCGAGTACTCGTTATATACTCGGTACTCGGCTTACTCGGCCAGTTTGCCGAGTACTCGGTACTCGGCCAAATATGGACTAAGTATTTGGCCAATACCGAGTAGTTGTAAGAATTTCATTATTTTTATATATTATTGAAAGAAATGTATTCATAAGAGTTCTTTATTAATAACTAAACTAAAAAATATGAAAATATAAACATATTCATTAAACTTTTGCTGCAAACAGCTTTCTGCAGTTAAAACGAGCAAGCAGATTGCCACCAAACTCTGTATAGAGAGAGACGATTCATGATATGAGCTTATCCATTTTAGTTACAAGAATTTGAGTTTTACCATCTTGTATGCATCTAATATACATTTTTTTTTTTTTTTTTATAAAAACTTATTGTATGTATAAAACAGACAAAAATAAAATATTTTAGAAAAAAGAACCCTTATGTAATACTAATATAGTAAATAAAACTTTAGTTACATATTTGTTCAAATAAAAGTAAGACACTTTTAAAACTGTAAGAAAAGATTGGTTTTTTATTTAAAAAATAATAATTATGAAAAAGGTAAATACACTAAAATGTTATTAAAAATATATTTTAATAATCAAAAATGTTGTTTTTCAAATTATGGCCCAAAACCACCTATCTTTTTTACTCTTCTAGAATTTGAAGATTAATGAAATCTATTATGTTTGAAATGATAAAATATTTATTTTAATGTTCTCATTTCATATGTGAACTTCATGCATCTTAAATTAAGCCTGAGTGTATAGGAACTTTTATATTCTCTAAGAATTATCTGAGAATGATTCGCATCTGAGAAAGACTATATAATAAAGAATGAAGTTATCAGTTATTATGGTTTTAATAATCCACTAAGCTGGAAGTATCAAATATAACAATGAATCTAATTGTGTATATACACTACAAAAGTTCTGAAACATTTCATGAAAACATGCTGTTTGCCATTTAACTTCATTTCGTGTTCAAAAAGCCTTTTTTAAATTTCTAGATGTACGAAATTCTTCATATATATGTCAATTATTCTTTCTTACAACTACTCGGTACTCGGCTACTCGGTATTCGGCCGAGTACTCGGTTACTCGGTTACTCGGCCAAAGTGCTACTCGGTGCAGCACTAATATAGAACTTTCTTCTGAAAATATTGGGTGAGTGCGAAAATTCTACCTATTTTTAGATATGGAAATTTGCAATGGAATTGACGTCACACATGACATTGTAATGACGAAAATCGTCGACCAATGAAACCTGTGGATGCCTCACATATAAATGCATTGTATCTCACAAAGTTAATCATCTAAAAAATATATCAGAGTGTGTAACATGGAAAGCAAAAAGGAGCATATAAGACATTGTTTGTTATACGAGTTCGGTAGAAAGAATACGGCAGCCACAGCATGTTGCAATGGAAAGGATACAATAGACGGAAGCACATGTCGTCGATGGTTTTGTAAAGTTGGGGAAGGAGACAGAAGCTGACAAGGTCAGGCTAGGAGTGAACGGCCATCACACATTGGAGATGACGATATTGACCAAGCTATAAAGAGCAACCCGAACTCAACCATGCAAGAATTAGCAGAGACCTTCAATGTACACCGGACAAAGGTTGAGAAATGGCTGGTTAAGTTGGGTTTTACGAGAAAGTTGGATCGTTGGGTTCCACATAACCTGACAGCTAATCAACGGGATGACCAAATTACATCTGTGTTTCCTTGCTTTCTTGGTACAAAAATGACCTGTTCTTGACACAAATTGTGGCAGGAGATGAGAAGTGGGTTATGTACCGTAATGTAAAGCGTCATAGGACTGTGTGTTGCCCTTCTGATCTGCCTGCATTGACTACGAAAGCTAAACTTAATCCCAAGAAAGTGTTATTATGTGTGTGGTGGGATGTGCAGGGAATAATTCACTGGGAGGTCCTGCCACTCAACCAAACCATCCATGCTGCGTTGTACTGTTTACAGTTAGACAGGCTGCATTCAAATTTGGTAGCAAAGTGACCAGGCCACATGCTGATGTCATCACTCGCCAAAAGTTACTGGGCTTTGGTTGGGAGGTTTTACCCCACCCGCTTTATCCTCCTGACTTGGCACAAACTAACTATCGCGTATTTCGTGCGTTGAACAATTCCTTCAGTCAGAAAAACTTTGATGATCTTGATGCTGTGAAAACTGCCATACAAGACTTTTTTGGTCAAAACCGCTAGAATTTTACCGCTGTGGTTTCCATCTCCTACCAGAAAGATTGCAAGAGGTCATAGATAGCAATGGGGACTATGCACAATAATAGATACCGTTCATTTTGCATTTATTTGTTCTTTAAGGGTAATAAAAACGGGTAGAACTTTTGCACTCACCCAATAACTGTACATTAATGTACAGGTTTTAGCTAAAATTAAACAATGGTAGGCAATTGGCAAGCGCTTTTTCAAAACAATGTAACAAGCAGTCAAAAAAGTGGCCGGCGACCAGTGTTAATTTTGCGCTTTTTTTATGACAGAAGGAGAAAATTACGAATAGTTCTTTTACAACCCTTTGTCGGATGTTGAGAACACCAAGTTTGGGTGCAATTTGCCTAAAAAGCCCACCTTAAAAAATTTTTGTTAGGAAAAAGTATTTTTTATTAAACAAAATTGACATTTTATATACTATTATGCTTTCACACAGTTTGAAAAAGTTAAATTTATAAATAGGAAAGAATAAACCAAAAATTAACTAATTTAAATTTAAAATTTTGAGTTGTGCCTCAGAGGCCTTTTGCACTGACAGAGAGTTAATAGGATATATATAATTTTTTTTTTTATTGAAATAGTAATACAGTCAAACCTCATTAACATGAACACGCTTAACGTGAATTACTTTTAACATGAACTGTTTCTACAATCACCGTCAAAATGAAGATTAGATTAGTTACTGATAACATAAACAAATTTTTTATTTCCTTTGAGATTCACATTAACAAAGTTCGACTGTATTATTATTATTTTGTTTACATTTAAAACTATCCAAAATCAAGTGTTATTCATATGTATTTTAAATATTTACATTAATTCTTTTTTCTATATTTTGTTGCAGGTTCTGAAAATCAGAAAATCTCACAAAATGACCCTGCATATTATTGAAAGAACATGCATAGAGATTGCTGATTTTAAGATAATATCATAATTGGTTTTAGCTTCTTGTATATTGCAATTTTTAAAAAATTTTAAACATAAAAAAAGTATCTAGTGCTAACTTGTAAACTTTTTTTTCTAAATAACTTCTTTTATGAACAAATTCAGCTGTCAAGGAATAAAAAGTAGATTATTTTTGTATAATTTATTTGTTTAGAAAAATGTATTTATGAAATATATGAAAGTACTTTTTGCTACATCTCATGGAGAAAATAAAATGCTCTAAATTTTTCTTAGCATCTACAAAGTCTATGAATCTGTTTTGTAATATCACTGAATATACTAACTAATAAAATTAAAATAAATTAGAATTTAAACAAAATATAAGCTAATAAAACAAAGCAAATATATAGAATATACCAAAGATATCTTCTGTTATATTATTTGATGTGTTTCCTAACCATTTGTTTCAAAAAAGTAAAATTTTCAATAAAATATCATAGGACTTTTTTTTTATAAATGTGTATATACTCTGAGTCCATCAGTAAATATCATATCCTTTTATGTTAAGTGTTAAACAGTAAAGAAAAAAATCCAATTACTGAAGGATTTCTGCCTAAAAATATTTTAGAAATACTATGGATATGCATCTTACAAAAGAAGTCTACATTACTTGTGAAACTTGTGGTAAAAAATTTACTGACAGATCTACTTTTAATATACATCTTCGTACTCACACAGATGAGAAACCGTTTGTATGTAAGGAATGTAACAAAATGTTTGGCCAAAAATCAAGCTTAGACAGACACTATTATGTACACACAAAAATAAAGAATTGTGTCTGTGAGATATGCAATAAAAGATTTTCACAGAAATGTGATTTAAATGTCCATCTCCGTATTCACACCAAACTAAAGCCTTTTATCTGTGAAATATGCTGGAAAGGATTTTCACAGAAGTGTAATTTAAACACTCATCTATCCACTCATAAGGAAGAGAAGTTGTACATTTGTGAAATTTGCAGTAAAGGATTTTCTGTGAGTGCAAGCTTAATTAGACATCGACGTACTCATACGAATGAAAAACCTTTTATTTGTGAGATCTGTGATAAAGGATTTGCTGAAAGGTCTGCCTTAACTAATCACACAAGGATACATACAAAAGAAAAACCTTACATGTGTAAAATTTGCAATCAGAATTTTACTCGTAAATCTAGTTTAAACCGACATTTTAATAAGCATGCAAAGTTCTTCAGTAAAACACTTTGTTCTGAAGTATAGGTTAGTGGAATCCATATATCAAAAATAAAGGTTCTGGAGCAAACAAATTGGTATTTAGAGGACGCACATATTTTTATAGATAATTGTATGGAAAAACACTTTTTTTATTAATTATATGCTCTTCCAGTTTTAAATTAAGTACATTATCTGAAATTATGCTATTATCAATTCATATAATCATTCAATTCATATAATTGTTCAATTCATATAATTGTTCATATCATGTGATGGTATTGCATTTAAGCCAGTTGTCTATGCTAGGGATCTAAGACTAGAGGAAATGGTAAGGTCTCTATAAGGATCTTTCTAAAGGATCCTAGCCTGTATTCATTTGGGTTTTGGAAAACTCTTGATAGCCAGGTCAACGAATGTGGTTGGAGGTTAAAACACAGCCCCTCCTGTAGCTTTGAGAGTCATAGTTCTCAACTACATATGGGGCCTATATAATTAGGAAAAGTAACAAACTGAAAAATAAACCTGACCAAAAACATACTTGGAAACAAAAAATGTATATATATATATATATATATAAATTATGTATAAATCAATATTATGAATAACTAGCAGAACTTGTGCCCTTTGCTGTTCACTATCTATTTATATAATTTGCAAGTGAGGTGATGATACCAGTTCATACTCATCTTCGAGAAAAGCCGTTGCTCTAGGCAACAAAAAAGCAACCTTAAAAAAATATCGAATTGTAATGTTTAAAGCCCCAAATTAAATATAATGAATCACTGGCTATTATAAACAATGCAATAACAGATAAAAACTGTTGCCATTCAGAAAATACGTATTCCAAATGGATGACTCTTTAATTCTGAATGAATGACTCTTTGAGCATTTCATTAAAAAATCTCTTAAAATATTTGTAAAACTTATTAAAGCCTTAAAACTCTTAAAATATTTCTAAAAGCATATTAAAGCCTTTAAATATTTTTATTAAACTTCATTGTTTGTTTACATTGTAAAGTATGAGTGGCATCGAGTTGAGTTGGCCAGTTGAATTTAGTATTGAAATTACTGTTAAGTGATAGCGTCGAGTCAGATAGAATGTTTGTTTGCAAGAATAAAGGTCATCAGTTGAAATTATTATTGAAAGTAGTCTAAATTGATAATGTCAAGTCAAGGTAAGATGTTCGGTTGAGAATGGGAAAGTCTAGTTGGATCGGATCCAGAATATTTTGGTGATGTTGTTGGAGGTATTGAGTGGAAATGAAATTGGGTTAGTATGGAGTGTCTGTAGTTATTGGATAGTTAGTTGGATAATTTGAAAACAGGATCTACGTAGATTGCGAAAGGTGTGTAGAAATTGAATGTGGATAGTCTTAAGAAAAGTATTCTGGTAAAATAAAGTGAATTGTATTTTCTTATTATGAGGACTTTAAATAGAGCACTTAATGAAATGTTGGAATGTGTTGTGGGTCATGGGTGATATAGTGTGGGGATTTATCCTTACGGAGATTGTCATTGAACAAAAAGCACTAGCCTTTGCTCACTGGAAAGGTCCTCGACTTTCGGCTAATACTATTGCAAGCAGCAGTAATGAGATATTTTTATGATAGCCTAAAGTACTTATTCCAGTCTATTTAGTAAGTTCTTCCACATTCTCAAGCCCTTCCTTCCATTTAAATTAAAGATTGATGTTTCCCCCAATGGCAGAAACACCGCAACACGGTGACATAGTCGCGGACACAGAAAAACGGCTTGCAGACAGTTTTTGTCTGCACTAATAAAAAAATTAGTGTGCAACTTTCAGTCACTCTTTGTCTGTACTAATAAAAAAAAATTGCCCACAACTTTCGGACAGTCTTTGTCTGCAGTCATAAAAAATTGTCTGCAATTTATGGACATTTTTTGCCCGCAACAATGCGCTACCAATGTATCACATCTTAGGTGCTCTCTGGTAGAAAATCTATAGCCCCCTTATAGGTTCCTTGATAGGAACACACAAAACAGTGCTTAACAATGGCGACCTAGGGAGCCTAGATCTTCCTTGATAGGCAGAGTTAAGCATGTATTCTTTTCTCCTGTTACCTGTTACTGAGATTCTACGGGAGCATAGAAAAGTGCATAGCTGCCAACTCTCCCGAAAAAATCGGGAGACTCCCGAATTTTGAGGCAATCTCCGAATCCTGAAAGACATTAAAATATCTCCCAAATTTTCTGAGATTTTACAAAATTTTCGTCAAACTATCAGTGATCAAATGTTTTACGAAAGCTCCTGATTCCTAATCTTTCTCCATCCACAATGTAAATGTCAATGTTCATTTCAAACTTGTTTTATATTATTCTAGAACATGTAAAGGAAAAGAACTGTTAAATATTTCTTGCTCATGTAATTATTTTATGCCTCCCCCCTCCCTCTTTATTTATCTCCAATTATTGATCGGCAATCAAATGTTCTGCAGAAGTTTTTATTTTCCAGTCTTTAACCATCTGCAACATAAATGATAATGTTCATTTTAAACTTGCTTTATTAGATTCCAGAAATAGAATATAGTTTAATATTTCTTACTCTGTAATCATTTTTTGTATTCTTCTCCCCCCCCCCCCCTTTTCTCCATCTCCAGATAGTGATCAATGATCAAGTCTAGAAACAATAAAGCAATAGATCTGCTCAATATTTCTCACACATGTAATTTTTTTTTTTTATCGTATTGCTGAAATTAATGAATCTGTTTTTCCGTAATTAAATTAAATATGTATATGTCATATTTATACCAAATGTGTAAACATTTGTCGGGGGGGGGGGGGGGGAGATGGAGATTGATTTTTCAGATAGGAAAAATTCTCATAAATCATTGTATGTGTGTATATATATAATTTGAGTATGGTTAGAATTTACTATAATCTAGTAGTATTTTAAATTCATTGTTTATTTATTTATTTTTCTCATTATTTGCAATAAGAAGAAAGCCTCTAGATACTGCAAAAATTTCCTTTTATTTGCTCCTTCTCTTTCCAACAATTACTATGCCATTAATATTCTATTTACGTTAAAAATATGTAGTATGTGGAATCTCCCTAATTTTGATTCTCGAAGGTTGGCAGCTATGAAAGTGCTAATTTCATTTAAAATTGCTCCAAAACTTCTCCTTCACTTCAAAATTCACTTATAAAAATTTCTGTATCAAAACTAATACTTTTATTATTTATAATTATTTATATTGTGTTGTGTCAAACATTGCTATAAAATATTTAATTGAATGAGATGAATTGAATGAATACAATTGTTTATACTATATTGTTTTGTAGTAAAATTGTATTTGTGTATTGTTGCACGAAATCACCACTGTTGTTAAGCTACCCACCCCCCACCCCAAGATTGCCGCTATCAGCTTTCAGGCTTTTTGAGTGTAAGCCATTTTCACCCCCTGATTACATGCAAATTTTGCAGACAGTTTATGAAATTTTTAAAGACAGCTACAAAACTTTCTGCCACTGGGATGTCTCCCTTTATCTGAGTCTCCTAATTTGCCTTCCACTCTAATTGAGATCATGAATCAAGTTTACGTATCAAACCAGATTTCACAACATTTGTAATGAAGTAAGCTTACGACATGCATTCAAAAATACCTACATAGGAATACATAATACATATGGAATTACAGTAGGGAACCAATTATCCAGAATCGTTTTTACGAGACTATTCTGGATAACTGGTTTTTCCGGATAACTGGTTGCTCATCAAGCAAACATTATTAATCAGAATTATTGCATATAGTTCTCATTTAAAATAACTATTTTAAACCAAAAATTAATATTTTTTATCAATTAATCAAATTTAAATAATTAACCTGATTTTAATTTTTTTTAATAAAAGTATTAAAATAATTTTTAATCAAGATAAGTTATTAATCAAAATTTAAAATGTGAAAAAAAAAAAAAAAAAAAAAAATTGAAACTTAATTTTTTATAAAAATGAAAATCAGCCCAAATCCAAGTGTTTTTAAACATGATTAACCAGTGATTTTAAAGCATTGAATATTACTAAAGATTAAAAAATTATGACCTGATTTTACAGGCTTTTCTTTTTATTTCTTATGAAAATTCATTTTTAATGTCCATAAAAGTGCAAAATATTCATAATATTTTAAAAGTAATTTGGTTTTAATTAACTCCTCCCCTCCCCCCAGTAAATAAATGAATAAATAATAATAATAATAAAATAAATAAAATTCAGTACAGGACCAGTTACTCCATTTCACCCAATCCAATCTAGATAAATAAAATTACCACCTATGATATTGTGTAGTGGCGCCATCTATCCACATTTTTCAGAACTAAGAGCTATCTTTTCAGTCTACATTGTACATTATGACCTTTAACTTATATTCCCTGTCAAATACATAAATACTACTTTTAAATCAGTGTAACAAAATTAAATGGAATTGTTATTTATTAAATATTTATTTTACTTTTAATTGTTTCAGATTACAATGTTAAACCATTATTATTATTATTATTTAAAAAAAAAAAAAAAAAAGTGTATTTTTTTTTTTTTTTTTAATATGCATTGGAAATCAGTTGTTTGGAAATATAATTCCGGATAACTGGATTCTGGATAAACGGTTCCATACTGTATTTTCTATGAATTAAACTAATGTTAGTAATTTTAATGATTTTTCTTCAGTGAATTTCATTAGTATTCATCATTGTTTATATGAATAATTCATGTGAATAATGATTCATATCAATGATTCAAATATTGATCTGTTTACAGCCAGTTTTGAGTGTTTTTGAATCACTTTTTTACCTTTTTACTATAGAAATGATTCATGTTGTTTTCTTTTAGTCAGAAAAATATTTTTCAATGTACAATTCCCATGCTTAAATGTTACCAGAAAATGTAGATATTTTAATAGGAATTTATACTTTTTGCTACGAACTTTAATTTAAAAAGAAAAACAAGGGCAATATATTTTGTCAACCAGTAGAATGAAAATTATAAAATCAAATTTGATGCTGCCATCTATAATCAAAAATTGAAAATACGTTTAAATGATCACGTGGTGATCTTCATGATCTAAGCATTGTTTTGAAGATTTATTGTTCACATTCCATCATTTTTGACGGGGTTATATACTGGTACTTAAATAAATTTTCAAGAAAATTTTACGACTATTTTTTATATTAATATAATTTTATTTAAAAAAAAAATCTAGTTGAAATTGCTCAAAACATAAGGTCCACAAATTTTCCCGAAATTTTAAATTTACTAATAGCTTGATGCACAGCTGTCTTGCTCACATTTACCCTTGAACTTACTATTTGACGTTCAGAAAATCCAATTTTATGCAGGGTCAATATTTCTGACCTTTTTCTAACAGTAAGTGACGGTTTTTCACCCATTACAAAAATTATAACAGCACTTTCTACAATAAAATCCAATAAACTACTGGCAATAAACATGCCGGGCATTAGGACTGGGTGTTACATCGATGTAATGCAAAATTCGATTTATCGCTAAAATCTGCGATCCGATTTAAAGATAACATGTACTATGAAATTTTGGAATGACGATGTTAGACGATATAATGCAGCATCGATTTAGAGATTGCATCTGTTATGGAATTGGAACAATCCGATGTTAGCTAGGCAAGTTACCACGTCGTGCTTGTGAGTTAATGCATCAGAGGAAGTTTTATCGATTTAGCAAAAACTATTTAACAATAAGTGCAAAAGCCGTCTTATGATTTATCATAATATGAATTGTGCTACATGCCAGCTTTTCATTTCAAAGGAGATACCAGAGAGGCGATGCGGTTAAAACGGCCTGTCGTGTGCTCTGTTTATTCTAAAAGAGAGGCAAAGTGTTGCGCTTGTGCTATGCTAAATCAAGGAGAAAAGAAAATAAGATTTTAGATGAATCATAACTGTTCCAAACTTTTGACTTCTTGTGGTTTTATGGAAACTTCAGTTTGTTTGCTAAGTAATGTTTTCTTTCTTTTTGTAATAAATAATTAATTTCGGTATTTACAGTATGCACTGTTGTAATAAATATTAAAGTAAATATATAGATTTTTGTCATTAAATTAAATAGAAAGTAAATTTATTTTTTATAATATTTAAGAATACAGTAAATCACGATAAAAATAGTTTCATAATATAATACGACAAATCTGTTTGTCATTATTATTATTTATTCAATAATTTGATTTTGACAGACTTCTGTTATTAGTAATTTGTAAGGGGGGGGATTTTTAAAGAATTTACGCAAGAACTTTTAATGGGGCTCCTTAATATGTACTTTTTATTATGCTTTTTATAATACCATTAATAAGCTTCAAATATTACTTTCTTGAAGTTAATAAAATCTGCAATGTTTGTACTTAAAAGTACTATAAAAAAGAAAGAGTTTTAAAAAAATTTTCCATCATTAAAAATTAAATTTCTTTTCCAAACTTTGCTACCTATTTCATCTAACGAATGAATTGGTTTGCTAAATGATTACTTAACTGTTCAAAAATATCTCGTAGAGTTTATCATCAACGTGAAAATAATTTTTTTTTTTTTTTTTTTAAGAAAGCGGAAATTTAATTAACTGACTTTGGTAAACAACAAATTTTATAAATCAAAATGCAAAGTTCAACATTCCATCATATATCAGGAACACACAAAAAAAAAGGCTAAACAGTTAAAAAATAATCTGGTGTGTCACTCACACGACTTTCTCTTACCCTGAAATTTAATACTATAAATACAGGTTGCAGATTAAAAGGTAAGATAACGAGTACTGTTATGTAAACCTATGTTAAACAATTCAAATTAGGCTCCGGAAGAGTTTTATATGATAATTAGTTGTGTGTGAAGGGGGCTACCGCCCGCTTTTTTTATGACAGAAGGAGAAAATTACGAATAGTTCTTTTACAACCCTTTGTCGGATGTTGAGAACACCAAGTTTGGGTGCAATTTGCCTAAAAAGCCCACCTTAAAAAATTTTTGTTAGGAAAAAGTATTTTTTATTAAACAAAATTGACATTTTATATACTATTATGCTTTCACACAGTTTGAAAAAGTTAAATTTATAAATAGGAAAGAATAAACCAAAAATTAACTAATTTAAATTTAAAATTTTGAGTTGTGCCTCAGAGGCCTTTTGCACTGACAGAGAGTTAATAGGATATATATAATTTTTTTTTTTATTGAAATAGTAATACAGTCAAACCTCATTAACATGAACACGCTTAACGTGAATTACTTTTAACATGAACTGTTTCTACAATCACCGTCAAAATGAAGATTAGATTAGTTACTGATAACATAAACAAATTTTTTATTTCCTTTGAGATTCACATTAACAAAGTTCGACTGTATTATTATTATTTTGTTTACATTTAAAACTATCCAAAATCAAGTGTTATTCATATGTATTTTAAATATTTACATTAATTCTTTTTTCTATATTTTGTTGCAGGTTCTGAAAATCAGAAAATCTCACAAAATGACCCTGCATATTATTGAAAGAACATGCATAGAGATTGCTGATTTTAAGATAATATCATAATTGGTTTTAGCTTCTTGTATATTGCAATTTTTAAAAAATTTTAAACATAAAAAAAGTATCTAGTGCTAACTTGTAAACTTTTTTTTCTAAATAACTTCTTTTATGAACAAATTCAGCTGTCAAGGAATAAAAAGTAGATTATTTTTGTATAATTTATTTGTTTAGAAAAATGTATTTATGAAATATATGAAAGTACTTTTTGCTACATCTCATGGAGAAAATAAAATGCTCTAAATTTTTCTTAGCATCTACAAAGTCTATGAATCTGTTTTGTAATATCACTGAATATACTAACTAATAAAATTAAAATAAATTAGAATTTAAACAAAATATAAGCTAATAAAACAAAGCAAATATATAGAATATACCAAAGATATCTTCTGTTATATTATTTGATGTGTTTCCTAACCATTTGTTTCAAAAAAGTAAAATTTTCAATAAAATATCATAGGACTTTTTTTTTATAAATGTGTATATACTCTGAGTCCATCAGTAAATATCATATCCTTTTATGTTAAGTGTTAAACAGTAAAGAAAAAAATCCAATTACTGAAGGATTTCTGCCTAAAAATATTTTAGAAATACTATGGATATGCATCTTACAAAAGAAGTCTACATTACTTGTGAAACTTGTGGTAAAAAATTTACTGACAGATCTACTTTTAATATACATCTTCGTACTCACACAGATGAGAAACCGTTTGTATGTAAGGAATGTAACAAAATGTTTGGCCAAAAATCAAGCTTAGACAGACACTATTATGTACACACAAAAATAAAGAATTGTGTCTGTGAGATATGCAATAAAAGATTTTCACAGAAATGTGATTTAAATGTCCATCTCCGTATTCACACCAAACTAAAGCCTTTTATCTGTGAAATATGCTGGAAAGGATTTTCACAGAAGTGTAATTTAAACACTCATCTATCCACTCATAAGGAAGAGAAGTCGTACATTTGTGAAATTTGCAGTAAAGGATTTTCTGTGAGTGCAAGCTTAATTAGACATCGACGTACTCATACGAATGAAAAACCTTTTATTTGTGAGATCTGTGATAAAGGATTTGCTGAAAGGTCTGCCTTAACTAATCACACAAGGATACATACAAAAGAAAAACCTTACATGTGTAAAATTTGCAATCAGAATTTTACTCGTAAATCTAGTTTAAACCGACATTTTAATAAGCATGCAAAGTTCTTCAGTAAAACACTTTGTTCTGAAGTATAGGTTAGTGGAATCCATATATTAAAAATAAAGGTTCTGGAGCAAACAAATTGGTATTTAGAGGACGCACATATTTTTATAGATAATTGTATGGAAAAACACTTTTTTTATTAATTATATGCTCTTCCAGTTTTAAATTAAGTACATTATCTGAAATTATGCTATTATCAATTCATATAATCATTCAATTCATATAATTGTTCAATTCATATAATTGTTCATATCATGTGATGGTATTGCATTTAAGCCAGTTGTCTATGCTAGGGATCTAAGACTAGAGGAAATGGTAAGGTCTCTATAAGGATCTTTCTAAAGGATCCTAGCCTGTATTCATTTGGGTTTTGGAAAACTCTTGATAGCCAGGTCAACGAATGTGGTTGGAGGTTAAAACACAGCCCCTCCTGTAGCTTTGAGAGTCATAGTTCTCAACTACATATGGGGCCTATATAATTAGGAAAAGTAACAAACTGAAAAATAAACCTGACCAAAAACATACTTGGAAACAAAAAATGTATATATATATATATATATATAAATTATGTATAAATCAATATTATGAATAACTAGCAGAACTTGTGCCCTTTGCTGTTCACTATCTATTTATATAATTTGCAAGTGAGGTGATGATACCAGTTCATACTCATCTTTGAGAAAAGCCGTTGCTCTAGGCAACAAAAAAGCAACCTTAAAAAAATATCGAATTGTAATGTTTAAAGCCCCAAATTAAATATAATGAATCACTGGCTATTATAAACAATGCAATAACAGATAAAAACTGTTGCCATTCAGAAAATACATATTCCAAATGGATGACTCTTTAATTCTGAATGAATGACTCTTTGAGCATTTCATTAAAAAATCTCTTAAAATATTTGTAAAACTTATTAAAGCCTTAAAACTCTTAAAATATTTCTAAAAGCATATTAAAGCCTTTAAATATTTTTATTAAACTTCATTGTTTGTTTACATTGTAAAGTATGAGTGGCATCGAGTTGAGTTGGCCAGTTGAATTTAGTATTGAAATTACTGTTAAGTGATAGCGTCGAGTCAAATAGAATGTTTGTTTGCAAGAATAAAGGTCATCAGTTGAAATTATTATTGAAAGTAGTCTAAATTGATAATGTCAAGTCAAGGTAAGATGTTCGGTTGAGAATGGGAAAGTCTAGTTGGATCGGATCCAGAATATTTTGGTGATGTTGTTGGAGGTATTGAGTGGAAATGAAATTGGGTTAGTATGGAGTGTCTGTAGTTATTGGATAGTTAGTTGGATAATTTGAAAACAGGATCTACATAGATTGCGAAAGGTGTGTAGAAATTGAATGTGGATAGTCTTAAGAAAAGTATTCTGGTAAAATAAAGTGAATTGTATTTTCTTATTATGAGGACTTTAAATAGAGCACTTAATGAAATGTTGGAATGTGTTGTGGGTCATGGGTGATATAGTGTGGGGATTTATCCTTACGGAGATTGTCATTGAACAAAAAGCACTAGCCTTTGCTCACTGGAAAGGTCCTCGACTTTCGGCTAATACTATTGCAAGCAGCAGTAATGAGATATTTTTATGATAGCCTAAAGTACTTATTCCAGTCTATTTAGTAAGTTCTTCCACATTCTCAAGCCCTTCCTTACATTTAAATTAAAGATTGATGTTTCCCCCAATGGCAGAAACACCGCAACACGGTGACATAGTCGCGGACACAGAAAAACGGCTTGCAGACAGTTTTTGTCTGCACTAATAAAAAAATTAGTGTGCAACTTTCAGTCACTCTTTGTCTGTACTAATAAAAAAAAATTGCCCACAACTTTCGGACAGTCTTTGTCTGCAGTCATAAAAAATTGTCTGCAATTTATGGACATTTTTTGCCCGCAACAATGCGCTACCAATGTATCACATCTTAGGTGCTCTCTGGTAGAAAATCTATAGCCCCCTTATAGGTGCCTTGATAGGAACACACAAAACAGTGCTTAACAATGGCGACCTAGGGAGCCTAGATCTTCCTTGATAGGCAGAGTTAAGCATGTATTCTTTTCTCCTGTTACCTGTTACTGAGATTCTACGGGAGCATAGAAAAGTGCATAGCTGCCAACTCTCCTGAAAAAATCGGGAGACTCCCGAATTTTGAGGCAATCTCCC
The DNA here is from genome assembly GCA_963930645.1 of Salticus scenicus. Classification (NCBI taxonomy): domain Eukaryota; kingdom Metazoa; phylum Arthropoda; class Arachnida; order Araneae; family Salticidae; genus Salticus; species Salticus scenicus. The sequence goes on from OZ005660.1 coordinate 73,622,833, forward strand.
GAATCCTGAAAGACATTAAAATATCTCCCAAATTTTCTGAGATTTTACAAAATTTTCGTCAAACTATCGGTGATCAAATGTTTTACGAAAGCTCCTGATTCCTAATCTTTCTCCATCCACAATGTAAATGTCAATGTTCATTTCAAACTTGTTTTATATTATTCTAGAACATGTAAAGGAAAAGAACTGTTAAATATTTCTTGCTCATGTAATTATTTTATGCCTCCCCCCTCCCTCTTTATTTATCTCCAATTATTGATCGGCAATCAAATGTTCTGCAGAAGTTTTTATTTTCCAGTCTTTAACCATCTGCAACATAAATGATAATGTTCATTTTAAACTTGCTTTATTAGATTCCAGAAATAGAATATAGTTTAATATTTCTTACTCTGTAATCATTTTTTGTATTCTTCTCCCCCCCCCCTTTTCTCCATCTCCAGATAGTGATCAATGATCAAGTCTAGAAACAATAAAGCAATAGATCTGCTCAATATTTCTCACACATGTAATTTTTTTTTTTTATCGTATTGCTGAAATTAATGAATCTGTTTTTCCGTAATTAAATTAAATATGTATATGTCATATTTATACCAAATGTGTAAACATTTGTCGGGGGGGGGGGGGGGGGGGAGATGGAGATTGATTTTTCAGATAGGAAAAATTCTCATAAATCATTGTATGTGTGTATATATATAATTTGAGTATGGTTAGAATTTACTATAATCTAGTAGTATTTTAAATTCATTGTTTATTTATTTATTTTTCTCATTATTTGCAATAAGAAGAAAGCCTCTAGATACTGCAAAAATTTCCTTTTATTTGCTCCTTCTCTTTCCAACAATTACTATGCCATTAATATTCTATTTACGTTAAAAATATGTAGTATGTGGAATCTCCCTAATTTTGATTCTCGAAGGTTGGCAGCTATGAAAGTGCTAATTTCATTTAAAATTGCTCCAAAACTTCTCCTTCACTTCAAAATTCACTTATAAAAATTTCTGTATCAAAACTAATACTTTTATTATTTATAATTATTTATATTGTGTTGTGTCAAACATTGCTATAAAATATTTAATTGAATGAGATGAATTGAATGAATACAATTGTTTATACTATATTGTTTTGTAGTAAAATTGTATTTGTGTATTGTTGCACGAAATCACCACTGTTGTTAAGCTACCCACCCCCCACCCCAAGATTGCCGCTATCAGCTTTCAGGCTTTTTGAGTGTAAGCCATTTTCACCCCCTGATTACATGCAAATTTTGCAGACAGTTTATGAAATTTTTAAAGACAGCTACAAAACTTTCTGCCACTGGGATGTCTCCCTTTATCTGAGTCTCCTAATTTGCCTTCCACTCTAATTGAGATCATGAATCAAGTTTACGTATCAAACCAGATTTCACAACATTTGTAATGAAGTAAGCTTACGACATGCATTCAAAAATACCTACATATGAATACATAATACATATGGAATTACAGTAGGGAACCAATTATCCAGAATCGTTTTTACGAGACTATTCTGGATAACTGGTTTTTCCGGATAACTGGTTGCTCATCAAGCAAACATTATTAATCAGAATTATTGCATATAGTTCTCATTTAAAATAACTATTTTAAACCAAAAATTAATATTTTTTATCAATTAATCAAATTTAAATAATTAACCTGATTTTAATTTTTTTTAATAAAAGTATTAAAATAATTTTTAATCAAGATAAGTTATTAATCAAAATTTAAAATGTGAAAAAAAAAAAAAAAAATTGAAACTTAATTTTTTATAAAAATGAAAATCAGCCCAAATCCAAGTGTTTTTAAACATGATTAACCAGTGATTTTAAAGCATTGAATATTACTAAAGATTAAAAAATTATGACCTGATTTTACAGGCTTTTCTTTTTATTTCTTATGAAAATTCATTTTTAATGTCCATAAAAGTGCAAAATATTCATAATATTTTAAAAGTAATTTGGTTTTAATTAACTCCTCCCCTCCCCCCAGTAAATAAATGAATAAATAATAATAATAATAAAATAAATAAAATTCAGTACAGGACCAGTTACTCCATTTCACCCAATCCAATCTAGATAAATAAAATTACCACCTATGATATTGTGTAGTGGCGCCATCTATCCACATTTTTCAGAACTAAGAGCTATCTTTTCAGTCTACATTGTACATTATGACCTTTAACTTATATTCCCTGTCAAATACATAAATACTACTTTTAAATCAGTGTAACAAAATTAAATGGAATTGTTATTTATTAAATATTTATTTTACTTTTAATTGTTTCAGATTACAATGTTAAACCATTATTATTATTATTATTTAAAAAAAAAAAAAAAAAAGTGTATTTTTTTTTTTTTTTTTAATATGCATTGGAAATCAGTTGTTTGGAAATATAATTCCGGATAACTGGATTCTGGATAAACGGTTCCATACTGTATTTTCTATGAATTAAACTAATGTTAGTAATTTTAATGATTTTTCTTCAGTGAATTTCATTAGTATTCATCATTGTTTATATGAATAATTCATGTGAATAATGATTCATATCAATGATTCAAATATTGATCTGTTTACAGCCAGTTTTGAGTGTTTTTGAATCACTTTTTTACCTTTTTACTATAGAAATGATTCATGTTGTTTTCTTTTAGTCAGAAAAATATTTTTCAATGTACAATTCCCATGCTTAAATGTTACCAGAAAATGTAGATATTTTAATAGGAATTTATACTTTTTGCTACGAACTTTAATTTAAAAAGAAAAACAAGGGCAATATATTTTGTCAACCAGTAGAATGAAAATTATAAAATCAAATTTGATGCTGCCATCTATAATCAAAAATTGAAAATACGTTTAAATGATCACGTGGTGATCTTCATGATCTAAGCATTGTTTTGAAGATTTATTGTTCACATTCCATCATTTTTGACGGGGTTATATACTGGTACTTAAATAAATTTTCAAGAAAATTTTACGACTATTTTTTATATTAATATAATTTTATTTAAAAAAAAAATCTAGTTGAAATTGCTCAAAACATAAGGTCCACAAATTTTCCCGAAATTTTAAATTTACTAATAGCTTGATGCACAGCTGTCTTGCTCACATTTACCCTTGAACTTACTATTTGACGTTCAGAAAATCCAATTTTATGCAGGGTCAATATTTCTGACCTTTTTCTAACAGTAAGTGACGGTTTTTCACCCATTACAAAAATTATAACAGCACTTTCTACAATAAAATCCAATAAACTACTGGCAATAAACATGCCGGGCATTAGGACTGGGTGTTACATCGATGTAATGCAAAATTCGATTTATCGCTAAAATCTGCGATCCGATTTAAAGATAACATGTACTATGAAATTTTGGAATGACGATGTTAGACGATATAATGCAGCATCGATTTAGAGATTGCATCTGTTATGGAATTGGAACAATCCGATGTTAGCTAGGCAAGTTACCACGTCGTGCTTGTGAGTTAATGCATCAGAGGAAGTTTTATCGATTTAGCAAAAACTATTTAACAATAAGTGCAAAAGCCGTCTTATGATTTATCATAATATGAATTGTGCTACATGCCAGCTTTTCATTTCAAAGGAGATACCAGAGAGGCGATGCGGTTAAAACGGCCTGTCGTGTGCTCTGTTTATTCTAAAAGAGAGGCAAAGTGTTGCGCTTGTGCTATGCTAAATCAAGGAGAAAAGAAAATAAGATTTTAGATGAATCATAACTGTTCCAAACTTTTGACTTCTTGTGGTTTTATGGAAACTTCAGTTTGTTTGCTAAGTAATGTTTTCTTTCTTTTTGTAATAAATAATTAATTTCGGTATTTACAGTATGCACTGTTGTAATAAATATTAAAGTAAATATATAGATTTTTGTCATTAAATTAAATAGAAAGTAAATTTATTTTTTATAATATTTAAGAATACAGTAAATCACGATAAAAATAGTTTCATAATATAATACGACAAATCTGTTTGTCATTATTATTATTTATTCAATAATTTGATTTTGACAGACTTCTGTTATTAGTAATTTGTAAGGGGGGGGATTTTTAAAGAATTTACGCAAGAACTTTTAATGGGGCTCCTTAATATGTACTTTTTATTATGCTTTTTATAATACCATTAATAAGCTTCAAATATTACTTTCTTGAAGTTAATAAAATCTGCAATGTTTGTACTTAAAAGTACTATAAAAAAGAAAGAGTTTTAAAAAAATTTTCCATCATTAAAAATTAAATTTCTTTTCCAAACTTTGCTACCTATTTCATCTAACGAATGAATTGGTTTGCTAAATGATTACTTAACTGTTCAAAAATATCTCGTAGAGTTTATCATCAACGTGAAAATAATTTTTTTTTTTTTTTTTTAAGAAAGCGGAAATTTAATTAACTGACTTTGGTAAACAACAAATTTTATAAATCAAAATGCAAAGTTCAACATTCCATCATATATCAGGAACACACAAAAAAAAAGGCTAAACAGTTAAAAAATAATCTGGTGTGTCACTCACACGACTTTCTCTTACCCTGAAATTTAATACTATAAATACAGGTTGCAGATTAAAAGGTAAGATAACGAGTACTGTTATGTAAACCTATGTTAAACAATTCAAATTAGGCTCCGGAAGAGTTTTATATGATAATTAGTTGTGTGTGAAGGGGGCTACCGCCCCCCCCCCCCCCCCCCCCGTTTCATTAATGCACCTACATTTATATAGAATTTAATTCGGTTATTAAAAAATAATTTATTAAAATTATTATTTTAAAAAATTATCTTTTATGATAATGCAGACGATTTCCATATTAGAGAAGTAGTATAACACTAAATATATGAAAAAAAAAAGTTGAATTTATTCTCAATATTACATTTAAAAAAAAAAAAAAAAAAAAAAAAAAAAGAGATTTTTTTTTTTTTTTTTTTTGTTAAAAATGAAAAAAATCAATAACATTATTTTAAATTATCGTAGATCAATGGTTCAACCATTCGTTTTAAAGGTATTGGCGAGCTCTTTTGAAAGATACCCATCATGAAAATTTACTCCCCTCGAGGGGGGACGGCGAGGCTCCTACATACACAAATTTTTTTTCCCAGTTGACTATCTCTATTACCAAAAATATATATTCATTTCATTTGGTTTAGTGCAGTCTATAGATGTTAAACTCTATTTACCTGCAATTTCCCGCATAGATGTAATATATTTGAATACTTTTGAGTGCCCCTGTATACGAACCATTTGCTTTATCTCAATGAAAAGCTTACTGTAGCATCCCTATATGATACACATTTAGAATACCAAGTTTGGAATTTCTGCTACTATATGTTCTTGAGATATGCTGATAACAGACACACAGACCATTCACTAAAAACATTACTTTCGTATTCAGGGGACCTCAGAACATTTAAATATAACAAAAACTCACGTTCGAAAATTTGACCCTAAAACAATACTTTCTCGACCCCATGGGTAAGAGAAAGTAAAAAGGATCCTATAAAAACTAACAATAACAAAAGTGCATCAGAGGAATAGGGTTGAAAAGTAATTCGTTAAAAACTTGAAATAAATGCCATAAAATGCAAAAAACTAGCAACAAATTTTTCGAGTCGAAATAAAACATGACCCTTTATCAAGCGAACAAAGTAGGCACACGTGCTGCAAACAAAGCGGCAATGTACGCTGCAAAAACTGTTGTGCCACAGGCTATCAAAAACTTTCTTTAATATCAATATTTATAACAATGCTCCCTAATGTTAATCATTCAGAAATGTTTAATCAACATAACTTTTCTTAATAAAAATTTTACATATGTAGTTTGGTGCAATTTTAAGCAATAGATGCTGAATTATAGCTGTATGAGAAATTGCAGAAAATGAGTAATAGCCGATTTACTTAAAACATATACTTAAAAAATATCCTTTATAATAATTGCACTTACGGCTTATTTTAAAAACCAAATATATTTCGGACGCTCTCGCGCCCATCTTCAGTGTGTTGTAGTGACACTCCTTCTGTTTTGGCCAGCCTTCGCTTCCTAATCTTCAAATCTCTTCACTTCAAAATTGGTATTTTTCTTAATCAGTTGTTGCCATATGGATGGAATTATGCTGTGCTCACGGTCATTAATAGATAAATTGTTAGTAACTATTTCAAGCTTCTCTTTTGAGAGCATAGTGGTGGTTATTATAGGGTGCTATTTTTCGGGTATTAACGGTATTAAAATTAATAGGGTTAGTTTTATGGATGATGGTAGGTAGAGCAGTGGAGGATCTATTGAATTTTATGTCGGCGAAGACTAACTAAGATAAAACTAAAACTAAGATAATATGAGTAATACCCCTTTTCGGTCAGTATACCATTGAATAAAAGGCTTGTATGTGTAGGAGGGGATAGGGAAGAGGTATTTTCTAAATCAGTGTTAAATCGATTTATCTCTATATCGCGATATTAGATGGAAGATAAATCGATTTATAGAATCGCTACATCACCGAGTTCTACTGAGCACCTTTATTTATAGCAGTAGAATGTGTCTGATGCAATCAGTACATGGGATGATGCGATAATTTGTACAAATGGTGCAAGGTGTTAAAATAGTGAAAATCGGCTACTGGTCTTAAACTTTTGCAAATGACTGTAATAGGAGTTAGTAATGTTGGTGCAACATACAAAATATCAATATCCACTGACAAGACAATTTATGTGTGGTATGACAAGTCCAAAGAATCTTAAAAAATCAGTTGATGATTTCATGTTGAGTAAAATAAGACAGATGTTGGATTATTGTATTTATAGATGCCTTGTGAGTACGAGGTCATGCATAGAACTCCTGTAAGATCTGTTTTAAAATTGAGATGTTTGTGTGTCTAGTGCACAGTTTGTTTTGGATGTATTTATCTTATTTATTTATTTACTATGGCCTTCTGAAACCATAGAGCAAATTATGAATCGCTCCATGTTTACCTGTAGGTGGTGCTGTTATATATAACTATATAGAAGAAAATTTTGTGATGGTCAGAACATTTTTTTATTATTCTTTTCAAGATGTTTTTTTTTTTTTTTTTTTTTTTTTAAGGCATTTTTTACATAACTCATTAGTTCTTATTTCTAGTTCCATTGCCTTTTTTTTTTTTTTTTTTTTTTTCTTTCTACTTGGTAAAAGAAACATTTAATTAGAAGTTTGTGTGTAAAGCATTGGTACAAATTTTCAAAAAGCTCAAAAAAAAAATAATATATATATATATATATTGTTAACCCTCCTCCATCGGGCACACCTTGCCTGAGAGGCCCGTTCTGGTTTTTATTCTCTAAATATCCTACACATGATTTTTAATTCAAAAACACCCATATGGTGACCTTATTAGGAGTGAATAGAAAGTAATAAATGAAAATTTGATGCATAAGTACGAATTTATTGATTGTAGTACAAGTATTTTAACAATAAAGTATTTACATATGGCCTCTCAGGCAGGGTGCGCCCGATTTTGTTCGTCCTACAGGTGCACCTGACGTAGGGTTAATGGAAGCACATTGAAAATATTTGTAAATTGTTAAATTTCTTATATAGCAAACTTGATAAAATGATTTTTAAGAGAATACTAAAATTATACAAAATTCATTTTGTCTGTGTGGTTCAATATTTTTATTCTATATTTATTTATGTATTTATTATCATGTCTGTAAATTTTAGCAGAATTTGTACAAGTTTCATTTTCTGCAAAGTTTTATTTTAGTATTTATAAAATAAAATTTTTTAAAACTTAATTAGTAGTAATGCATATTTTCAATTTGAAACTTATAGCATCTACACTTTATAGATAAAAGTATTTAGACACTTTTGAATTTTGATTTTTTGTCAAATGTCTAAAGAAACATTTAATTGATACTCTTGGAACCAGGGACCAATTTACTCACTTGGAGGCCCAGGACACTCAATTTTAATAAGCCCGTCTTCCTTGTATTTTTTTATAATCTGGTATTCTTTTTTAATCTATGGAGAGACTATTTTAAAGGTAAATATTTTTGCTGCACATTTATTATACACTTTACCAAATGTTTAAACACCGATTATCTATCCTTAGATAACTGATAACTTAATGTACTACAATTTTACGTCAGAGTATCTACTGTTTGAAAAAAGTGACTGGGCCGCAGTAGCCCAGTCGGTAGAGCGCCGGCCTCGTAATTGGAAGATTGCGGGTTCGGTACTCGAGCTGGCCAAAGACCGTCATATACACTAATGTAGTGCTGACTCTAGAATAAAAGGGCCGCCGGGGGGAATTCAATAAAAAGGGCATTATTTGCATAATTTGCGGTCTTCTATATCGTGATTTTTGTACATGACAAAAGTAAAATACTAATTTTACATGTATATATATAGACTATATGCATTTGTTCTTCCAGGAATGCTTAGAACTATTTTTAGCAAGTTAAAAAATCAGAAAAAAAAGTATATAAAGGCCTCTGAACATTTAAAATGCTAGAAAAAGCTACTTGGTGCCAAAATGTTTTTAAAGGGGCAGAAGGGTGCTAAAATGGGTTTGAAAGGACAGCAGGGTGGAGCACCCTGCCAAATTAGCCTAGAGTCAGCACTATAATGGTGGCTGGTGCACGTAAAATCTGTCGTGGCTGCAATGTCCTCCATGTTCCCATCAAAAATTATACCTCTGGGGGTCACCGAAGCGGGAGAGCCCTCTCTTCCATGGAGAATCAAAATTGTGATGGCATGTCTCCAGACCACCTCTAGGGGTGTGTCCCAGACCATCGCCAATTGCCCATCTGCGCAGCACTAGTGTGACATAAAACCCAACCATATACAACCATGAAATACATAATCACACGGAAAAATTTGCTTGATTTATAGTATTGCAATTCTTCCGATAAGCTGATAGGTTCTTTGAAAGATGATATTGTAAGTTTATAAAACAGCACCATATTGCCATCTATTAATGGAAAAATGAAAAACATTGATCATCATAGCAAAATTATAGAAATTTTCATTTTAACTACTTTTTTAAAAATATATGATGAAATTTTTTGGGGGATTGGAGGGGGGGGGGGGGCTTTTCAGTATGAGGGCCAGGGCAAGTGCTCTGAATGCCCCACCATAAGTTAGGCACTGCTTGGAACTTCAGGGATGTAAAAAGCATGTTTAACCATATATAGTTCAATGATGATTATGTCCCAAAGGCCAGTAAGAAAATGAAAAAGAAATATTTGGGATCACCCATAAAATAGAGCTTGAAATGCACTGTAGCTGTAACATAATTGCGAGTCTTCTTTAAGTTATTTGCATTAATTTGTATTTGAATAACCTGTACATTAATAGAAATTTAAATGTTTCTTAAAAAGATTTTATTTATTTTTTAATTACCCTTTCTTTATTATAACATTCCAAATATTCAACCCAATGCAGTGTCATTTCTAGAAAATTTAACATGCTACATTAAACACAATATACTGCAATCAAAATATTAAATATCTGATGAAATTCTAGCATTTTTATTAAATAATATTTAATTGTGTGTGAAAATCTCAACAAAGTTTCTTTGACATAATTTATTGTATTGAACTACCAAAATTTTTGTTTTAATTCAATTTATGGCTTTATAGACCAGTGGTCATCAATTAGTGCTCTCCATGGACCATTAGTTGTCCTCGACAAATTTTTGATAGTCTGTAGAAAAATCTTACCATTATTTGCATATTTTAATATTTAATGCTCCGTCGAGTGCAATGTGCCCAACAGGTACACATAAAAAATTGCTGATTTATATTCAATTATTTAAAGTTTAATATTCAAAAAGTAATGAGTCTTATTCATAGGAATATTTAAACAAAGAAATATGAAATTAGTTTAAAAAAGAATGCGTTTTATGTGAAGAGAACAGTTACGGAAAATTTCTGATCTACCACTAAACTGAACTAAATTTTTAATGTAGTAAAACAAATAAAGTAATTTTGGTAAAAATTATACTTTGTTGTGCATGGTTCCGAATCCGATATTCACACTAACAAGGAGAGGTCACGACATGGAAAATTCAAATCATGACCAAATTGTGCAGAATTGTAGTATACTATGAAGGCATACTTGCCAATATACTAATTAATATTCCGTAGTATTGTTAGCCCCATCTCCTTTTTCACACCAGTATCCTTTTAGAGTATTTTTCTTCTTATTTAATTGCAATTGCATTTGGAGAATATTACACTAAAAATTTACTGGTGTGAAAAAAAAAGGGTGGGACTTACAACACGGCGGAATATTAATTAGGATATTGGCAAGTATGTGAAGGTAACAATATATTAAAGCAGTAGCATGCTCTAGCTGCACACTTTTGCGAAAAAAGGCCTTTAAAGTTTCAGTAATCTTTAAATACAAGTTATTTTGCAAAGGAATCAGCGCTCTAGTGGTGTACTTGGTAGAGCAAGAGGCTGCCACACAAACGACTTTGGTTCGATGCTACCTACGGGAATTTTTTTTCCCTTTAATTTTTTATGTTATCTAAACTTTTTATTTTATTTTTACTTTATTTTATAATTCAATTCAAAATTTGAAAATTTTAATAATTTTCTTGAGCAAAAAATAAATAAATTTTTCTTTTTGTAATATTTATAACTTAAAAATATAATAGATTTCTATAACTTAAAAAATAAATTTTAGCTTTGTTTTAACTATAAATTAAGGTAAGAATAAAGAAACTTTTTTTAAATTATTTATCTAAATATTTTATTTTATTTTAGGTATATTTAAATCAGTACTAAATTCTGTTTTTTAAATTACAGAAAATGAATTATTACAGAGAAATGTGAATGTTAATTGCATATATAATTACGATCCAGACAAATTAAATAATTATTTCTCCAATCAATACAGCTTCTTGAAAAAAAAAATATATATATATATATATATATTACAGGATTCTGATACTATTAAATTATTACAGTTAAAGAAATGTTCTAAATATATAATTGTAACATCTTTAAATGTAGATTTTAAATGTTAACCAACATACGTCGTTCTTCAAAAAGGTCTTTTTTTTAATCTTTTTTTAAACATTCTGTGCACAAAATGAAATTTCAGCTGCTCTCTAAAATTAACAAGTTAAAAGCGATTACATAATAATATTAAAACCAACTCATAAAGCTCAAACCAAGATTTAAGTACACCTGCTAACTGTTTTACACTTTGGTTTATTTTTTAATTATTTAATTTTTACTTTCTTCTATATTCAATAGAAGAAAGTATTGGATTCATAAAAATTTTCGACTTCTGGATTTCGACGGATTTACATGTTTTGAGAGGTCTAGAACAGGATTTGACCATTTTTAGAAAATGTCTGTCTGTCTGTGTGTGTGTGACAAAAATTTTGTGACAACTGTATCTCTAGAACTACTACTCAGAATTACATATAAATTTATATGTAGATGCACCTTGACCTAAATTAGTACCTATCAACTTTTGGTGTCCTCTGCTCAACAGGTGGCGCTGCTATACAATGATTTCCGCAATTTAAGGTGAGGCTATATCTCGGGTTCTATTGCATATAAGACATTACGCTGGTGCAATTTGAATGCATACCGGCCAACAGGTGGGGATGCTATACAGCGATATCTGCAATTTAAGGGAAGGCTATATCTCAAGAACTACTGGACAGAAATGCATATAATTTTATATGTAGATGCACCTTAACATAAATTAGTGTCTACCAACTTTCGGTGTCAATTGCTCAACAGATCGCGCTACTATACAGTGATTTCCACAATTTAAAAGGAAGGCTATATCTCAGGTTCTATTGCGTACAATCAAACAAAACTTGATATGTAAGAAGGCCATTATGAGACCTTATAATGATTCAATTGGAATGCTTATCGGCCAATAGGTGGCGCTGCTATACAGTAATATCCGCAATTTAAGGGAAGGCTATAGCTAAGGAGCTACTGCAAACAATTGCATATAAATTTACATGTATATGTACCTTGACCTAAATTAGCACTTTCCACAATTTAAGGAAAGGCTATATCTCAGATTCTACTGCTTATCATCAAACAAAACTTGATATTCGAGAAAGCCATTATCAGACATTATGCTGATTCAGTTTGGATGCTTTTCGACAATAGGTGGCGCTGCTATACTGAAAATTTTCTCGAAAACAGGAAGGCCAATTGAAACAATGACCATTGGCCATTGTCTCAATTTGCATAGCATATAACAATACGAAACTTGATATGTGAGATAATCATTATAAAAATGCACTTTTTAGGATGTTATTTACAGACAATAAAACTGTCTTTCTTTGGATCTTTAATGCTAGTTTTTTCTAAGATGAAAATCATTTGCATTCATTATGTTAGATAATTTTAATAAATAATAGTTTTAACATATTATTTGCAAGTCTTGTGGTGGCCACAACATACTAGTTTTTGTCTGTTTTTGCTGTATTTTTATTTTTGTTATTCAGGGTTTTGTTTGTATGTTTATTTATTCATTTTTATTTGATTATTTTATTTATTCACTTATTTTGCTATTAAAGCTGCAATTGAAAGATTGTAAGGATGGATGATAGTATAAATTTAATCTTCTGAATAATTAAACCAAAAATTTAATAAACAATAATTATTGAATTTTTGTGTTAAAAACAAAAAAATTGTAGATTATATAGTTATATTGTTTTATTTGAAATATTTATAATTTTCTATAACTTTTATATATATATATATATATATATATATAATAGTTTTAATTATAGAATAAAGTAAAAATAAAATGAAATGTTTAAATAAATAATTTGAAAAAGGGGTTCCCTTTATTTTATAGTTAAAACAAAGCTATAGATAATTTGTTCTTTGAGTTATAGAAAATTATAAATATTACAAATAGAAGAATTCTAAACCTACATATACAGATCTTTCTTTCTTTTTTTTTTTTTTTTTTTTTTTTTTATTCAAGAAAATTAAATAATTATTTTTAAATTTTAAATTGAATTATAAAAGAAAGTAAAAATAAAATTAAAAAATTTAGTTTAAAGAAAAAATAATGAAGTCCCTTAAGTAGCATCGAACCAAGGTCGCCTGTGTGACAGCCTTTTACTTTACCAAGTACGCCACTGGAGCGTTGGCTTATTCATGAAATAACTTGTATTTAAAAATTACTGAAACTTTGAAGGCTTTTTTTTTCTTGAAATTGTGTTGCTAGAGTGCATTACTCCTTTAATATGTAATTGCTACCAATATTTTAATTTATTTACGTAGTACCAATATTTTAATTTATTTACGTATTTTAATTTATTTGAGTGCTTTCAGCCCCGCCTTTATTTTGCATCACTTTATTTATAGAAAAATTTTCTTCAGTATATAACTTAAATAAAATAAGAACAAATTACTTTTAAAAAATAAGTGGTACGATATAGAGGCAGGGCTAAAATTATTACTCCGGAATAAATTAAAATATTGGCAGCTATGATATGTTGTTACCTTCATAGTATACTACAATTCTGTACAATTTCATTCCGATTTGAATTTTCTATGTAGTGACTTCTTGTAAGTCATAGTCATTCAGCTTAGGTTCAGCAGGAGAGGGACATTGACATTGAAAAACAGCATAGCAGGTTCCGTAGATCTTAAACAATGACCATTGGCCAGTACTTCATGCTTTGGCTCACATAATAAGTGGCGCACATTTGGTCTACAGTAATGGTGGAATTATAGAATGTGACAGTTCCTTGTTTCTTATGGAGATCTGTTTTATTGTCAAGGTGAAGCAGAGACAGAGTCACATTCTTGCTTGCTTTTGGTACATAGGACACCATAAACACTAAAGATCTTAAACAATGACCATGGGCCAGTACTTCATGTTTTCGCTCACGCAATAAGAATAAGTGGCGCACATTTGGTCTACAGTAATGGTGGAATTATTGAATGTGACAATTCCTTGTTTCTTATGGAGATCTGTTTTATTGTGAAGGTGAAGCAGAGACAGAGTCACATTCTTGCTTGCTTTTGGGACATAGGACACCATAAACACTGAAGATCTTAAACAATGACCATGGGCCAGTACTTCATGTTTTGGCTCACACAATAAGAATAAGTGGCGCACATTTGGTCCACAGTAATGGTGGAATTATAGAATGTGACAATACCTGGTTTCTTATGGAGATCTGTTTCATGGTCAAGGGGAAGCAAAGACATTAGAATCACATTCTTGCTTGCTTTTGGGACATAGGACACCAAAGTCTTCTAAACACTAAAGCCAAACTTGCATGGTATAGTTACAAAATGAATGAAACACTTTTTATATAAAAATATAAATATTAGTAACTTTTATGTATTTAACGAAACTGGGCACATAGTTTAGCAAAAATGTAAGCTTTTTTTCTAATATCGTTTACTTATTTCCACAATAAATAGTTACATAATTTTTATATACCATACCTAAACTAGTTCCATGCTGGAAAAATTAAGTATACTAATTAATTACGAGCGGTTAATTATTTAAAAATGAGGTTGTGAAATATTTTTATTTTTAGGCAACCAAATCACACTTTTGAAGAAAGAAGAAAGCATAATAATATAAATCCTACAGTAATACCTAAATAATTGTAAAAAGGACACAACGGTAATAAATTACTAAGCATATTGGAAGGGAAAAAAAAAAAAAAAAATATATATATATATATATATATATATATATATATATATATCTTCTCTATTTGTGATTTAGTTGATGCAAATTGTAAATTATATTTTATAACAAAAAGAAAAATGGTTCTGAAAGACCCTGGTACAAGTATAGTGAACTAAGCAACTCTTGCCAAGATCTTTACTTATGCAATTGTGACAGCCTCTTTAATTCATCGCCAAAATGACAACGAAAGTCATCAACGGGAGTTTTATATTAAAGCTGTACAGAAAAATTTTTAAGAGACGAATATAATAACCGATGCTAAGGAACGAAGCAATTACTGCATAATTTTATATAGAATTTTTTTTTTTTTTTTTAAAGTCATGTATTAAATTAAATTCTGTTTCCTACAGAATTTTATAGGGATACAAGGCTGTTAAATCAGCATTGTGCGGGCGTGAAAGTTGTTGCTAAGGGCAGGACAGGACAGGACACTGCCAAGACGGGCAACTCACCTTCCGGTTTGGAGTTATACACTAAAAGTGTACCCGCCCAGCGGAACACATATCATAACTCTCCAGCGACCCCGCGGACAGGGGCACGGGCCCGGAGGAGCCAGCGGGAAGGGAAGACCCACAAAATCGCGAGCAAACTAGCTGCTCTCCGGTGGGTGTGCTAGACCGGGTGCTGGAACTCACTTGAGCCTATTAGAGGAACAAGACCAGCGGTGAAGAGTAGGTGACAATTACAAGTAGGACTGCCCTGGCGCAAATTTTAAGATCATTTAACTATGATGACCAGCGAATAGCGAAACAGGTAAAGCCTACTAAAACCACAGCAACGCGTGGTCACGTACAGCTAGCTTTTAAATAAAATGTCTAATTTTCACCCAAAATTAAGAACCTCTAATTTTAAAAATTAAATAATAGAATTGCTTTGCTACTGATTTTTCTGATAGTTTCTCAAATTATTGAGTATGTGGAAGGTACTAAAGTATTTTTATATAAAATCTCTAATTTCCATCTAAAATCATGAACGTCTAATTTTAAAAATTAATTTTATAAAATTAAATAATAGAATTGTTTTGCTTGAACTTATAAGCTAATAAACTAATTCGAGTTCCCTGTATTTAATGTACCATTTTCGTCCCTCAAAAGCCCACTTTGCCGCTTAGAAGTGAACTAATTAACGAAGTATTTAGATATTTGGAATATTTTTCAACATCTAAAGATTTTCTCGTCTTTTCTTTTTGAAGCACCACATTGATAGACGCGTTTCATGTTAGCACAGCTCTGACACTGCTTTAAATACAACCTTACTACGAGACTTATAGCAGGTGAGCGTTGCGCATAAGAAGTTAGTTATATTAGGTAAGAACAAAAATTGAAGCTCTGAAGAGACGTAACTATCGCAATCTAGACGTTACATTTAAAATTTCGTGGTTGTTTAAGATAGGAGAACAAACATACAGGATGAAGCATGAAGCAGCATACTCCATGAATGAAACATTCTCGACTTTACTTGTGCACGAATCCTAGATTAAAACAATCAAGAAAGACAAAGTTTTCATCGCAAAGCTTCAATACTTGTTTACATTTAATTTCTTTGATCGCAAACTTGCCTGAAATTATGAACACTGTACAGTGCACAACACGCTTCTTGAGTCAAAATTATTTGTAAATCAGTAAAATTATAGGAAAATAATCAAATTACTCTGATGTGACTATTTATAAAGTAGTATGGTTTCAGGGGTCTCTTGGGGCCTCCTTGGGCTGGGGGCCCTCGGCAATCGCCGACCTGGCCAGTCCGGGCCTGCTTTTACACGTCAGTTCTGTGGTGTTTTCTTACTATAGTCTGTTCAACTTCAACTGATACCGAAAGTAAACAAAACCACATGTTGTTTGGCGACATGGATAATGTCACTGTTACTGTTGGCGCTAGCCAAAGTCACTCATTTCCCCCCTTCTTTTGTTAGAATTTTCCCACCTCTTCTTTTGTTACCTTAACGTTTTTCTCTTACTTTAATGGGTCTTTCATTGTTGTATGTCATAAACACAAAGATAAGTGGTGATGGGGTAGTTTTATCTTTTACTGAGCTCTTTTTGTTTGGAGGGGGGTTGGCTAAGGGATTAATCTTAACACAGTTTTTTCATGTATAACAAAAGTCGCCATTTCCGCGAGAAAGACACAAAAGTGGAATACCTTGGTAACCCGTTTGTTTACTTCTGGTATCACTTTAACTTGAACGGACTATAACACTTTCGCGACCGCATACTTTTGTAATTTTGACAGGAAGGTCCACCTGTGGGCGTTATTCTCCCGGGTTACAATATTTCGGAACAATATTTTCTGTATTCACATTTATATTACATATGGATATACATTATAATTATATTCTTTCTAATCAAAGTATTTGTATCTATAGTGTATTTTATTGTAAAAATATGAATATTAGGTATATTCTTTAAAAATACACACAAATTGCGAAAGAAACGTCCACTGGCAGAGTTAGAGATTTTCAAATGACGTGAATCTACGTCAGCGGTCGTGAAAGTGTTAAATTCTGTTTTATGCAGAATTTTTTTTATATATTAATAACTAGCAGGCAACGCCCGCTTCGCTGGTCCCTATTTTTAAATGAATCACTATAATGAATTCTCAAAATTGCATTAATTTTTATCACATGAAAAAAAAGAGAAACAAAATCTGAGTAGGAAAAATGTCGCACCGGGTTTTCACTGCCTTCGGAAAAAATTCCCAAAATGCTCTAACTCTTATTTCTATTATTTTCCCACTTCGCCCCCCCCCCCTCCTGTCTATCCTAATAATTTTACATATTTGAAATATCCGCAATCGATTTGTAAGTATCAAAAACCTCTATGCACCAGTTTTGAACGATATATCTCTATTTTTATTTTTTTACCGCTCTACTCCCCCCCCCTTTCCGCCCTCCCAATAATTTTAAAAACTCGAAAATATCCGCAATCGAATTGTAGGTATTGGAAACCTCTATGTACCAATTTTGAATGATCTAACTCTATTTTCTTTTTTTTTGCCCCTCTGCCCCCCCTTCCCGGCCCTCCTAATAACTTTATACTTTCAAAAAAATCCCCATTCGACTTGCAGGCCTCTAAAACCTATCTGTACCGATTTTGAACGGCCTAACTGTATTTCTATTTGTTTTTTACCATAGCCCCCCCCCCCTTAGCGCCCCCCCTTCCCGCCCCACCTAATAATTTTAAAAATTCGAAAGTATCCGCAATCGATTTGTAAGTATCGAAAACATCTATATACCAATTTTGAACGATCTAACTCTATTTTTATTTTTTTGCCCCCCTCCCCCCCCTCTCCCCTCCTCCTTTCCCGGCCCTCCTAATAACTTTACACTTTCGAAAATATCCCCATTCGACTTGCAGGCATCTAAAACCTAACTGTACCAATTTTGAACGGCCTAACTGTATTTCTATTTGTTTTTGACCATAGCCCCTCCCTTACCGCCCCCCCCCCTTCCCGCCCCACCTAATAATTTTAAAAATTCGAAAGTATCCGCAATCGATTTGTAAGTATCGAAAACATCTATATACCAATTTTGAGCGATCTAACTCTATTTTTATTTTTTTGCCCCTCTCCCCCCCCTCTCCCCTCCCCCTTTCCCGGCCCTCCTAATAACTTTACACTTTCGAAAATATCCCCATTCGACTTGCAGGCATCTAAAACCTAACTGTATCAATTTTGAACGGCCTAACTGTATTTCTATTTGTTTTTGCCCCATAGCCCCCCCTTGCCGCCCCCCCCCCTTCCCGCACCTCCTAATAATTTTATAAATTCGAAAATATCCGAAATCGATTTATAGATATCGAAAACCTCTATATACCAATTTTGAACGATCTAACTCTCTTTTTATTTTTTGCCCCCCCCCTCTCCCCCCCCTGCTGCCCCACCTCGGGGCTGAATTTCTAAAATTCCAGAAATTGGTTTTTAGATATTTGCATTAGCTATATTTTAGAGCAAAAATTTCACGCATATCTATTTTTTTTGTTTGAGATATATAGGATTATGCGAAATCACGTTTTTACGCATGTGAAATCACGTTTTGCCCCCCCGCCCCCCTTGGGGACCGAATTTTGAAAATTCCAGAAATTGGTTTTTAGACATTTGTGTTAGCTATATTTTAAAGCAAAAATTTTACGGATATCTGTTTTTTTTTGTTTGAGATATGAAGGATTTTGTGAAATCACGTTTTTCCCCCCCTCCCCCCCTTGGGGGGCGAATTTTGTAAAATCGCTTCTTAGTGGATGCCTACGTCATGGAAAGAACATTGTCACAAAATTTCATGCTTCTAGGTCCAGGGGTTTGGTCTGGGCGTTGATAGATCACCCCCTCACTCAGGAAGTCTTCTTTTATATATATAGATTGGAAATCAAAAATAGGTTTAGTTAGGGTTTTACTTTAAAATAACATTATTTGTATTTTTCGTGCAACAGGGCCTACTGTTTCAGTCTGCAATTTTCCGGTGTCGGCGTTTGTAGTATTCCATCTTGTATGTGAGAAGAAGAAAAAATGATCGTGCAAACTTTTTTTTTAAATACTCAAAATAAAATTTAGAAAAAATCGTGCTACAGAAATGGAACAGCTTTAGTATAGAAAGATATAATATATTATTATTATTATTTCTAGGGTCAGTCCATATAATTTCATGGAAGTGTGTTCAACAATTTTTGTATCATTTGATACTTGTCTCACTTATAGACACATATGAGAGATGTTTAAAAGAACTTTTAGTTTAGTTTTTTCTGTACTACTGACGTTTGGTTTTATGCAAGTCGTCGTTCTCATGGTTAAAAATAGGATTATTAGACTTTATATTCTCGTTGAATTATATTTATGAATGCTAGTTTTAAATATTAATATTGAAGAATATAAGCTAAAAGTACCACATGCTCAGTAATATGCTGTGTTTTAATAACTAAAATAATTACAATAGGTAAACGTTCAAGGTCAAATGTAAAATTTTTACTAATTTCTATTGTGAATAGGGAACTAATACTAATTTCTATCTCTTCCAGGGGACAAAACCATCTTCGAACAGAAATATTTACCGCATTTTTATACTAATGTGTTGAGGCTACAGACTATTACAAAGCTGCCAACCTAATCCGGCAAATTGTTAGTACCGCCCCTTTTTCTACACCAGTCATTTCTTAGAGTTTTTTTCTTCTTAGTTCATCGCAAATATATTTGAAGAAAATTACTTTAAAAATTAAGTGGTGTAGAAAAAGGGGCGGTACTAACAATTTGCCGGATTAGGTTGGCAGCTCTGTTATTATTATATTAGGTGTACCGGAAAGTTATGTCGTTTTGAATTAATAAAATGAAACCGGAAATTTTTGTTTAACAGTGTTTACATGATACTTTACAAATAACCATCTTATAAGTTACCTAAGAATATCTTAAATTTTATGCAGGATAAATTTCCGATGTCAGTATTTTAATTCAAAACGACATTATTTTCCGGTCCCCCTAATATATTACAAATAACCATCTTGTAAGTTGCCTAAGAATATTTTAAATTTTATCCAGGATAAATTTCCGATGTCAGTATTTTAATTCAAAACGACAGAACTTTCCGGTACACCTAATATATATATATATATATATTAGGAGGACCGGAAAATAATGTCGTTTTGAATTAAAATACTGACATCGGAAATTTATCCTGGATAAAATTTATGATATTCTTAGGTAACTTATGAGATGGTTATTTGTAAAGTACCATGTACACTGTTAAACAAAAATTTCCGGTTTGATTTTATTAATTTAAAACGACATTATTTTCCGGTCCCCCTAATAAAGGGCGAAATTTTCTCCCCCCTGAAAGTATCATTAAAAAAAAAGTGAAGACTAGAAGTTGAAATTTCGAGTTGTGTCATATACACACTTGCTAACATACTAATTAATATTCCGTAATATTGTTATCCTTGCCTTCTTTTTCACATCAGTATCTTTTTAGAGTATTTTTTATCTTATTTAAATGTAATTGCATTTGGAAAATATTACTCTAAAAATTTACTCGTGTGAGACAAAGGGAGGGACTAACACGACGGAACATTAATTAGGATGTTGGCAAGTATGCATATATAAAGCAATTGTTATTCAAATTCAAATCTCTATTTTCTTTTCGAAAATTATTTTAAAATTTTATGGATTTTCCAAGTTTTTCAAGAAAAGTATTTCATGCTTGCCAACCATCTCATTATGAACAGTACAATTTTTTGTACCCGCCTTTTTCTTCACACCAATAATTTTTTAGAGTAACTTTAGTCTTATTTAATCGTAACAACATTTGGAAAGAATTACTCTAAAAATATAGTGGTGTGAGAAAAGGGGCGTTAACAATTGTACGGTTATTAATGAGATGCTTAACAAGTATGGTATTTCCATTTTTTTTTTTTTTTTTTTTCGTTCTCTGCTTTAAAAACTTCTTTCTTAAATCATTTTAAAGCTTCGTCATAAAATGTTGCAAACTACACTCGATGGGGAGGAGCTTGCATATTTCAGAGCGTGCAATGACTGCAGTACTCAAATAAAACTTTTGAAAAATCAGTCCACATAGTTCGTTTTTTAAAATGTTATCTCCAATGTGATTTATGTATTAAGAATTAATTCTGTTGCTAAATGAACATTATAGATGTGATTATTTACTCGAAATTACTAGCAAACATAAGGAATACAGAAAATATTAGTTTAGTTTTATAAGCTGTGGAAATAGTTTTAAGAATTTAAATAATAATAATAATGAGAATTTTTTTTAGCATTTACAAGACTGAATTTAGGACTATATCGAAATTATTCTGTTATCTCAACTCAAAAATATTAAACTATTTTTAATAGAATGTACTGTCATCCATTAAAACAGATATTTTTATTTTTTTCTGCATATGTTATAGGAAAATGCTGAATTCATAGTAATTCTTAAATTTCAGTTTTCGGTATATTTACACGTTTTGATTTCACTTGAACATGGTTTGACCAATCTTAGTCTTTTGTTACAATCCAAACATGCCAATTAATATTCTGTAAAATTGTTACTAACCGCCCTTTTTTTCACATCACTTATTTTTAATATAATTTTCTCCAAATGTAAATACGATTTGGAGGGGGGGACTGGTATGGAATAAAGGCGAGTAGTAACAGTTGGAACATTAATTAGGATATTGGCTGTTATAACAATCTCTCTCTTTCTAATTATAATTTTGTATCTCGCGAAGAAATGTACGGAATTTCATTAAATTTTATACAGTAAAACATTGTTTGTACCTCTCTTATAGAGAGGTACAAGTAGTTTGTACCGGTGCGTTGGCACTGACACGTCGATTTCGTGTAGTTCGAATTCTTTTCTATTAATTTCAAAACAAATATGCTCCTTTCATACGGCGAAAATATTGACTGTACGTCTTTTTCCACATTGCTGAAACTTGCAAACTTTCTACTACAGTTCCTATTTTTTTGTTCTTCAATTGTAAATTTTCACAAATTCCACTAGAAACGTCTTTTTCTTTTCTTTGTCATACATAGCTGCCATCATCCTAATTAATATTCTGTAGTACTACTATTGGTCCCGCCAATATTTTTTAGAGCAGTCTTTATTTTGGAGTATTTTTCTTTTCATTTAATCGTAATTAGATTTGGAGAGAATTCAGAATAATTCTAAAAATTAAGTGGTATAGAAAAAGAAAAGGGGTAGATACTACGGAACATTAACCCGTTAGTATTCGCTAGTTGGTCGATTTGCCGCCCATCTTTTAGTGTTGCCAGATTTTTTTTATTCAATAGCCACCAAAAATTTTTAGAAGTAGCATTTGATATACATAAAACGCGAATAAAATCGAAGAAACGTCGGTCACATCACTTCTTAAAATTATTGGTGTAGTTAAATAAAAAGTGTGCAATTTTTAATAGGTGGCACTGTCTATAGCGACTACTAACGGGTTAAGAATGTTGGCAGCTATGTATACACTTTACAAAGAATAGTTTAAATGAGCATATCAAGAGGGTGCTATTTAAACGTACAGTGGTATAGTTTCATTCAGATAAAACTTATTAACTTCTAATGAATTAGTTCTAAAGAAAGAAAGAAATAGTCGTTACAGTTCCTATAACAAAATAGAAGATAACAGTGATGATGGAAAGTCGAAGAAATGCGGCATCAAAAACTTTTATATTGTAAGAAATAATCAATAAATGTTTTTTTTAAAAGTATGTATCAGTATGATACATATCATTATGATAAGTAATATATATGATACTATCATACATATTACTTATCATAAAATACAGAAGAATATTGAAAAATTTAAAAATAAATGAAGTTTTAAATTCATATGAAAAATACGATATGTCAAGCTCTAATTCAATTTTAATTACGGTGCATCGCGGAATTAAAAGCATTCTATTCAAGCTTAGGTAGTTTTAGGCACCATAGTTCTTCACCGCAGTCATCAGATGGTTTGGTCATCGATCAGTGGCGTAACTATGACGTAACCACGCTACCCATAGCTCCACTGTGATGCAGAGCTGCCAACCAATTTCGGAGGACTGCTATAGTACCGCCCCTTTTTCCACACCATTTAATTTTTAGAGTAATTCTCTTCAAATATATTTGCGATGAACTAAGAAGAAAAGTACTCTAAAATAAAAAAAAATAAATAAAAAGACTGGTGAAGAAAAAGGGGCGGTACTAAGAATTCTCAGGATTAGGTTGGCAGCTCTGGTGATGAAAATGTGTAGTAGAACTGGTTTTGGAGTTAAGCAATATGACAGAAATCATAATATATATATATATACACTAAGCGACAAAAAAAAAAAGCCGCACTGCAGAAAAAATGACTTATATTTTTTATTTGTAATAACTTTAAAATTAATGTTTGAAACAAGTAAAACTGTCTTGTTTGCATATTACCAATGTGATGAAATGGTACCTATGTACATTTTCGATTTAATAATTCGCTTTATTGCAGTTTAGGAAGTACTTTTTAAAAATCTGCATAAAACTTTCTTTTTGAACATAATGCAATAACCATACACTTTGTATTCTATTATGATTTATTATATGAAATAAACAAGTCATATTTTAATGTATGAAATAAAACTATTTATTTGTTAGATCTAAGCAATTTTTTGTTAAAAATATGTATTCTGCATTGGGTTAATTCCACCTTTATGTGGAATTACTGCTTTAATGCGCAATGGCATAGTTTTATACAGTGTTTTAATATAAATATCACAAATTTCAATGTACGAAATATCACAAATATTTTTTTCTAGTTCTGGCAGAATTATAATAGGCTGCAAATTTCGAATCCTCTCCCCCGCCTTTTTATAGACGAAACATTTTCGAGCGGATCGCGATTAGGACTATTTCCATGTCTGGTAAAGAAGAAATTCTACTATATCTTTTATGGGGTTTAACTTAAAGTGAAAAAAAGGAATGATTACTTACAGAATAATAGGTTCTCATGAGAATGGATAGGATATTTTGACAATTTGAAGTAAATAAACTTACCACAGACGCCGTTGTAGTAAGGTACATTTTCATCGTAAAATGCTGTTTACGGAAATGTCCAAGACACCTCCAAAATGGAGAGTCTCTTGAGCATAAAAATTTGCCCAACTGTTTGAAAAGTTATGCACCTCCGTACCATAATGTACGGAGAATGCGTCTCTGTCTTAAAAGTGCGATTTTCATTAAGTCAGTCATATTATCGTTATCAGATCTGCTTGTTTACTTTAGCTCGAAATAAATTAAACTTGACACATCAAAGAGAACCAGTTCAGCCCAATAATTAACTAATCATTTTTTATTTTTATTTTTTTTTAGCCATCTGAGGTCTTGCTTTCCTAATTCTATTCACAAAGAATGGAATTTTTTCAAATTTTCTCTTATTTAAACCTGCTTTGTTTAATAGTTGCTGTACTGTAGATAAAGAAATTATACTGCTAAACACTTTTTCTGAATCTCTTTTATATTTTAAATATAAAACAAACCGATTTTACAAGCAATGACTTTTTAACTTACGGTCATCTCGCTTGGATGAGCACCATAGCCGCCTAAAACCAAATTTCCAGTTTAAACGGCCAAAAAATTTTATATCTTGCTAAAAACCCTTTTATCAATATTTCGTTAACATTTAATTATTTTGCAATCTCACGTATTAAAATATTTTTTGATTTTCCTTCAAAAAATAATACTTTTTGTGGCATCGTTAACTGCCTTATTCTTACCATTTTTGAAATATTAGGGGGACCGGAAAATAATGTCGGTTTGAATTAATAAAATGAAATCGGAAATTTCTGTTTAACAGTGCTTACATGGTACTTTACAAATAACCATCTTATAAGTTACCTAAGAATATCTTAAATTTTATCCAGGATAAATTTCCGATGTCAGTATTTTAATTCAAAACGATATTATTTTCCGGTCCTCCTAATAATTTCAAAAATTACAATTTTCCTGACAATTGCATTTTGTTTTTAACACTGGACTCAAAGCTAAAGTGTATCCGGATAATCTCCTTATATTAACATAATAAAATCTGTTCGAAATTTTTCTTTTTAAACGATAAAATTGGCGGTTTTAGAAGACAAAAAGGAAAATATCAAAGTGCGGCTTTTATTTTGTCGCTTAGTGTATATATATTGCAAATTAATATATTCGCACCGTCACACCTTTTTAGATTTCTCAAAGTAGATTTGTTTATAAACGTGTAGCTTTGTCAAAATCATTTATTGATAACATTCCCAGTGGTGTCGTTAGCGCCTATGCCGGCTGCAAGCGATGGTGGACTGTGTGAATCAGTGTAAGTTATTGGTTATTTAAAGCAGGCCTGTCCAACCCAAAACACTAAGTGGGCCGCATTGGAAATCTTATTTATTCAGGTGGGCCGCACCGTATGTATTCTTTAACCACATTTCATCCGACCATGGAAGCCTTTGCGCAAGTGCGGATTAAACGAGTCCAGTGTTAAAATAGGAGTGACTGAGAGAAAACAAGCGATAAGGGAACACCGAATAACTGGATGTTTGCCAAATAACTATCTCTCGGGCAATTTTGCATCCCTCCAAACTTTTGGACTCGGCCTCACTGCTAGTCGTAGGAAACGTGGTCGCACTATATGTATGCGTATGTGTTTATATGTTCGTAAGTGTGTGAATCATGTATGTACACTCATTGCCATAAAAATTTGCGCGCCAAGAAATAATTATTGGACCTTAACAAAACTTGGCATGAAGGTACGTGCCAGACAAATATGCAAATGATTAAAAATACAGCATGATTGCGCATTGCGTAATGACACCAGTGGGCGTTGAACTTCGTTTTTCTTGGAGTATAAAACAGGTAAGGAGAGCTTGCTTCATGTGCATAGTCTGTTGCAGAGGGACGCTTTTAAATAGGAGATGCCGTTACGCCGCCATCGAAGACAATACAAACAGCTGTCAGAATTCGAGAGGGGAAGAATCAACGGTGTGATGGAATACGGGTGATCAGCTTGGTGAGTAGCCAGCCACCTAGGCCGTTCTCACTTTACTGTGAGGAGATGATGAACAGTGGACAAACGAGAGGTTGTTTACACGGCGACTAGGCTCATGACGTGCTCGACAGATCAATAATCGAACAAACAGTCATATCATACAAAACATACGCATAGCGCCAACTGTCTCGTTGTCCGATATCTGGACATGCGCAACACCTATTCCTATATGATCTGTCTCTGTGTCTGTACTCTGTGTCTGTCCCATCGCAAGGTCCCTGGCTGAAAGGCATTTACTATCGTGACGCCCATTATGTATGTTGCCAATAATACCCCTCTATCCTCCGTTTGGAGTGGTGTCGTGCTCGACGGGGTTGGACTGCAACTGAATGGAACCAGGTCGTCTTCAGCGACGAATTCAGATTCAATTTGGGCAGTGATGACAAATATGTACGTGTGTGGAGGCATCATGGTAAACGCCTCAATCCTGCCTTTGCTTTCCAGCTGCAAACCTCACCCATAGCTGATGTGATGGTATTGATATGGGATGACATTGCATACGATTGCACGGTCATCCCTAATATTGATCCACTGCACCATGACAGACCAGTGGTACGTTCGTAACATCCTTCAGCCATAGGGGTTGTCACTTATGACAAGGCTACCAGGAGCCATTTTTCAACAAAACAATTCTCTGCCATACACAACAAGGGTGTCAAAGGATTGCTTCCGTCACAATACCGCCCTTCCCTCGCCTGCTCGATATCAGATTTGTCATCAATTGAGCATATCTGGGATCACTTGGGACGGCAAGTTTGGCAGCCTACGAGTTTGGACGAATTAGAGGCGCGTTTACAACAAATGTGAAACGTGATGCCGCAAGACATCATACGGAACTTGTATGCCACAATGCTTTCCCGTATCGCATCGTGCATTCACGCTAGAGGTGGCCCAACAGGGTACTAAAACCTCCATTCTTTCGTAATTTTTCCTGTAATAAATGATAATTTCACTTTAATTTTGTAATCATTTACTTATATCAACATTGCACTTACGTATGTAAAATTTCGTTTCATTCTGACAACTCGTTCTTGGTGTGCAAACTTTTATGGCAATGAAAGTATATACTTTTTTCGGGGGGAGGGCAGGGTGAAGATTCGGAGCACAATATTTTTTTTCATTCATAAATTAACAACATAATCGGAAAAAATTTATGACTATACATTAAGAAGTATAATAAAAAAAGAACAAATACTGGATCTAATAACAATTTCATTACAACAGTGGGATTTAGCTACCATAATCGTTGAAAGATATTTTTACTTCGAAAAGTGAGAAAGGATTTATTAATTTTTAAACTTTTAACAAAATTTGCCAAAATTTAAATATCGTTAAACTCTTTGCGGGCCGCACGAAACCACACGAAGGGTCGCATGCGGCCCGCGGGCCGCGGGTTGGCCACCCCTGATTTAAAGCACACTTACTTGCCACAGTCTGTGTATTTTTAATGTCCAGTTTTCCCGATAAGCGAATTGAAAACATATCTTCAATTAGACGATAAATTTTTAACTCATCAAAACATTTAATGATTAACTCTAATTTATCTGTTTTCCGAAATATTTTGCTATACGACAAAAGAACAAGTCAGATAGATTTCTATGCGCAATAAATGTGTGTCTTCATCTTTGATTTTCTTTCAAATTACACTGTGTGACACGATATCGGTACACAAAAAACTGATAGCTATTAGTTACAGTTTGTCGGCAGTGTATATCTTATGTTTCTATCACGTCTCGATTTTGAGGTATAAGCCATTATTCAAACAGCAAACCTGCATTTTAATAAACAAAAAAAAAGGGCGGGATTATGTGTTCAAAGAGGCGGAGTTTTCACACCACAACAAGAGAATAGCTACCTTGCAATAAACGTATATATTAAAAAAAAAAAGGACGCGTTAGAAAAATATATGTATATGTTGTATATGTTCCTATTCATCGGTAAGTATGGATGAATAAATAGGCAAATATGGAATGGCTAAATAGACAATAAGACTTCTTCACACACCATAAATTTTAATCCAGCACAACCGTCTTGCTTTTGCCTCCAAGGCAGTAGCACGTGTTTTTTTTTTTGCACCTGATGAAGGAAGGCTACGTCCTTTCGAAACCGGTTGTGCTGGATTAAAATTTATGGTGTGTGAAGAAGTCTTATTGTCTATTTATCATTTGTACACCAGTTTTGCATTTAGTTTTGATGGAATGGCTAATTAATTTTTTTTTCTAACACAGTGTAATGTGATATGAGTAGTAGTTTCAATTTTTGTATGTATACTGTGAAAAATAAGAAACTGAATATATCTGAACCAAATTTACTATAGAAAATGTTGATTAGACAGAAGTTTAATAAAATGGAGAATTACTACGGGAAAAACCCTAAAGGCGTAAAAGAAATCTACAGTTCTTTAAAACTGTAGCTCCAAAGTGGGCCGGATTACAAATGTATATGTCTGTAGTGGCCGTGTACTACAGATAAAGCAAATGAAAGCAACAGAAAAAAATAAGTTACAAATTTTGCATATTTTGTGCACAATATTTGTTTTTAACATTTTATATACATATCGTGTTTTCATGTTAGAAAATATAATAATGAGAGAGTTTGTTGCGGGTTTTTGTTTAATAACTTTTATAAAATTAAAATATGTACAGTCGGGAAAAAAAAAAAAAAAAAAAAAAAAAAAAAAACGCAGCACTCGACATAACTTTGTTGCTAATAGATGTAGAAAAATGTAATAGGTATCATTCGACGGGGAATTGTTAGTAGTTTCAGAAAATGAACTGAGATTTTGAATTGGGGGTCGTCTGCATATTAAAACACGTACCAACTTTGATTTTTTTCAATGGTAATGCCCCATTTTAGGTTGATTTCTTTAGAAATCGACCTATTGCAATCACTTCGTTTATCTATATATATATATATAGAGCCTGATTAAGGGGGAAGCACACATTATTTATACTTACATCGTTATTTTTTAACAAATACTTTCCTCCTATAATAAACAGAAAATTCTCATTAAAAATTATTTTAAAAGAATTCTGGTGTCTAATAACGGTGAGTAAATTGGATTGTTTTACACCATTCATTTTTTATAAAAAATATTTCCTGGTCAAAGCGTGGGAATTTCTATGACATGAAGTAAAAAATAATTGTAAAAATATTCCAGTGAGAGCGGAGATAATGTGTGCTTCCCCCTTAATCAGGCTCTGTATATATATATATCTATATATAATGAAAATTTTGTCATCACGATAACTCCCGAAATAATACTCCAAATCGAACCAAATTTGGACAGTGAACTGATCTTATAAATATCTTGGATGAGTTCGTTAACCAAGTTGCTCCGACTTTTTGTTTTCAAGTGGCAGCCACTTGAATATTTCTAACCCACATTGTAAAATGCGTATTTAAAGCAAGATTTGCTTGAATTTTTATGTAATTCTAGACTACATAAGGGTCTAAATGAACTTAATAAAGTGGCGGATATCTTAAGTTAAGTGGGGCCACTTGAAATCAGGTTACCACTTGAAAATTTAAAATCATGATAACTTCTGAAATAATACTCCAAATCGAACCAAATTTGGACAGCGTCTTAACTTGTGTTATGAATATCTTGGATGAGTTTCTTAACCAAGTTGCTCCACCATTTTGTTTTCAAGTGGAGACCACTTGAAATTTTCAAATTCAAATTCTAAAAAGCGTATTCCGAATTCGTTTGAATTTTGATGTATACATAGACTATAAAAGTGTTTCAATGAAGTTTATTAATGAACGTATCCGCCATTTTTAATAAAGTGGCAGATATCTTAAGTTAAGCAGGGCCGCTTGAAATCAGGCTGCCACTTGAAAATTTAAAATCCCGATAACTTCCGAAATAATATTCCAAATCGAACCAAATCTGGACAGTGTCTTAACTTGTGTTATTATGAATATCTTGGATGAGTTCGTTAACCAAGTTGCTCCGACTTTTTGTTTTCAAGTGGCAGCCACTTGAATATTTCTAACCCACATTGTAAAAAGCGTATTTAAAGCAAGATTTGCTTGAATTTTTTTGTAAATCTTGACTACATAAGGGTCTCAATGAACTTCATTAATGAAATTTATCTGCCATTTTTAATAAAGTGGCGGATATCTTAAGTGGGGCCACTTGAAATCAGGCTACCGCTTGAAAATTTTAAATCGCGATAACTTCCGAAATAATACTCCAAATGGAACGAAATTTGGACAGCGTCTTAACTTGTACTATGGATACCTTAGATCAGTTTCTTAACCAAGTTGCTCCACCATTTTGTTTTCTAGTGGAGACCATTTGATATTTTCAAATTCAAATTGTAAAAAGCGTATTCTGAATTTGTTTAAATTTTGATGTATACATAGACTATATAAGTGTCTCAATGAAGATTATTAATGAACGTATCCACCATTTTTAATAAAGTGGCGGATATGTTAAGTTAAGCGGGGCCACTTGAAATCAGGCTACCACTTGAAAATTTAAAATCACGATAACTTCCGAAATATTACTCCAAATCGAACCAAATTTGGACAGTGTCTTAACTTGTGTTATGAATAACTTGGATGAGTTTCTTAACCAAGTTGCTCCACCATTTTGTTTTCAAGTGGAGACCACTTGGAAATTTCAATTTCAAATTGTAAAAAGCGTATTCCGAATTTGTTTGAATTTTGATGTATACATAGACTATATGAGTGTCTCAATGAAATTTATAAATGAACTATGGATTTTCTCGCCAAAAATCGCCAAGTGGAAAAGTCGCCAAATTTGGCGCCAAATTCTTTACCTGCCAATTTGAGCTTTTTAATGCGTTTTTAAGGGGAAATTAGGCTATTTTAATGTTAAAACAAGCTAGAAATGCAAAAAATTAACATTTAATCAACTTACTAAGCCTCTTTGAAAGAATTTCTACCAAAAAAAAAATGAATTATTTTCAAATTTGCAACAATATCTTAGATTAATTAGTTCACTGAGCACCTTTCTCTGCCATTTTGATCCAAGTGGCAGCCACTTAATTTTTCAACACGATGACTTCTGAGATTCTGAATTAATTCCAACTATATCTGTACAGTAGTCTTATCTCACAAATGCATTTGATATATTTGTCAACTTGTCCCACCATCTTGTTTCCAAGTGCCGGCCACTTGAAAAGTTTAAATTCACATATAAAGGTATTTATGAACCGATTTGCTAAAAACTCCATATGTAGATAGCCTACATCAATATTTCTACTAATTCGTTTATAATTTGTAGCCGCCATTTTGAAACAAAATGAAGGATACTTGATAAGGAAAAAGAAATCAACCTACCCTTCCGAATAAGCCGGAAGGACTTGTTTCTACTTCTATACTCTATGTATGTATGTACTTTTTCCACAGGATATACATAGTTCACAAAGTACAAGCACGTGTTTTTATACAGACTGTTATATTCTTCTTTTTGCTTTCAGTATAAATTTAAAGTTTAAATTGGTCATTAACACTTCTTTAGAAACCAAAAATAATTCGAAAATAATAATCTAATAGCTCGACGATACAATTCACAAGTTACTTAGTTTTCACTTCTATCGGCAGTCCCCAAAGACTGCCCGCATTTTTTTTTTTTTTTTTTTTTTTTACATTTTTTTAAGGTCGAAATAACTTTTTCGACCGATTCGTTTATAATTTGTAGCCGCCATTTTGAAACAAAATGACGGCTGCTTGATAAGAAAAAAGAAATCAACCTACCCTTCCGAATAAGCCGGAAGGACTTGTTTTATTTTATATTTGAATTCCTGGGATCGCGAGAACGCGAAAAAGTATATTGGTTGTATATTTTACTTATTAGTTCCCCATCATACTATAAGTATGGGGAACTTAAGTAATCAAGAAAAATTTCGACCTCGGTTTTTTGACTTTTTTATACGTTTTTAGGTGTGAGGAATCCGAAAATGACAAAATTTGTATGGTGTCTGTCTGTAGGGTGTCTGTTAGTGTGTCAGTCCGTTAGTGTGTTAGTCCGTTAGTGTGTTAGTCTGTTTACACGATATCTCACGAACAAATGATCGCAGAGAGGTCAGATCAGTTTTAAAATATTACTTTCGATACTGGCAAGAACCCTATTAATTTGGAACATTCGAATTGAAAAACTTCGTAAGTTATTAGAAATTTATGATTTTCTTAACATGGGAGAATAGGACAAAAATTCACTTAAACGTGCATTAAATGGAAACTTTTTACTGTAAAAATGTCAGACCAGTTTTAAAATATCGGTTTTGATGCCGGAATGAATATCAGTAACTATAAATATGCTACTTTGAAAATTTCGCAAGTTATTGGAAATTTACGAATTTCTTAACATGGCAGTATAGGGCAAAATTTCACATAAACGTCCATTTTGAGCGATATTTTCATCGTAAAGATGTCAGACTACTTTTGAAATATTATTTAGGACACTGGCATGAATATTAATGACTATGAATTTTCCAATATAAAAATTTCGTAAGTTATTAGAAATTTACGAATTTCTTAACATGGAAGAATAGAGCAAAATTTCACATAAACGTCAATCTTGAGGGATATTTTCATCGTAAAGATGTCAAATCACTTTCGAAATATTATTTAGGATACTGGCATGAATATCATAGACTATGATTTTTCCTATTTAAAAAATTCGTAAGTTATTTGTAATTTACGATTTCCATAACATGTCAGAATAAGGCAAAATTGAACATAAACTTCCATTTTGAGGATCATAAAACATTAGACAACTTCAAAATTACATTTATGATATTTGTTTGAACATGATTGAATACAAATATTCTAATAGGAAAATTTCGTAAATTATTCGTAATTTACAATTTTATCAACATAGTGAAATTGTAAATTTTTCATATAAATATGAATTTTGAGGATTATTGCATTGGAAATAGTAGCATGAAAACTAAACAACGGAATCGACCCTGATAAAATAAATTAATACATTAGAATAAGATAAATATATCGAAGTGAACGGTGGATAGCCTATTAGGCGGGGTCCCAC
The DNA here is from genome assembly GCA_963930645.1 of Salticus scenicus. NCBI lineage: Eukaryota > Metazoa > Arthropoda > Arachnida > Araneae > Salticidae > Salticus > Salticus scenicus. Next base: position 73,656,078 of record OZ005660.1, read on the forward strand.
GTCGCGCTCATCGACCTAGCCGTTCGGAGTTTTCCGTGGTTTCCTCCGAAACTTGCGTAAATACGGGCTAGGACCCCTTAGAAAGACCCCCCCACGGAGGGCATTCCCCCTCTTGGCCTAGGACACATCAGGAGTCAATCGGCCTTAAATCCTCCAACCAACCAACCAACCTATTAGGCGGGGATTTCATTCTGTCACTGTATCAAGTGTTGGTCAAATTCATTACTTTTAACATGATTATAATATGTCTCGCACTAGAAATTTATGAGAACATGTATATGATGGGGAACTGAGCAGAGTCCACCTATGCCAACTAGGTTTTTCACAGAGTTATAATCGTTCAAAGTTTTAAGGTGCTAATGTTAAATTCATATTTCAAACTTTTATTAATATCTTCACAAAAAATAACTTGATCGATATATATATATATATATATTTATATATTTACGAGATACAGTGAAGAAACCCAAAAATAATCCATCCTTACTTTTGATTCTGAAAAATATTTTTAATTTTGAAAAATATTAATAAATTCATATTCGTAAAAATTATGAATTATGACCTATATTAATTTTTATATAAAATGTATCCTAATGCTGAAAAATATGGATGTGCAAATTTGCAGCTCATTCCAGTTATTAGTTTTCGAGATATAAATAAATCTTTCTTTTGGAGTGGTTTAGGGGGGCGTCTCTTAATAAAGTTTTGCATGAGATTTCGAATCAAATCTTAAGAAATAACAAGGAAAATTAAAAAAAATATGTTTATATTTTATTTACGGGTCAAATTATATAACAAGAACGTCAAACGCAAAGAAATGGAATAAAAATGAGGATTTTTAGACATTAGTGTTAACATCAAGAATTCCTGTTTTCTAAAGAAGACAAGCACCGCCTTCATCGTTCTTCAAAACAAAATAATACAGAAAAGAAAAGTAAATGTGACATTAAGTGTTCGTGTTAAACTGCTTATTTTATGTTGACGCTAAGGTGCACAGGTGGTATTTAATTCATCAATTACTGGTGATAAAATTTGAGCCTTTTAAACGAACACTAGAAGAAAAAAAATAACTAAATAGGCGGGGTTTACTGTTCTATGTAGAAAAATTCGTAAATGTAAAAATTGTCAATAAAAAAAACGAAAAAAAAAAAAAAAAAAAAAAAAAAAAACGAATGGAATTGGAATGCAAGACCGACTTGTAAAATCGTTTCTTAACTACCGTCATAATTAAAGGCTTAATCATTTGCTTCATATATTGCTTTATTTTTATTTATTTATTTTGTAGGGAGGAGGATTATTATTTTAAGGATACTTTAGTCTTTAAAATTTTAATAATATGTTTTAACTTTATATATATTTTTAAATATACTTTTACTTTTATAAATATATTTTAACACTGTTTGCGACCGCGGGATTTTGTAATTTTGACAAAAAGATCCGCCTAAGGGCGTTATTCTCTCAAAATAAAGTATTTCAGAACAAATGTATTCAGGGCCGTCTTAATACATTCGGGTGCCCTGGGCTGACACGTTCAGGCCAACACCACCTTTAATAATGCCTCTGAGCTGAGCTCTACGTCACGGAAGATCGGCCGATTTCATCCAATCCCAACGATCCAACATGTATCATAGGAAGTGTTGATTGGATAAAATCGGCCGATCTTCCATGACGTAGTGCTCAGCTCTAAGGCATTATTACAGGAGGTGTTGTTCAGGCGCCCTTTACCTTTACCAAAAGTATCCTAATATTAAGTTTAGCTCAATTTTTAAATGCAATTTGTTTTTTTAATTTAATAAAAACTAATCTAATTAAAATTTAATAGCTATTTAAATCTAAAATTAGGATATTTATTAAAATATTAATTTTTGATTAAATATAAATTTTTTTCATTTGAAATGATAAATGAAAATTCTTAGAAATTTAATTTGTAAAATTGTTCTTCAGTATATCTTACATAAATGTGCAATTAAAATTAAAATATATATATATATATATATATATATTGGGAGTACAAATTAATTCGGTCCGTTTTTTTTCGTTAAAAAAACATTTTATTTATTATCAAAATGAAAAAACATGTTATTCAAAGTATTGTCCATCGGTAGCCACAACTTTTGTCCACCTTTCTGGCAATTTTCGGATTCCATCTCTGAAAAATGAGTCCTCTCTGGACGTAAACCATGAATCGAGCCATTCTTGAATTTCTTCGAAAGAAGTGAAGCGGTGTCCAGCCAAATCGTGATGCATCCGTCGGAACAACCAATAATCAGAAGGAGCAAGGTCTGGCGAATACGGCGGGTGGGGTAGGACCTCCCATTTCAACGTTTCCAAGTAATTTTTAACGACAAATGAAAAATCGCTTTTCAACGTCGCGCGGTTTCAACTCGTATGGGACCCAATTTCCTTGCTTTTGAACCATTCCCATTTTTTTTAAGCGCACGGAAATTGCTTGCTGAGTGACTCCCAACGATCCTGCAAGCTCTTGTTGCGTTTGGCACGGATCTTGATCGAGCAATTCCTCCAATTCGGCGTCTTCGAACTTTTTCGGCTGGCCCGGGCGCTCATTGTCTTCGACACTAAAATCACCATTTTTGAAGCGTCGAAACCACTCTCTACATGATTTATCAGATGGCGCAGATTCACCATAAACTTCCACAAGCGATCGATGCGCTTCAGCGGCACTTTTCTTCCAATTAAAAAAGAAAATCAAAACTTCCCGCAAATGTTGTTTCTTTAGCACAAAACTCGACATATTGAATGCTCAAAAAACCAATGTTGTTGTATAAAACTCGAAGCTTCGTTGACTGAATATGGTTGACAAAGGTCAAACCTTTCTAACAATGCCAAAAACATCTATCATTATTCAGTAAACAAATCAGCCAGAGCCATCTATTGAAAACGGACCGAATTAATTTGTACTCCCAATACTTTTAATAAGCAAAATAACTTTCTTGTAAAATTATTCACAGATTTCTTCCATTGTAAACAATTCATTTTATCACTGTATGAATCCACTTTTACCGGTCTTGTTCCATTGCCAGAAGCTGGCAGACAAGAAATGCCGGGTTTGATCCCAGATTGCCCTCGTCGACCTAGCCGTTTGGAGCATTTTGTTATTTTCATCTAAACTCGCCTAAATACAGCTAGAACCTCTCAAAAAAGTCCCCCCACGTAGGAAATTCCACCCAGACCTAGAACGTATGTGCAGTCAATCAAATTTAAACACTACAACATACCATACCATCCATTGCCAGAATGTTTGATTTTTTTTTTTTTTCCCAATCGAAATTCAAAACAAAATATTATTTCAATATAGAGTGGGTGGTCAAATTATTGGATATTTTTTCTTCTATCGGTTTAATCTACGGCTGTGCCGATTAATCGGTTCGGTTAATCGATCAATGCTTAGTCCCGATCAATTTTTTTAATCGAGTTAATCGGATCGATTAATTCGATTAAAAATTTTCAAAATCCGATTAAATTTTTCAAACTACGAATTAAAGTAAAAATGATGTTTTGCCAACAAAATGTTTTTTCACATATTTTGCTAAAAAACATTCTAAGAAACATACATAAAATAATAAAAATAAATAAATAAAAATAAAACCTCTCAAAAGAAGTTGATGCACTTTTGTTGATAGAGAAAGGGGAAGACAATTATTAAACAAAATGCCGCTTCATGTGCAACACCACCTGTCTGTAGCCTTCTACAGAAAGTGTTGGCTAGGGTAATAGTATTCTCAGAAACAAGAAGCTTTCAAAAAATGGAAATGCTTAAGATAAAAAAAAAAAAAAAAAAAAAAGCTATTGAGATTTCCACTATTCCTCTGATGGGGGAAATGTCGACAGAGTTTCCAATATTTTCAAGCGTTTATTGTCTGTTCAGAATTGCTGATAGTAACTATTGAAGTAGAAACAGAAAATAACAATCTGTGTTCTAGTTCGAAGTGACAAAGAAGAACTAAAATATAAGAATTTGAGATTTTTATGATAATGATATGGAATTTTGAGAATTCATTTAAAAATAGTGACAAGCGAGATGGACAAGGCCTACAAATATAAAACTAAAATATGTGTAAATTCATTTAATGTTTCTTTGAAAATTAATTGAAAAATTAATTTATTAAAAAAAAAAAAAAATAAATAAATAAGTGAAAATATTTATGTAAAATTAACACTTAAAGTCACCAATTATCACTCTGAAAATTAATTTAAATTTCAGCTATGAAACAGATATAATTGATTAGACAAAAATTTTCGAAATTTTTTTTTTTTTTTCAGTCAAACCTATTAATAATATATATATATATATATATATATATATGCACAATATGAGAATTTTATTCATCATTGAAGTAAAATTATATAAAGAAAAATGAAAACCGATTAAAAATCCGATAATTCGATTATTGAACTACGATTAACCCAGTTAAAACTCTTAATCGATTCCCACCCCTAGTTTAATCACAACTGCAGTTAGGAGACCAACTGCGAATTGAAGAAAATCTAAAATACTTTGAATCCTTCTGTATTATAAAATACTACAAATTACTTGTAACTATTACACATGATTTCACTTAATATTTACAATATTTGTATTTTTTTTTTTTTTTTTTGTGGTAATCACACGATTATTTAAACACTATATATATATATTAATTTATTATAAATATTAAATATATTATATTAATATATTATAGTAGTAAATTATTATTTTTTATAACAAGTTTTTTTACTTGTAACAAGAATATATTTTAACAAAGTTTTACAAAACTTTCAGAAAAAATTATAAGACATTAGAGAAATATTATTTTGAAACTTAAAATTCACACATGTAATTTTCGCTGAGGTATGAGCATTTAAAATAAATAATTTTTTAAGTATGCATGCACGAGAGATAGAATTTTTTTATTATATAGGATAAAAGCTAGATATATTGTGCAAGTTACATCAAAATTTCATTTGAATAGAGTAAAAATTAAGCAAATTATCGACAAAAGAACGAACAAGATTTTAGATGTTTTCCAGAAGTGAAATTTCATAAGGTGTTTTTTCCAGGCTACATATTTAATTTAGCTATCCAATTACTTATTGCAGAATTCTTTTTTGCGAAAAACCCTTTATGAACTCACAAATCTTAGTATATAAATAAAATTTTGTTAGAGTTATAAGTCCAAGCACATTAAAAAATATTTATTACAAATGCTCAAAAAGTATTTACTACAAACTATATGTGAGAAATTTATGGTTCTGAATAATATTTCACAATTTTAGTGAATCTTTATGCAAGTTTTGTAAAATTTTATTGAAATCCATTCTTGACATAAGCAAAAAGTTTGCCAAATAAATTATTAATTTTTGTTAAAAAAGTAAATAAATAAATAAATAAATCCATCTAAATAATTGTGCGACTCACATACACACACACACACACACACACACAAAAGTACACAGTAAGTGAAATCATGTGTAAAAGTTACAAGTCATTTGTAGCTTTTTATGATACAGGGTGATCAAAAGTATTTGGGGTTTTCTTCAATTTGTGGTTGGAAATCACTCCATTATTTAGCATATTTGTCTTGAGATATATTTCTTACTGTTAAGAAGCTGTTTCAATTCCCAAACTTAAAATGAAAAGCACTGTATTCTGTTAGTTCCATGTAATACATTAATATATACAATTAACAAATAATAAAAAAAAATTCAAATAATTAAAAACTCATTCTGGGTTGAATTCTGATTAATTATGGCAATTCAATCAATTTTTCCCTTTCTATTCGCTAGAGGTCATTAGCCCCAGTTCAAATTAAAAACTAGTGACTAGTCTGTTATATAGAAATCTAGAGAGACTGTTCTTGGCACTTTGCGAGAGTTCTGTTTTCCGGCCACACCAATGACCGAAAGGTTCTGCTATCAAAGTTGTAGATGAGAGGTACCAGAAGATTCGATTCAGGTCTTTTTCGTCGGAACAACTATTCAGAATTTTTGTTGATTTTCTCTAAATCTCGAATGAAATCGGGCTAAGATTCTATAAAAAGACCACTAATGGAAAGTAGGTCTACGTATTAGCATAAACGGCATTTAGAATCTCTTACCTTCCATTCCCCCCCCCCTCAAAAAAAAAAAAAACATAAGAAAGAGTTAAGATTTTATTAAAAGTGCGACTCATGTCACCACAATTTGAAATTGTTTGTGGAAATAGGCTAGTCTTTGTTTGTTTAAACGTTGAATACAATTTAAGTATACATGGAATAATTTTAATATAGAAAATTTAAAAAAGGCTGATCTACTAATTTTGAGTTAGACCAGAAAAATGTCATCTATGTGAATATATGTTATAAAATAAAAATTAAAAAATGTGAAAGGCGCCCTTAAACATGTGGCGCCCTTGGGCTGCAGCCCAATTAGCCCAATGGATAAGGTGGGCCTGAATGTATTCACAATTATATTACAAATGGATATACAGTATGATCAGGGCCTGATTATCCAAAAAGCTCAGGAAGCACAAGCTTCCCCTCTAAAATTTAAGAGGGAACCCCATAAGGATTAAAAACATGGTCTTGAATTTTTTGTTTCATATTTTCACACTGAGATTGAATTTTTTCTGAGAAAGGTTACCTAAAACAAGACAAAACACTCACTATTTCGGGAAAAATATATTATTTAACCTCAAAAATCTGAAAGTTCTTAATTAAAAAGTTGTATGATTTTAATGTTCTGTGTAGAAATCACCCAGATGTATGAAAAAATAAATAAAAATAATAAACACACACTATTGTTTGGTCTATAGCATTTTCATATTACAATATGTGACAGGAAAACAAGATTTTCCGAAATGAAAGGGGCCCCGAAATGATGCTGAGCTTCCCCTAGCTTCAAAGCTTAATCGGGCCCTGAGTATAATTATATTCTTTCTAATCAATATATTTCTATCCATAGTATTTTATTGCAAAAATATGAACACTGAGTACACACTTAAGAAATAAGTAACACACAAATTACGAAAGAAACGAAAGAGAGTTACAGATTTTCAAATGACGTAAATCTACGTCAGCAGTCGCGAAAGGGTTAATTAAGAAATTATATTTTCCTAGAAATTATAAAACGAATCGTACAGTTCCAAAGAATTCAACTGACCCAAAACTGGTAATTGCGATTAAAATTGTTAAATATTTACTTCATAAACCCTTACAATAATTTATCCGAAAAGATTTAGTTTATGCGTTGTTGTATATATATATATCTATACCAGCAGGCGACGCTCGCTTCGCTGGTCCCTATTTTTAAATGAATCACTATAATTACTGAATTCTCAGAATTGCATTAATTTTTATCACGTGAAAAAAAAGAGAAACAAAATCTGATTAGGAAAAATGCCGCACCGGGTTCTCACTCTCTTCGGAAAAAATTCCCAAAATGCTCTAACTCTTATTTCTATTATTTTCCCCCTTCGCCCCTCCCCTTACAAATTCGAAAATATCCGCAATAGATTTGTAAGTATCAAAAACCTCTATGCACCACTTTTGAACGATCTATCTCTATTTTATTTTTTTGCCCCTCCCAATAATTTTAAAAATTCAAAAATATCCGCAATCGATTTGTAGGTATCGAAAACCTCTATGTACCAATTTTGAACGATCTAACTCTATTTTATTTATTTTGCACCTCCGCCCCCCCTTCCCGGCCCTTCTAATAACTTTACACTTTCGAAAATATCCCCATTCGACTTGCAGGCCTCTAAAACCTATCTGTACCAATTTTGAACGGCCTAACTGTATTTCTATTTGTTTTTGCCACATAGCCAACCCTTACCGCCCCACCCCTTCCCGCCCCTCCTAATAATTTTACAAATTCGAAAATATCCCCAATCGATTTGTAAGTATCGAAAACCTCTATATACCAATTTTGAACGATCTAACTCTATTTTTATTTTTTTGCTCCCCCTCTCCCCTCCCCCTTCTCGTCCGTCCTAATAACTTTACACTTTCGAGAATATCCCCATTCGACTTGCAGGCCTCTTAAACCTATCTGTACCAATTTTGAACGGCCTAACTGTATTTCTATTTGTTTTTGCCCCATAGCACCCCCCCTTACCGCCCCCTACCCGCCCCTCCTAATAACTTTACAAATTCAAAAATATCCGCAATCGATTTGTAAGTATCGAAAACCTCTATGTACCAATTTTGAACGATCTTACACTATTTTTATTTTTTTGCCCCCCTCCCCTCCCACCCTTTTTGCCCCTCCTAATAACTTTACACAATCGAAAATATCCCCATTCGACTTGCAGGCCTTTAAAACCTATCTGTACCAATTTTGAACGGCCTAACTGTATTTCTATTTGTTTTTGCTCCATAGCCCCCTCCCCTTTGCTGCCCCACCTGGGGGCTGAATTTCTAAAATTCCAGAAATTGGTTTTTAGATAGTTGCATTAGCTATATTTTAGAGCAAAAATTTCACGTATATCTATTTTTTTTGTTTGAGATATATAGGATTATGCGAAATCACGTTTTACGCATGTGAAATCACGTTTTGCCCCCTGCCCCCCTTGGGGACCGAATTTCAAAAATTCCAGAAACCTATTTTTAGACATTTGTATTAGCTATATTTTAAAGCAAAAATTTTACGGATATCTGTTTTTTTGTTTGAGATATGAAGGATTTTGTGAAATTACGTTTTGCCCCCTGCCCACCTTGGGGGGCGAAATTTGTAAAATCGCTTGCGGCGTTGTCTTTCTCGGGTCGTAAACATTAGCCATGCCAAATTTGGTCCCGCTCGGTGAAACGGCCTAGGATTCTATAGCGAACAGTCACACACACACACACAGACTGTGCTCTTTTATACATATATATACTACTGGCCATTAAAATTGCTACACCAAGAAGGAATGATAATAACGGAATGAAATTTGTTGGACACATGCATTATAGTAGGAAGAACAATTGATTAAAATTTCAGGAAATTTGGAGTAATATGTACTGAGAAAACAGTACATAAAGCAGCGACCTCTGTGAGCAATAACAGCACATGTCTGCCTAGGCATTGAATCGAACAGCGATTGGATGGCATGTACGGGTAGAGCACTTCATGAAGTTTTAACACGATGCCACAATTAATCGATCGAAGTTACTGGTGAGTGGGGGGGGCAGTCGCTTTTCAACGATTAAACAGTCATTGGTGCGAGATCAGGAGACCGCGGTGACCAGAGCAACAGTCGAACACATTCTGTATCAAAGAAGGTCCGGACAATACAAACTACTTGCGGTCGTGCATCATCGTGCTTAAATTTTGCGCTACGGAGGTCTCGAATACAGGGCAGAGGGTTGGGCCTTAACTCATCAGAAATTTAATGGCCGCTGTTCAGAGTACCAGGAATACGAACATGAAGTAATCGAGACGTGTATCCAATGGGAACCCATAACATCATTGCGAATGATAGACAATATGATGTTGTCGAAACCCAGCTGGCAATGTGTATTATTCATAATGCTGTTAAATACGAATAACGCAATCTTGATGCTGTAAACAGGATTGTGATTTGTCTGAAAAGTGACTTCACGCCATTCCTGCGTCCAGGTTCATCGTTGATCACACATTTATGGCGCCCATATCAGTGATGCAGTTTTGAGGGTAATCAGAATTTTTGTAGCCGTATACTGAGTCACCACCTGGATTGATGGTATGTGGTACCATTGGATACACGTCCCGGTCACCTCTTGTCTTCATTCCTGCCACTCTGAATACCAGCCATTACATTTCTGACGAGTTAAGGCCCATCACTCTGCCCTATGTTCAAGGCCTCCGAAGCGCAAAATTTAAGCACGATGATGCACGACCGCAAGTAGTTTGTATTGTCCGGACCTTCTTTGATACAGAATGTGTTCGACTGTTGCTCTGGTCACCGCGGTCTCCTGATCTCGCACCAATGAAAATGACTGTTTAATCGTTGAAAAGCGACTGCCCCCCCCCCACTCACCAGTAACTTCGATCGATTAATTGTGGCATCGTGTTAAAACTTCATGAAGTGCTCTACCCGTACATGCCATCCAATCGCTGCTCGATTCAATGCCTAGGCAGACATGTGCTGTTATTGCTCACAGAGGTCGCTGCTTTATGTACTGTTTTCTCAGTACATATTACTCCAAATTTCCTGACATTTTAATCAATTATTCTTCCTACTATAATGTATGTGTCCAACAAGTTTCATTCCGTTATTATCATTCCTTCTTGGTGTAGCAATTTTAATGGCCAGTAGTGTAGATTATTTCATTTCGTATTTTATGTTACACCTATGAAAGAAAATTTAAGTTTTTTGGTGATCAGTACAGCCATAATATACACTTTTACTTAAAAAATATTGCACTTTTTTCAAAGGGTACAGTCTTTACAAATCGCAAGTGTAATGTTTTTAAATAGATGCAAAATTATTTAAAAAATGCTGAAGTATACACAAATCTAAGAAAGTGAATTTAGGAAAATTAAGGAACTGGATAAGGATGTATCTTTTTATTAAATTTTATAATTCTTTTTTTCCTGAAAGATTTTCGGTGTAAAACATTAAAATTTTGTCTATTTCTTATAGGATCTTAATTTTATTTTTCTACATTTAAAGATAACCCCTAAAAAATTTTTTATTATAACTCTATAAATACTAAAGATAAAGTATACAAACAGTATACTTTTCCGCACTGCCAGACTCTCAGAAATTCGAATATGAAGTGAAAATTGGGTGTTGCTATTGGGAAAAGTCAAAGTTGGCGCTCATTTCAATATGTAGATAACCGTTAATTCAAAATTCGATATCATTTTCAAAAAGTACATTTAATTTCCTGTAGAATGGTGTCTATTAAATTTTTCTGCGTCCATTAATAATGAAATTACAGCGAGTGCTGCGATTTTTTTCCCCCGTCTGTACATATTGCGAGTTCAATATTTCAGTTTTTTAACTGTACATAAAAAAAAGGCACATGTTGAGAAAAAATACTTATATATACTGATTCATCGATATTTGTAAGTGAATAAACAAGCAAAATTGAAGAGTGTACCTGAAATTTACTTTTTTTTTTTTTTTTTTTTTTTTTTTTTGTAACGCAGTGTTATCAAAGAACTTTATTTTGTATATAATTTTTTCCCCCAGACGAAGGGAGAGTTACCATCTAATCGAAAATTAATTTTCGTGGATCTGGAAATTTCATATCTGTCAGACCAACGTCTATGCATAAAGGAGTTAATCGTTGATTTTTTTTTTTTTTTTTTTTTTTTTTTTTTTGACTTGATCGAAGCTTTTTATTTTCTGTGATTTTTCTTCCAGTGAAAAACGGATTAACAATAAAAACTAACTTCCATGAATGCTGCTCTCTATAAGGAATACTCTAAGACCGTATATTTCCTGATTTTTAATAAAATAATTAAATTCCTTTACTTTTGTAGCTTTTTTTTTTTTTTTTTTTTTTTTTTTTCCCTGTCAGTTTAAAAAATAAGTTGCTAGTGAAAACTAATGTTTCCAAAAATAAGAAAATCTCAAATAGATTTCTCTGCACAAAAAACTTTATCATATTACAATTATAGACAAAGACATAGGGGGCGACGGGTAATGGAGAAAAGTGCTGCGCCTGATCCTCCTTTTCTCATAGCCGGTATCTTAACTACATTTTTCTTTCTTTTTTTTTAAGAATTGAAGGTTAATTTAAATAATACAGTATAACCAGAAAAACAGTTTGATTCAAGAAATTTTTGAACTTCTTTCTCCCATCTCTCGACCGAGAAATTATTTGTAGATAATTATTATTTTTATTATATTTTTTTATTGCAAAAGTGTACTTTGCAAGGAAAAAATCAACGCACCAAGAAGGAGTTATCGAAATGAGACGAAAATTGGTAGATGTGAATGTGATATACATGCGCAATAAACAAATGATTACAATTTCAAAAAATTTGAATGGTTTAATCAAGAGAAACCAGAAACGGCCTCACAAAAGTCAACAAGTCAATAACGCGTTGACCCACTTCTGACCCTTACGTAAACAGTTATTCGGCTTGGCATTAATTGATAGAGTTGGCAGATATGCTCCTGCGAAATATCATGCCAAATTCTGTCCAATTGGTGCGTTAGATTGGCAAAATCCAGAACTGGTTGTAGGACCCTTTTCATTATGCCCCAAACGTCCTCAGTAGGTGAGAGATCCGGTGACTTTACTGGCCCAAATAATGTTAGGCAAGGAGGAAAACAAGCAGTAGAAACAATCTCTGTGTGCGGGTGGGCATTATCATGTTAAAATAAACTGTCAGGAATGCGTGATATGAAGGAAAACACAACGGGACATAGAATGTCGTCGACGTACAGCTGTGCTGTAAATATGCCATGGATGACAACCGAAGGGGTCCTGCTATGAATTGAAATGACATTCCAGACGATCACTCCTGGTTGTCGGGCCGTTTAGCTGGCGATAGTCGGGTTGGAATACCCCCCCTCCCTATTCGGGACGTCTCCAGACGCGTCTTCGCTGGTCATCTGGGCTCAGATCGGAGTGGTACTAATCACTGAAGAGAATTCTACTCCTTTTTGCGACATTCCAGTTCGAACGATCCTGATATCACTGCAAATGTGCTTGTCTGTATACAAAGTTTAATAGTAGTTCGCACAAGGGGCTCCGTGAGCTCAACCCCATTTGTCTGAGCTGCCTATTAATGGTCTTTGAAGTCGCTGAAGTACCAATTGCACGTAGAATCGATGATAATGATGAATTGGGGCTCTGAGTACCGCTCTGACGATTGATCGGTTCTTACGTTCTCTCCTCTCTCTAAGCCGACCGCTTCCTCCCTGAATCTGTGCTCGGCTATGGTTCACCCATACCTGTCAATAGCATCTAATAGTGGCATCGCTCCTATCCAATTGTCAAACAATTCGCAGATTAAACCAACTGGCTTCTTTGAGCCCAACTACACATCTCTCTCAAACGCTGTTATCCGCGCATATTGCTTGCATACCTGTATGCGAGGCATAGTTACTGTCTATCTGAGTAGACGGAATGAAATTCTCGAAGAATTTATGACCTGGAATCAAAATTTCTCATTTTTAATGTTCTCCCAATTGCACAGTTAAGATGCGCAGCAGCGTCACATGCTCATTCGATGACAGCCAAACTTTAAAATTTTGCAATTTCCATTGAAACCTGTATGCATGTCAATTTGTGTCCAATTTGCATTACTCCTTCTTGGTGCGTCGCTTTTTTTGTTATAGAGTGTACTTCATTTTGCATCATTACCCCCAATGCATCAAAGATGCATGAGAATTAAAAGAAAAAAAAGTATGAAAATGAAGTAACAAAAGGACAAAATATTTTTTAACAATTTTTATGCACCTCATAAAGATAACAAAAAAAAAAAAAAAAGAAAAAGTACTTAAAAACTGTAGAATAAAGTAACATATGATTTCATAGTCATAAAAGAGATAGAGCAGATAGAAGTCAACGGCATCAGTTCTCTGGGCCACCAATATCGACTAGTAACCTGTTTGTTCCAGAACATCACATCCCTACCAATCCACCAATTCATTTACCAAACCGACATTCCACTTCCATCAAAGCAGGTTTCCTCCACTTTCCTCGTCACTGAATTTCTGTGCTGTGTGCTCTTCAATTTGACAGTGATACAGCGTCTAGAATAAACAGTGTGGCAATCGCCTATAACCGTGATGTTAAAATGATGCTACAAAAATTAAGCTTACCCAGATGTCGCTGCGATCGAAGCTATTGCTCAAATCGAAGACCTGATTGGCTTTTCCCAGTTTCGTCAGTTTAATCACGTCATCTAAGCATATAATTAACCAATAGGGAGTCTCTGTTTTGTTGTCGTGACACTAGCTTCGATTACAATGACATCTGGTGACAGGCTTAATTTTTTTAGTACAATTTTATTCGCCGCTTTCCACACTGTTTATTCTAGACGCTGTAACAGTGATACGTTAAGAGTTTTTTCAGCGTTTTATATTATATTCTTATTGTAATTTCATAATCTTTTTTCTGGAAAAATGGTAATGACATGTGTTATTTACTGCTGTATTGAAACTTGTATCCTAGGTTATCCTGTACAATTTCACCAGTGAGCTTTTAGTGTATGCATTTTAATCTTTATGCATTTTAATCTTTAGAAAAATTTTCTTATCATCTTCATTATTTTGTTGCAACAGGGAATAAATGAATCATCTACATTCTCTTCTTTCTCGAAAATTCTAATTCCAAATTCCTTAACTTAAAAAAATAAAAACAGAATAAAATAAAATAATCTTTCTGAATTGCTATATTTTGCACAAATAAACAAATAACTAAACATTAAAATTGTCCCTATTATTAAAATAATAATAATAATAAAACGAGGGACAAACTATTTAAAACATACAAAATCCCGAGAACCAGTTGCCAAGAAAACGAAATCTCCAAAAGAACAGGTCCATTCACAAAAAACCATAGATATTCGCGGAATTTTCCTCCACAGCCAGTATAGGGAATCCGTCCTCTATTTCCTATCATTACTAATATCTAAGAAACATTACTAATATCTAAGAAAGTGATCTTTGTCCATTTCAAATTCCAGTTGCACAAAGTTCACAAGGGACTATTATATATTAAAATGTTTTGTTCCCCTGTCGCTGGCTACTTTTCTGCCGGTGACCATGCATTCCCTCTCATATATTCATTATTCACACATTTATATCCATGCATTCATACATACATACATATATATATATATATATATATACTAGCTGTACCCAGCCACGCTTTGCTGTGGCACATTGTGGTTGCATGGATCAGAAATGATGAACAAAGTAAAACATACGTTTCACAGAAGTTTAATTTTGCAATACTTGCAATATTTTTTGTTATTCCATTGTCTGCGTAGATATAAAGGCTATTTGGTATGCCGAGGCGAGAACACGCAACATGCAGTTGTCCATGTGAAAAGCAATCCGCATCTATATCTAAAAAACACATTTCTAAAGATTGACCTTGAGATTTATTGATTGTAATTACAAAAGCCAATCGAATTGGGAATTGCAATCTTTTAAATTTAAATGGTGTATCGGTCCGGATCAAGGGAATTCGAGGAATGAGGACATCTTCACCTTTGAAAGGCCCCGTTAAAATCGTTGCTTCCAGTACGTTGTTCATTAATTTCTTAACTGCGAATCGCGTGCTGTTGCAGAGTTTTGGTTGATTAATATTCCGCAACATGATAACTGGCACACCTACTTTCAATTTTAATATGTGTGGTGGCATCCCTGGCAGATCAAGTGAGTTCAAAAATTCCGTAGGATAATTAACTATTTCATCTGCTTCCACAACGGTGTCTATCGACTTAATGCTGTATTGAATAACAGTATTAAGTTAATGGACATCTTTGTTGTTCTTCGCGGCAAGGATAGCTCGTTCACTAAGCCATTCGTGATTCATATGATTAATTTGTATATTAGGAAAGACTTTTTCGATCAGTTCTTCTTTCGATGTTACTGAATTACAAAAATTATCAGGAAATGATATTCGTCTTGACGTCTTATTGACTGGCAGCTATTCGTTCCCAATGTTCAGTAACTGTCGTGAGAATACCTCGGCTGATTGATCGTTCTGCAGCTGGACACGCATATTCGTGGTCAACTGCAATGTACGTACGTGTCGCCCCAATGTTGAACATTTCAGGTAAGCATTTATTTCGTCCGCTGGTGTCGATCGAGAAATTACAGGCTATGATTGCCTAAAATTTCCTACCAGCAATATCAATGCATTTTTTCTGCGAGGCATTATTTCTGTTTCCACAGGAACAGAAGGAAGGGATAAGATTATAACCTCTTATGGCTCTCACAGCTCAAGGTTGAAAAAAAGTGAGAGATAGGACAAAAAGTTAAAATTAAATTTTTCATTTTGAAATGACCAAAGAAATTCACGGCATTTCAGGCAAGCATTTATTTCGTTAATAGAGCATACACATTTTCGTTTCTTACGATGTTAACGGGGAAACAGTTGGGAAGTACTTACATTGAAAGATAAGTTCTAGCCATGAAGGTAGAAAGAGAAGGAGAAATATCTCCTATGGAGTTTCAGAATCAAAACCGGTCCTAAATTTAATTTCACCGCATCGTGACGCTAGTATCGGTACCTGCGTCCATTTAACATTGTTTGAATACGAAATCTTTATTATTTTGTTTATTAAATTAATATTTTAAAGTAATATCAGCTCAAAAATACTAAAAAATTATTCACAGAAGTAAAGGTACAGACAGGCAAGTCGTAAACAGTTTTCAACTCCGTTAGAAAATATTAAAAAAAAGAAAAAAAAAAACTTCTCAAGTTTTTATTAAGGGAAAAAGAATTGTATAAAATATTGTTTAACTGATTTTTTATTAACTATTTTTTTTTTATTATTATTTGCTTGTGTGCATGTGTGTGCACATAAGTTTGAATGATTATTTAAATTTAATAATTTAAATTTAATCATTATTTAATTTTAAACATAATTATTTTAATTTAATTTGATTTAAATTAATTTAAAACATGTTTAATTTATATTAAAAATAAATAAACGATTTATTCTCTTATTTAAAATATATTAAAAAAAAAAAAAAAAAAAAAAAATGCTTTTTAAATTACCACAAACTAATAATAATTACTATCAGAAAGCTATATGGATAAACAATGTAAATTTGAATAATTAAAATCATTTAGAATTGTTTCCCTGCGATTTTTTATATTAAAAGACCACTTTGTAAAAGTCCGATACTTGAATGTATAGTTGATGTCGTTTTTAGAAAGGTTTCGCTGTACTTTATTGCCTAGTGATATATTCTAAAAAAAAAAAAAAAAAAAAAAAAGCAGTTGACTTTACTCCCCTCTAAAAGCCGAGACGTTTTACTCTCGAAGCTAGAAGACGGGACGTGCCGGGTTCAGTACCATGCAGCACTTGCCAATCTGGCCGTTCGAAGTTTTCCGTGGTTTTCTCTTAAATGTACGGACCAGAACCACCTATAAAGACCACCACCAGAATCCATTTCCCTTTATGCACAAGTCCCTACTGCAGACAATAGGCCTTAACCTGAATACCATACCATACTTGTATTTTTTTCAAAATATTTTCACATTTAAATTAAACATAAATAAACGATTTATTCTCTTATTTAAAATAAATTTAAAAAAATCTTTCAAAATTATCATACACTAATAATAACAATTATCAGAATACTATATAGATAAACAACGTGAATTTGAATAATTAATATCATTTAGAATTTGTTTCCAGAATTCCGGTTTTTTCTATTAAAATATAATCTTTGTAACAGTCCAATATTTGAAAGTACGGCTGGTGGCCTTCTTAGGAAGGTTTCGCTGTATTTTATTGCCCACTGATAATTTTTGTGATAATTTTACCCGAGCGGTGCTGCTATCAAAGCTAGAAAACGGGAAGTACCGGGTTCGATTCCACGTAGCACATATCAACCTCGCCTTTGGGAGTTTTCCGTGGTTTTCTTCGAAATTCGCATTAATGTGAGCTAGAACCATATACAAAGATCCCAATCAGAAAGCATCTTCCCTTGTGCCCAGGTCCCTAGTGCAGACAACTGGCCTTAACCCGAATACCATACCTGTAATTTTTATCAAAACGTTTTTACATTTGAAAAATACATAAGTACTTCAAAAAGGAATATAAAAAAAAAAACTATACTATCAATAACTTATCATAGAAATAATGCTGAAATGAAAACAAAACTGAATATGATATAAATAATATTGAAAATTGTACAATTTATTCTAGTACGAAAAATGTTTTTTGAAAAACAAAATTATTCCTGAGAAGCTTTATGATTAAAACAAATTATATTAATGATTGTCAGAAAGATATACACTTCTTCTCATATTTATAAGGGCACTTTATGTTTTGAAATAACTAATGTAAAAATAATTGTGAACAAGATTATACTAAGTACACTTAATATATCTAGTATTCTAAAAACCAAAACTGCTATAATTTTTTTAATATGAAACAAAATTAATAAAATATAATGCAAAATATTTTTTTCTCCGCGTTTTTAGGTGTTCATAATTATAGGGACAATCAAGATTTGTTCGTTTTATTTAACTTACTAGCGGATCAATTACAGTTGACATGCGAATTTGTTAACTACTGGGCTAGATTAATTCATATATAAGCCTTCAATTTTTCTTGGACGGACATTACTGATAATTCTTCGAAAAAAAAGAACGCTCATGTAGTGCAGTACGATATATGTGTTTTTTAAGTGGAAGGATAATTTCATTTCGTCGAATTTCTAATGAGTTGTTTTACAGAAATCGAAGACTCATAATTCCTCTTACTGTTCTACTCATAATGACTGCTGCTGAATTTGCTCGTAATTTTAAACGAAAGGTTGGGGTCTACATTTATGCATGTTTAAAATAATTAATAATATGCTAAAATGAATAAAAAACCTGTAATAATCAATAAGCATTTAATGGGGGAAAGAACGTCTGTGTTAAAGTTGAATAAAGACAATATTAAATGGTAAAATGTTGCATTTTCGGATGAAAAACATTTTATTCTTGATTAACCAAATGATTTTAACAGTTACTGGCACGATCTGAAGATAGCGAAAGACAGAGCAGATTTTTTAAAGGCAGATATGAATCGGGCATTTTAAAGGTGGATCGATGGTGCTCTGGGGAGCTGTTTCTACTGAAGGCAGAATGAATTTAGTAATTTTTTTCTACTATTATGACCATCAAGAGAATATCAGCAAACTTTAAACGTGGAATTCTCAGATTTTTGTTAGATTTTGGGGGGAATAATATTTTTTTCAACAAGACTACATTTTTGCTCTACTTCTAGAGCAATAGGAAATAGTTTGAAGAAAGAAACTTCTGTATTATTGCCTTTCCCGTGGCCTAAAAGTTGAAAAAACCTTAACTTATCATATTAGAAAAGTGCATGCAAGTAGGAAACAATTTTAAATAGTTTAAATGCATTCAGAATATCATCTATGCTGTATGAAATGGTATTGAAACTGAATAATAATAAAAAAAAAATGTATATATATATATAAATATATATATATACCAGAGAGAATGCCTGACTGTTTCACCCTAAAAAGAGTCCCCATAAAATATTAATTTAAAGAATAACTGAAAAAAAAAAAAATTACTAAAATTCGAGCTGTTCTTATAATTGTGAACTCCTGAAAAATCATTTTTTTTGAGCGTATTTAAAGTTTTTTAAGATAGAAAAACGATAAAACATTTTAAATATAATCTATTAATGAAATTCAAATTAATAAAAAACATATTTGTTTAAATAATAGTGTTCAGTGTTTAGTTAATACAGAAAAACGAGTGTCCTTATAATTATGAGAACCAGTGTATAGAAAAATCATGCAAAATTGAATAGTTAAAATCATTTAGAATTTGTTTTATAAATTAAGATTTTTTGAACCTCTATTAAAAGGCCACCTTTGTCTAGGTACAATATTTAAAGGTATAATGGATGGCCTTTTTAGAGGGATTTAACAGTATTCCATTTCTAATCAATAATTTTTGTGATAACTGTAATTTTTTCACCCCACCAGTGGTCGAGAGGTTCTGCTCTCGAAGCTACAGGAAGGGCCGGGTTGGATTGCAAATAGCGCTTATCCATTTAGCCGTTCATATTTTGTCGTGGTTTTCTCCAAAACTCACATAAATACGTGACCCTTAGAAAAGATACCCCCTACACACACACACACACCGAGGGCATCTCCCTTAAAAAGAATTCCTATTATAGACAATTAGTCTTAAGCCGAATACCATACCATAACTTTACTTACACATTTAAACAGAATATAAGTACGTCAAAACGGAATAATAATAATAAAACACATTATCAATAACTCACGATAAAAATATTACTAAACTGAAAAATGTGTTCTGTTTGGTATATGATTTTTTTTTTTTTTTTTTAACAAAATTATTCTTGAAAAGTTTTCAAAATTAAAACAAACTATTAATAATTATCAGAAAGTTGTATAGATAAATTATGCAAATAGGAATAATTAAAATCATTATTTAAATCTACAGTTTGTGGCCTTTTAGAGAGGTTTTACTGGATTTTGTTTCTAATCGATAATTTTTCATAACTGTAATTTTTAGTAGAATATTTTCACATTTACATGACACATAAGTACTTAAAAAAAGAAAAATCAGAAAAGAAAAAAATAATCAAAACTTTTTTTTTTTTTTTTTAATTATGTTTTTTGTTAAACAACTTTAAAATAAAAACTACTTGTTTAATAAAGCATAAATTTTTTTATTACCTATGAATTATATATTTTTTTAATTAATAATTTCACGCGAAAATACTTTACTTAACAAGATATTTCAATTTGCATGCTGTATTAAAAACACAAATATTAATATATTATTCTTATTTAACCCATTCATGGTCACGCCATTTTTAATTTTTTCGTTTTATATATTTTTAAGTCATTAAGTACTAATAATATTATAAATTTATCAGGAATACTGAGAAACTGATTTTTTTCTATTTAGCAAATTCGATAGCAAATTCATTTAGCAATGAATAAATGATTTAGAAGTAAAAAACTCTGACCGTGTATACACGTTCATGACCATGAAAGGGTTAAGAAATATAATAAGCAGAACAATTAATAGGAAGTAAATATTTCAAACAAAATTTTTTCTCCTGATAACAAAATGATTTAAAAAATAAATAAATAAATGAAATGAAATGCAAATAAAAATAAAAGAATATTCAGTATTGCTGCTATCATTGCTATTTATTTTTAAATGATAAAACGAAATAACTGCATGTGTAGAGCATGCATAAATCTAAATAATAAATACACTTTCTAGTTGTCACAACAGATGGCGCTAGTCATGATACATGCGTCCTGAAGAGTTAATTTGGGACCGGATTTTACTTTATGACGTTATCGCACTACAATGGTTCTAGCACAAATCTAGCACTTTTTAACGGTTGATTCAGCACTAAGGATTACATACAAACGGAACGCTTGCAATTCCGATTACGTAATTTTTGCAAAATTTTTTGCAAATACAGTCGGCAGCAAAAGTATCCGAACATTAGCAAAAATTCCTATGTAAAAAAAGTACACTTAATGCAGTTTTGTTAAATAAATCCTTGTCGAATCCTGTTCTTAGATTGACTAAGAACAGGATTCGACAAGGATTTGTATAACGAAACAGTGTTAACTGCGCTTTTTTTTTTTTTTTTTTTTTACATGGGAATTTTCGCTAGTGGTCGGATACTTTTGCTGCCAACTGTAGTCATACATTTGGAACGCTTGCAACCGGCAGTGTTTCAATTGTATGTACCCCTAATAGAGCAGTTGCAAACAGCTGATAACAGCATGGCAACATGGACAGCTTGCCCTCCGACTTTTTTTGCCATGGTGCTATGATAGGTTGACTATATGTCCTCGAATCTCGAGGCCAAAATTACCTTCGTCCCCAAAAAAATACAATACATTTGGGGACGCCGGTTATAAAGTTATTAATGTTTCATTTTAGTAATTTATTATATGTATGATAAATAAGCTGAAATAAGTCCTTTTATGTGCTTTATACATAAAAATTACTAAAATTTTACAATTTAAGGTGATTTAATTATTTTTTTGTCCTCGAAATTCGAGTACGCCGCCTGTGCTAAAAATGGCTTCTATTTATTTTCATATGGAGTTGGTTGTCCTCCACCAAGGCACTCTGACGTCATATAAAACTTCTCTATTTCCAATAACGAGTTGGCAACACTGATTTGTGGGGTGGGTCGCAGTTGTTTGTTTTGATTTTTTAGAGAGTTTTGATTTTCGGATAAATTTGTAGGAAATTGTTAATTATAATATTGGTTGTTTAACTTTTTATGGTATATGATGCTTCTGTGTTTTAAGACAATGTTTTTTCTGTCTGATGTTAAGTAATCAAATGATACTTATTACTTTTATAAATATTTTAAATTTTAATATTTTGTTTAAAAAGTTTCACTACAATGTCCAGCATTCAGTTTGATTATTCAACGCTTTCAACATCTATTAGTCGTAGTGAACTTGGATCTGTAATAGGCCCTCACATCGTGGATCACAACTATGATGTTAGTGAAGAGACCAGTTCTGGAAATTCAACTCCCTCGTCTGAAATTTTCGTACATTCTTCACCAACAGACAGGTAATAAATCGTTTTTCAACTATTATGTCCTCTTTTAAAAATCAAAAGTCTTAATTCTCAAGTAGGAAAAAAGAAAAAATAATAATATTGTGCTCTTCTAAATTTGATTAATATAATGCTTATATATATACCTAATTAATTAGGATACTTATCCTTAAATTATATAATTAATTACAACACTTATATATATACAATTAAGAGTTAGATTACTAATAATAATCTATATTGTCACAACATTTTTATGGTTGCATGTGTTTTTCAAACATTGCTGTTTGTAAAAAATAAATATGTATTATATACTTTTTTTTTCTCCCCATGTGTAAGTAATACAAAAGACAATTTTATTTTACAATATGTGATCCTGAAAGAAAATATTCAAATTAAAGTTTGGATAAAGCAGACTGCTTTTTAGGTAATTAAATGAAAGATGCATAATGTTATACAGTAATCACATCACTGGAGGTGATATAAAATGAGTTAAAAAGGCCCAATGTACATTAAGTCTTTTTGAGCTATTTAAAAATATTGGTAATTTTAATAAAATTGGGTCTTTTTTATTATATAGAGAGGGCAAGTTATTTAAAAAGTTATGATAATTTCAAAATTTTCTTTTTTCACTCTATAATTTAAATTTTATGCATAAAACTAACTCAAAAAGATAATTTTGAAATTTGAATGCTGTGATGCGAGAGGAAGAAATAGTATGATTGTTTCAGCTTCTTCTGACCAAAAAAATAAAAAATAAATAAAATAAATAAATAAAATCTTTAAACGTGGTTGCTTATTTTGCCTTGAAAAATTCTTATATCAATATCACCCTCAAATTATGGTTTATTGAGTCATTTATTTAGGAATTTGTATAAAATACCTGCTTTTCTGCAGAAATGTAATCCCTAGATATGTATTCCTAAAATTTCTTTGCTTGGGTAGTATGGTGATAAAGACACTGGGAGAATATAATTTGATATGAACTGTAATTTAAAAATAGTATTAGTATACAATACTTCCATTACCTATGGTAGTCGGGTAATGGAAGTAAAAAGGGAGCAAAGTAAACACAGAATTAATTTGTTTCTCTTAATCATGATATAGGCATGAGCAGATTGATTTAACATCTTAAAAAGAAATATTAAGCTTTAATGCTAAAACTTGGTAAACCTGGTTATATATTTTTGGGTCTCGGATAAATTTCAATTTGTTGCAGATTGGTGTAGAAAAGTTTACTCACATTGTGTACTGTTGTTATTAATTGTTGTTATGTCATAAATTTGTTGGTTGGTAAGATTTTCAATATGAATTCCTCACCCCTGAAAACAAGTAGAGACAGTCATTTGAAATAATACTGAAAGCATGTATAAATTGTGTAAACAGATCATCTGTATCAAACACGAATTAAGACTATATATAGGAGGAAAAACAAGATAGGGCAGCCAGCGCGAAAACCGAAGCTTTCTATTTCACATTAATTCAGCCGAGTGGGGGAAAACGATCCAATCTCCGCCTGGTGTAGTATCTTTGAAACTTATCGGAAGAAAGTGAAAGCCCGCCCCTTCAGCTTCTGTCATCATCCGATTTCCGAGAACGACTAATGAACCACTACAAATTTAAACAAACATGCTGATTGGTAGATTGTCAAGATCTGTTTGCCCTCTATCTGTAAGGTGAAAATTACTACTTTTCCGTAGCATTTGTAATACATCCTAAACTCTTAATCCATGGTATCAAATAAAGTTTTGTGAGAGGATCATTTTCATGAGCTTGAATTTTGTGACAAGTCCTTTTTATGGAGTGGAAATTTGTGAAGGAGAAACTAAAGGGCCCCAGTTTTTGCTTGGATTGATAAGTCTGTTAAAGCTTATGAATTTAGAAGTTGTTTTTATGTAATTAAATTCAAAAGTTATATCTCTATTTAATGAAATTTTCAATTAACAAACTTTTTTACTTGATTTTAGGACTTCAGTAGCCAAAAGTTTAACTATATATAATATGAGTTAATTTCTCTGATATGAATGAATTTTTAACAAAAAAAAAAAAAAAAGTATTAATAAAAATTTTATTTAATGCCTTATAATTTTTAATTTAAAATTATTTAGCTGTACTACTTATTTTTGATTTTATAAATAGAACATTGATATTTTATTTCAGATACAATTTTGTATATTTCACATTTGGCCTTCTTGGTATTTCAACACTTCTTCCATGGAATTTCTTCATTACAGCCAATGATGTAAGAATTTAATATTATTTATAATATAGTATTTATAATGTGTCTTTTTAAACATTCGATTATGCTTAGTTTTTATATTCAGGAATTGAATTATTTTTTTAATTTTTAGGGGAAATTAAGTAATTTTGAACCATCATTTTCTCCCAGTGGAGAAATATTTATGTAAAAATGATTTCATTGCAACAATGCATAGATCCTGATAAAAATTTTTAAGAATTTAAAATACATTCATAACAACTGAAGATTACTTATTGAAAAGGCATGATTTAACTTAAAGAATGAGTTTAGGAAATAACTCTGAACCAGAGATTTGCCATCGATATTGTTTCATATTAGAAAATGAAGCACCAAAATCTACTGGTTTTGAAGTTTTTTTTTTTTTTTTTTTTTTGAAAAAGCCCAGCCCACCATCTAAACCCCGGGTTTGTTATGAAAAACCCGGGTATTGTTGGGTTTTTTCAGGAAACTTTTAAATCTTGATTTCATTTTAAATGTTATACCTAAACAGTAGCGGCTCGTGAGATTCCTTTACAGGGGTGCTGCATGTCTATGTAAGATTTGAGAAAAAAGCGAAAATGATTTTCTAAATAATCTGTTTTAGTCGGGGGCTTCGGGTTTTATATGCGCTGAGCAAGAAGCAAAGCAATACAGGATACAACATAGATTTAAAATTTTATATTATTGGACATTCATTACAAAAAAAAAAAAAAAAAAAAAAGTCTGGAGATTTATTTTGTTAAGTTTATTTATTAATGATAACCAATTTTCCCCCAACAAAATATTTTTTTGCACATTAAAAAGATAAACACAATGATTTATATAAAAATAATAATAAATAGTTTGATTATATACATATGTAGATCTGTACAGTTCTTGCGCTAATAAGTGCAAATAATTCGAATCTATAGTCCATAGTGATAAAGAATTTCTTTTTGTGTCTCTGTAAAAGAATTTATAAGTCCAGTACTCATCGAAACAATACAAATTGCATGACGATTACCTGTAACCTACCTACCAATTTTTAGCTCAATTGGATATAACATTTAGACGCAATCACACTTCATAAAGTTAAGTTCATTAATCAAAATGCTAAGGAATTTTCTTTGTGTCCTTGTAACAGAACTATAAGTCTCACATCCATCAAATTCTATACAGCTCGTTTGATGGTGACCTTTCACATACCTACTAGCTTTCAGTTCAATCGAACCAAGCATTTAGATGTTATGATATTCACTGACATATATACACTTATAGACCGGTCAATTTAGACATAAAAATAGTGATCAAATAAAGAAAAGTCCGACAGAGCTGAATCTCCGTAGAGACCTTAGGTTTACCACAAAGAATAAAGTGTCAAAAGTCCCAATCGGTCCCATGTGTGCTAAGGGACTTATTCGGGCCACAAGGTCAAAATTTTGGGTTTTTTGGATTTTTCTCGAAAACGGTAAGTTTTATCGAAAAAGTACCTCAGAGTAAAGTTGTAGATCTCAAAATTCTCTATAAAAATGGTCCTTATGATTTTTTCTCTAAGACCCACCATTTCCCAGATATTGCGCTTGTAAGAATCACGTTCTACATAATATGCACACATTTCCACACCACCTGTGAGGTAGTGTACTCGGCACGTTTTTTTTAACGTGGTTTCCCCGGTAGGCTTATTCCACGAATCTGTATGACGTTATTTTCAGGAAAAATAGTTAATTAATAGTATGAAGATTATTTATATTGGTTATTGAGTTTAACTGTCGTTCGAATGTTTTTTTGTTACTTTAATCTGTCTCATACTCTTCATACTCAACTTCAACAATCATGTTTTCTTCTTCTTCTTCTTTTTCTTCTTCTTCCTGTTGCTGAATGTTCAAAAATTGTTCAAATGAAGATGAATCAGTTGTCTCTTCATCAAAATCACATGAATCTTCCTCTCTTGTATTTAATTGAACATTCGAACACGATAGACCTTGGCAATTGGTACACGCTGGAGAACACTGCAACCCTATTTTTTTACAGCCACATTTGGCATTACAACCTTTCTTGCACTTGCAAAAAATAGAGTTAAGAAGTTTTTCTGGAGCAGGGGGCAGTAAAGTTTTAATCGGTTCCAAAGTATTATTTATCAAATTCCAACCCCAGTCTTCAGGGTTCAGTTGATTGCCTTGCCATGTCTGAACTTGATAGTATACTCGAAACAAATGTTGAATAGCAGATGCCGATGTTGGAGGAAGACAAGATAGTTGTACTTGCTTTTTGTTTCGTGTATTTTTTACAAATGTTAAATATCTGTACTTATCTATGCAATCAATTTTTTTTGGAGCTCCATAAACCTCAAGAAGAAACCGAATTCCTTCAGTAATTAGTATTTGAGGTGGAGAATTAATTTCTGTAAATACTTTTGCGCAGTCAATCAAATCTTTTTTTTCAAATGATTTTAATACTGAATTTTTGCCCCTTCTGAACATTGCTGACGTAGTATCGCAGCCGGTTATCGCATGTAAAAATAAAATATAGTTTTGGCATTTTGGATAAGCTGATAAACTTTTATAAGAATATATTTCTGTGCGTTGTGGCGCCTTCCCAGGTTTCAGAAAGTAAATAATTTTAGCAGATGGAGTCCTTGCAGTGAGTAGTACTAACAAATCAACATCTTCGCCCACTACAATAGTTGTGTTTCTTGCATTAAATATTTCTATTGCTGTTTCAATTATGAGGACATCGGCGTCATTCGGAGCTTGTTTCACGGCAATATTTTCAGCAGTTAATTTGTTACTCAACATAGAAATAAATCGAGATTTATTATTAATGTTTGCAAAAAATTGTTGTTGGTTTACTGGAACTGTCATAAATTCATCAAACATTATGTCGGAACCTGAGGATGTTTTTGTAGTACGACGAAGTTGTTCTGCAGCTTTTATGTTCTTTGTTGTGTCACTATAGCCATCAAATACTACTGTAACTGTATGACCAGAATGTCTACGTAAATACTGAACATATTTTTCAAGAATTACATTGAAGGTTTCTTGTCGATCCCACACAACGTGATGTAGTAGATATCCTCCATCAATAACGTAAGCAGTGTTTGTACAATCAACCTCAGCATTGACTGATTGAAAGTAATCGTAAATAGCTGACTTCATTGTTTTACGCATTCCAGCTGCATCGAAGAGTGATAACGGGTAAGGAGCTAATTCATATGCAAAAAAATTTTCAATCTCATCCTCAAAAGTCTTAGTGACACTCATACGTTGAAATAATAATACTGGGTCTATTGGTACTTCTTCTTCGTGAACTTTCACAGTGCTACTCACAGCTAAAAGAGGAAGTACTCTTTCTGTGCGTTTCAGTTTTATATCATTGAAAGTTTTACCAGTCATTTTAGACATCGAGGCAATCCCAACTTCACGAGCTTTATGACAATTAATCTTATCGTCACCAACGACTCCTGAAGCAATAGATAAGATTTTGTTAATTTTGGGAAAAGGATCATGTGACGAAAACCAGTCAAGAAGTATTTTAATATCTTTAGCATCTTTCTTAACTCTCGAATCACTCGCATCTACATGTTGATCTGTCGTGTCCATTCGAACATTAGGAAGAACTTCCAACCCGTCACACACTGTGTTCATTGCATGCATTCCGTAAACCCATTTGCTTATCACACTTTCTTTTGTACTTCGTCCTCGAGAAATACCTCCATCTGTCTTCATGGATTTCATCATTGATTGTTCGATAATCATATCTGTTGAAGTTCCACAACTAAGTTTATCAGAACGTCTAACAGTAAAAAATCCTTCAGTAAACCTTTGATAAACACTAGGATCAATTACCTCCTCTAATCGAAGCATATCCTGCAAGTATAAGTGTGCAGACTTAGCGTAAGGTAAATGCCCCGATGCATGGAAGTAAGGAAGCATTTCTTTAACGCTGTTCAAATGAGCTTGCCAATCTCCCATACGTTCAGCTCTTATAAATTCCTTTGCAATCGACACCATCCGAAAATATTGTACCCATAATTGTGCAGTTGGTCCTCGTTTCTGATATTCTATTAATTTTGTATTGAATAAATCAAGTAAAAGTCCAGATGTTTCCTCATCATTTTCAATGTCATAATATAAAAGAGTTTTATCGAGAATATTTTCCACTGTAATTATAAGATCTGCATCCATAACATCATCAATAGCTAGTTCTTTTAATATTGTTAATGCTAAAGTGAGCTGAAGTAACGTGTGAGCTCGAACTGCCCTCGCGTAAGCATGGCCATTAAGCATTTTCTCTAAAGACTTAGGTGCATAAATCTCAGAAAGCACTTCTTTTAAACCACTTCCTTGCATAATATAACCTATTGCGCCGAAAAATGACATTAACAAATGAAATCCTCCCAGTCTTACTATAATCTTTGATAATTCCGATCCTTCAGGTGCAGCAGATACAATTTCGCGAGCTTTCGCAAACAGAGGTTGATCAAAAGTAATTATGCAAACTGTATGGTTGTAACGTTTAGCATCTTCTAAAGCACAAAGTAAAGTTGTGTATATCGTACTGTAATTACTTGCAGGCTGTTGAACAAATGGCAGAAATGAAATTTTTGATTTTGAAAAGTCTACAATATTGCTAGTCAGGTGTTCAATGTAACCATTCCAACCAGGTAAAGGAAAACTTTTGCATTTTCCATAGAACCATATCACATCACCTTTTTTTAGAAAAGATACTTTTGTTTCATTTTCGTATTCAAAATCTCGCACATTTATTTTGCTATATCCTACTACACCAGTATTTTGATAAACCTGTATAGGTACATGAGCCTTCGTTGCAAAATCTTTAGCTGAAAGAACTTCAGTTACTCGCGGCATCAGCTGTTCTAGTAACACTGAATCTTTGGGAGTTGCAATTTGTATTATACCCATGATATGAAGCGTATTATTACCGTCCAAAGTATTTACATTAATATCAGCATTATCTGCAACATATTGAACAAATGTGCCAGTTTCTGGTGATAAAATGTGAGGTGGGCGACTGAAAACTGCTGCTGCTTCATAGTTCATTGTTTCACTGTAAGGTGCGCATAAACCAAACGATGAGAAAATTTGTATAAGTCGTTTTGAACCAAACCGCCGATGGAAAAAAACTGAAAGACCCAGTTGTAATTTAGATTTGAAGGATCTAGGCCGAACAGCAGTCATTATGCTATGACTAATATTTGTGCAAACTAACTTTAAATGATCCAAATTATGACGCTTGTTTTTAAGAATGACTTGTTCCAAAAAAAAAAGATAATGATTCGGGAATATCGTTATTTATATCTTCAAACATTCTACCCGGTGGCGGGTACATAGTATTATCAAACACACAAGATTGAATATCTTCTCGAATAATTTCTGCCGCAGCTTTTAAAGTCTTCCACCGTTTTTCCTTTTCATTCAAGTTTTTGTTATCAGACCAGGCTTGACTTAAAATGTCTTGGTAATTGTCTACAAAACAAATAAATGTTAATTTCCCAGGCTTCTCTGTAATAATAATTCTACTACCATACTTTAATTTCAATCGTATTTTTATAATCCTGTTTTCTAAAGCTACATTTTTGCAAACATTCTTCAATTCATCCAGTGAAAACTGGCAGTCATCGCTACTTTCAATGAAATTGAAAATTTCCTCCATTGCAGAGTTTATAGCCTCACTTTGAGGACGGCCAATTTTACCGCCAGTATTAGGTCTCAGGAAGGTTTTGTTACAACTGTCATGGTATTTAGCGTCAGCAGCGACTAAATCATACTCAAAGTTAATACGTGCAAAGACAGCTGTTGACACATCATCAGAATGGTCTTTAGCTAATTTTAAAATGGAATCTTTGAATGTAAGTGTGGAAACTTTATAAATTATTCGGCGATAATTCTGTGCTTTCTTCTTCTCTGCTCCTTCATCTGCTTCATCACCACAAAATAAGCAGTGTTTTTTAAAACAAAATCTGGATTCACTTACTCGCGCTCTAGTATGAGGTGGACTTACTTTTGAAGTACTGGCTTGTTCTTCCTCACATTGTCTTTTTGCTGCAGAGATTGAAGTTTTCCGGGTGTATGATTTTCTGCAATCCACGTGAATTGTAACAGACTTTTGACTTCTTAAATAATCAGCAAACTCATCATTTCTCGCGACACTTGCATCGATTAAAGTTGGCATTCCACGACTGACCACAACAGTTTCATCTTCAGTCAAAAGTTTATTACAAATAAAGCAAACATTTTTTTTAAATATTGATCAGCACAAACTACAATAGTAGACGCTTGTAATAAATACGTATATTCACTCGAACTGCACGTTTAACACTAAAAGAAACAGGTACATGAACGACACCACACGGACAAAAGAATAGCCAGATGTTATTCAAGGCCATACAAGTAGAGGGGATACTGTAAGGGACTGGCGGTCTTTTCAGAGTATATTTTCTTAGAATAGTATAATGTATACATGAAAGAGACACAAGTAGGCATTTTTACTTGCTTGAGTACCTGAATATGTATATACGTGGCATATGTGTGCATATTATGTAGAACGTGATTCTTACAAGTGTAATATCTGGGAAATGGTGGGTCTTAGAGAAAAAATCATAAGGACCATTTTTATAGAGAATTTTGAGATCTACAACTTTACTCTGAGGTACTTTTTCGATAAAACTTACCGTTTTCGAGAAAAATCCAAAAGACCCAAAATTTTGACCTTGGGGCCCGAATAAGTCCCTTAGCACACATGGGACCGATTGGGACTTTTGACACATTATTCTTTGTGGTGAACCTAAGGTCTCTACGGAAATTTGGCTCTGTCGGAATTTTCTTTATTTAAATTGTCCAAATTGACCGGACTATTACTCACACCATACATATAACACTGTAAAAATAGCAAAAATGAGTTCAGGAGACCTCAAAATGTTATAGTAATGTAATGCTCATATCTTAAAAGTGCAATTATAACGATGCATTTAATTAATTTATTTAGAACATCCTTTGAAATATTAATTAAGAGAGTTAACATTGACGTAAAATCTTACACATCACATAGATTAGGAAATGCTTGTCTAATATTACGAACATTTTATTATTATTGAGGGATTCCATACCAACTCACCTAATGAGGGTTGCATGACCGACTCGGATTTTCTTTAAATTTGGTACACAGATTGATGATATAGAGGCATGAAAAAGTCCAAATTTTTAACTACTTGCTCCACTTATTTACAGATATACAGGTCCTCAAAGTTTGTCCGCTCCCTCAAAATACCAAAAAATTGATGTTATTTAATTTATTTTTCTTAAAAATTGTATTCATGCAGTATGAAAGTGTTAGGTATCTATGGAAACTGGTTATTCCAGGCATTCAGAAAAAAAATACTACAATGTTTATAATGAAAATCATTACGGTACAGTACTCTTAGAAGTTGCAGCCACAAAAATTTGATTTTCCCGATTTTGCTAAAATTGAGACATCAATTCCAAAAAAAAGAAAATAAAACCAAAGGTTTACTCACTTTCTGGTAGAGTACAGGTGTTCACCATAAATTACTACACAATAAAATACTTGGGTTTCTCACTCCTTCTTGGAAATATTTAAGCTTAAAGACATCTGGCAAAAACATGCAATTTCGGCCATCTTGGCAGCCATTTTTCTTATAAAGGGGGAGCACTAGAAACTTTTTTATTTTTTTTAAATAAGCTACTGATGTGTTAGCTATTCATGGGAAAAGAGTGTACTTTTGGTTATTTTTTGCACAAAGAGATATCCTGCTGATAGTATATGCATGTTTTTCTCTAATACCATATGCTTGTGTTCCCCCTCTCATAGACTTAACATTAATAAAAAGGAAAAATAATAATGCATGTATTAATAGCTGCACTATCTATACAAGAATACAAGAAATTTAATATATTAAATTATTTCATAATAATTAAAAAAATAATTTCTACATTTTATAGCAAAATTAGATATTTGATGAAAACAAGAAATAGAATTTTTCCAAAAATTAACGTTGTCCATTCGTAATTATAAAGTACTAAATAATTTCTTGAAAAATCAATCAAAATAAAAGAGCTATAAATATTTATTTCATAAGCAAATGTATTTGAAATACAGCAATATATCAAAAATTGATGTGTACAGAATTTTATTCAACTACAAGCAACAATTTTATTCAACTCCTGTACTGTTTTCACAGCATCATTTGATATTAAAAACATGCATCATGTGGCTGCTGCTGCTGATGGCATTAGTATAATATCTAACAGATGCTTGTATGAAATCCAGCATGTATCTGGTTTCTCTGGCCAGTAGAAATTTTGGCAGGGGCCATGAGGATGCATAAAGTGTATTTGAACATCACCTTTTTCAAAACAGTTTTCTAAGATAACTCCTAACCACCATTTCTTATCATACATGCAAGCAACATAAAAACCTTTAGAAATGTTATTAAGACTAAATTTTTGACATGTTGCTTACCTACTGCAGATACTTCAATCTGATTCGATATGTTTGTAGATACAACGGAAACTAAAAGCACAGATTTACTAATAGGAATAAATTTATGATAATCCCTGATACCTTCAATTCTTACAGCGAAAGTTAGTCTTTCAGAATGCAATGCTCTTGTTTCTGCTACATATTCTTCAAATGCAAAGAAAAACTTAATATTTTTAAAATTACTTGTGCAATAATGAAACAAATCATGTGGAGAAATTATCTTATTCTTGTAAGGACGTTGCAAGCTGGTTCTGTAAGCAGACCTTTTATTTGTGCCTCCAGTGGCATCACAGGGGCTTTTGCCATGGGAGGTGGCAAAAAAATGTCACTCAGCATTTAGTTTGAAATCATCTTTATGTTGGCATAAATTTAAAGTTTTCTTGTTTTTGTACTGCGCTGCGCTACCACCACTGAAATAAATTATTTTCTATATGTCTGGATATTGTGATGTTAAATATGGAATTACAGGCCTTTGAAAAGAAACTACTGCATCCGTATCATGTGTCAAACAGTCACTGATAATACGCATAGAAAAAACATTTAGGTTATCATTTGGCCAAACATATGCTAAAAAAGGATGGAGTATAGCTTGCATGTTTTCCCAGTGATATCCCTGTACTGCATCCTGTACAATAAAAGTAAAATTTTCAGAAAAATCGAGTAATAAAATGCACTCATCTGGTTTTAGTTCTGCTTTTCTTGTTTTTAAATACTCTGATTGAGATTTTGCAATGTAATGGTGTTTTGCCAAGGACTTCATTTTCAATAAAAGTTCCGATTTAAAATCAGGTGCAGACAAAGTAATTTAATGAGTGTTGAATGGGCTGTAGTTATCCACCGTCGAAATGTCACTTCAGATTCTTCAACAAAATCATCCATTAATATGTCTAAAAATTCATCAAATACAGTTTGGAGTGGACACTGTGAACAAAATCGTAACATACATGCTTCATTGTTAATGTCACACACATAATGAGACAAGAAAAATCACTGATAGATGGTTTAATAGATTGTTTTAGAGATGCCATCATTAGCCTGTCATTTTGGTGAATCATACAGACATACACTGAATGAGTTCCTGTACTACCAGCTAACACACACCACTTCGGTCGCAAATCAGCAAATTTAGGTAATTCAATCTTGTGATTGGGATATTCCTGTTTAAAAAGTGTGTTCACTTCTTTGAGATTACATAAAATGAGATGTTTCTGTTTTGTAAATATTTTATTTCTTCACTAAATACTAACTAGAATTTTTTTTAATTAAAAGGTTTCCGACATCTTTCTTTAAGATATCACAAAAATAGAGTACATATTAGTTTTGTTTTAATACCAGAATATAATAAAATCAGAATGTTGCTCACTTATTCAATGCTTCATTCACCTAATAACACTATTTCTAAAAGTAACTAAGTAACGATCAGAGGGTAAATAAAGTCTGATACATGTATTAAATCAATATTTATATAATATTCAATAAATTTTGTTTTTTTTACATCTTTTTTTATTAATGTTAAGTCTGTGAGAGGGGAAACACAAGCATACAGTATTAGAGAAAAACATGCATATACTATCAGCAAGATATCTCTTTACGCAAATAATAACCAAAAGTAAACTCTTTTCCTGTGAATAGCTAACACATCAGTAGCTTATTTAAAAAAAATAAAAAAGTTTCTAGTACTCCCCCTTTATGAGAAAAATGGCTGCCAAGATGGTCGAAATTGCATGTTTTTGCTCTATGGTTTGTCTTTAAGCTTAAATATTTCCAAGAAGGAGTGAGAAACCCAGTAATTTATTGTGTAGTAATTTATGGTGAACACCTGTACTCTACCAGAAAGTGAGTAAACCTTTGGTTTTATTTTCCTTTTTTTGGAATTGATGTCTCAATTTTAGCAAAATCGGGAAAATAAAATTTTTGTGGTTGCAACTTCTAAGAGTACTGTACCTTAACGATTTTCATTATGAACATTGTAGTATTTTTTTCCTGAATGCCTGGAATAACTAGTTTCCATAGATACCTAACACTTTCATATTGCATGAATATAATTTTTAAGAAAAAAAAAAATTAAATAACATCAATTTTTTGGTATTTTGAAGGAATGGACAAACTTTGAGGACCTGTATATCTATAAATAAGTGGAGCAGGTAACTAAAAATTTGGACTTTTTCATGCCTCTTTATCATCAATCTGTGCACCAAATTTAAAGAAAATCTGCGTCGGTATGCAACCAACTTTTATCTTTTTAGATGAGTTGGTATGGAATCACTCATATTTATAGTTACTGATGTTCCTTCCGGCATCAAAACTGATATTTTAAAACTGGTCTGACATTTTTACAGTTAAACGTTTCCATTTAATGAACGTTTAAGTGAATTTTTGTCCTATTCTCCCATGTTAAGAAAATCGTAAATTTCTAATAACTTACGAAGTTTTTTAGTTTGAATGTTGCAAATGAATAGGGTTCTTGCTTGTGTCGAAAGTAATATTTTAAAACTGATTTGATCTCTCTGCGACAATTTGTTCTTGAGATATCGTGTACACAGACTAACAAACTAACAGACACCCTACAGACAGACACCATACAAATTTTGTGATTTTCGGATTCCTTACACCTGAAAGCGTGTAAAAAAGCCAAAAAACCGAGGTCAAAAATTTTCACGATTACCTAAGTTCCCCATACCTATAGTATGATGGGGAACTAAAAATATCAATTCATTTTCAGGACATCCCAAAATGTGTAAATCCATCAAAAAACGGAGTTCGAAAATTCTCACGAAGCCAATACTTCTCTATATTACATATAGAAGAAAGTAAAAAAAAAAGAAGAATTATTGAAATGTTTAAATAAATTGATTTCGATTGGTGACTCTTTTCAGCAAATTAAAACCATGGCCAAATACCTAGATATACAGCTACTAATAAAATGTTAATGACATTTATTTGACATTGAGTTTTATTATGCTTATTAGAAACACTGTGTTAATTTTAAATAAACTAAATATTCATTTACATTAATTTGCAAGTTATAAAATCAAGAAAAAAACCATTTTCCAATATTTGATTAATTGAAATTGTGATTAAACCAAAATAAAATAATAATAAAGAGAAATGTATATTTATTTATTTATTTTACTACAAGCAAGTATAATTTGATAATTTTAAAGCTATTATGACGCCAGTTTTATCAGAAATATTTTATGGCAAAGGTTTAATTAAAAAAAAAAAAATTATTCACATGTAATTTATTTTCATGTTAAAAAATTAAATAGAATAAAAAGTCATAAGCCTTTTATTTTTATTGCTATCAACCTAAAATAATATCTTAAATAAATAAAAAAAAGCATAAAATAAAAAGTATTATAAAAGTCTATTAGAAATATTGAAAATCTACAAAATCACATGTATTCCCTTATCTAGATTTTTTTTTTTTTTTTTTTTTTTTTTTTTGAGAACTGTATGGGGCATACATTTTTCTGTACATTGCACATAAACAAACACTTTCTTAAATATTGATAAAAATTTCAAGTTTAATTAAAAAAAATATAGCACAAAATAAATTTCTTATTTAAATAATATGGCTCTTTATTTGTGACACAGTGTTTTATGAATACACAGTATATTAATAATATTGTCACATTAAAATATATGTCTATATCAAGGGTCGATCCAGGCAAAATTTGGGTCCCTTTTGCGGCCCCTTCACAAAATTCAAATTCATAAAAAGGGACCCTTCACAAAATTCAAATTTATAAAAAGGGACCCTTCACAAAATTCAAATCCATAAAAAGGGACTCTTCACAAAATTCAAATTTATAAAATGAGTCCCTTCACAAGATTTTGTTTTATAAAAATGATCCTTTTATTAAATGTTTTCATATTTTCAGTATTAATTTTAAGTAATTCCTTAATTTGGCTCAACGAAACTCTATTAACTTGATATTAAACATTACATAAAGTGATTGTAAAAACTGAAGATTTTACACAATATTTTACTTTTTCACAAAAATATTTTATATTTCACAAAAATAAATAAAAATTCCACAAAAATATTTTGTTTTTCACAAAAAAGGGACCCAAAAATTAAAACCTGGATGCCTGGATCGACCCCTGTATATTCACAAAAATAAATAAGAATTAAAAAAAAAAAATTTTTTTCATGAAAATATTTATTATTATTGTTATTTCCACAAAAATTAGTCTTAAATTAAAACCTGTATCAATCCTTGCTAATACTTTAGGTAGATCTATATAATTATTTGATTCTGCTATTTATATGAAGAGTAGGTTCTCTTGTTATTATTATTATTTTTTTTTTTTCATACTTATATTATTTTGGTATATTTTTGCACCTTGAAGAAAAACCCATAGGTTTTTCTCCTGAAATTTTTTCATTTGAGTATTATATAATTATTTTATTTTGTCATATCATTTTTGGGCTCTCATATGAAGCTTAAAGATTTTTCTTCTTTATTTTTTTAGTATTGGATGTATAAGTTCCGAAATACTGAGAATGATTTCATTCGCATTAACAGTAACAACAAAACTGATCTTCAGGCTGAATTCACATCATATTTAGCAGTTGCTAACAATGTGCCTTATGTTATTTTTCTAATCATCTCCATGGTATTCAACAGCAAGTAAGTATATTTATTATAATTTTTCCTTTTTCCCTCCCTTGCCTTTAAGTATTGTATGCGGAACACTTTGTTTAATTTATATTAACTAACAAAGGGCTGTCCAGACTTTTCCGACCGGGCCCTGTTTTGGGAAAATTGTGAAGAATCTACCTATGTAATTTTGTGAATCAAGATTAGTCGGAAAATTAAGTTCTTCTTTTTTCGGCTAGGGCTCTGTTTTTCTTTTTTTTTAATTGGGTAAAACATAATTTTGCAAAATAAAATTACAATTAAATTTGTTTTTAGACTGTGAAGGTTCACTCTTATAGAACTAAACTGACACATATGTATAGAAAACTTTTAGAAATTATATATCAGCTTTTTGGCAAAATACAGAAAAGTATGTCTGATTATTCAGGCAGTCTGCTTGTTTCACAGAAGATTAGTTTCCAAAATGAAAGAGATTTATCAAAGGTCTGTTTTTAAGTGGAAAACTTTGTAAAAGGTCTTTTTTTAGAATATATATATATATATATATATTTTGAAGGATCCTATAATAGACCCAGTTTTACCTCTGGATAAACTCCTGACTAGCCTTTCCCGTACAAATCGTCTGCCTGATAGTACCTACATACCTAATGTGACTTTCAAGAAGAATCTCATAAGTAAAATCACTGAAAAGTTTAAGTTTTTCATTCATTCATTCTTTTTTTTTTCCTCAATAAAAGATATTTAAACCTTTTGTATTTGCATTATAATTTTAATTTTAGAAAATAATTTTTTCTGCTGCTAAGTTAAAAATTCTTAAAGTTAAATTATTATAATATTGAAAATCAAATATTTCATAAATTTTGACTTAATTTAAATTACCATATTACCATAAGTAATAGAAATCCCATAGTTAATAAACATAACTACAAAAGAAATAAATGAAAAGAAATAACATTCACTGTATTTTTATGAATGAAAAATCTAAAAGTATATATAATTTTCTCTTTCAAAAATTTGTATCTTAATAAAATAGATTCAGGGGTCTATCCAGAGGAAAACCTAGATCTGTTAAAGGTCCCTTCACAAAATTATTTATCCTAAAAAAGGTCCCTTCACAAAATTATTTATCCTGAAACAGGACCCTTCACAAAATTGTTTATCCTAAGAAAGGATCCTTCACAAAATTTTCCCCCTTAAAAACAGACCTTTGTTAAATGTGTTTCATTTTGAAAACTAATCTTCTATGGTACAAAGAGGCCTACTGAATAATATCGGATGTGCTCTGCCATATTTCCCCACAAAAGCTGATATTCAATTTTTAATTTATAAAAGGTTTCTACACATATGTGTGAGCTTAGCTGGCTTCTGGCTTAAAATTCTTCTGAATGTACTATAATTAAATATGATATTTCGAGCAGTGTTTCAAGACAGAAAGTTAATATTTTGTCAATTTCTTTAAGAAAATGTACATTTCAAGTGTATTAGATTAAATTATTGTAGCCAAAATCTCTAGCATAAATTTGGCTGCTAATTTGGATTGACCAATCGGATAACACCTTACATTACAATCATATCATTTCAACAAAATTTAATTGTAACTGGTCCTTGTTAGAGAAATATTATATAGACTGAGTGTATTAGTCTTTACTTTCTATAAAATAAGCTTCATTTTAAAAGCTAGTTTTATTTGATTTGCAGTTTACATTAAAAATAAAGATAATTTTTTTTTTCTCTTTATATATATTTAAGTGAAATCTTTATCTTTGATTTATGTTACCTTTGTGTAAAATAGACAAAATTGGGTATGTATCAATTATAAGAATCATGTGTTAATGACTGCATTTCCATGTGTCAAACATTTAACTTATAAGCAAAATATATTATAAAGGTCCACCATACCTGTCAAACTTTGCAATTTATTTTAATTTATATTTGTTTCTCTAACAATCGTAACTGAAACAGGAATAAAATAGCTCTAAATTGGAACAAACTGCTATTTAAAAAGCACCACTTACTTATTTGTTATACAGTCGAACCTCGCTAACGTGAATCTCAAGGGGATAAATTTTTTTTCATGTTATCAGTAGTTCATGCTATCAGTAACTAATCTTCATATAACTGAACTAATCTTCATTTTGTCGGGGATTATAGAAACAGTTCATGTTAAAAGTAATTCACGTTAACGAGGTTCAACTGTATTTATTAACCAGTGTAAACCAGAATTTGACATGGTGTTGGTGAGCTCTGCTTCTTTGTCCCTATATCCAATAAGTACCCAAAACTATTTTAACTTCATTAAACAGTGAGAATTGGATATTCTGAAGAGCATTTTGTATTAAAAACTTTCTGTTAATGGTATTTTTGCTATAAATTGTCAGAATGAATTTAATAATTTTTGTTGGATTAACAAAAAATGTTAAAGTATAAATTTAATAAAATTAAACATAATTTATATGTCTCATTAATATATTAAAACCAATATAACATTTAAAATGAGATAAAAAAAAAATACAAAAATTTAAAACTTTAAAAAATACATTTTAATTAAAAACATTAAAACACAAGACAGACGTTTCGTTAGAAGAGCGTTAGAATTAGAGGAAGATTAGATTAAAGGAACATAAACGCTCATATAAAACAGGAGATTTAAGATCAAACTCACAATCCATTCTCTCAATAGTGATCATATTCCGGATTTTGAAAACTTTAAAATTTTAGCTTCTAATGTAAATATCTATGAATCCCATATTTTTCTAGAGGGCGCTTTTACCAAAATGCAACATTCTGCCTTGAACGAGGCTAAAGCTATTCCTCCTGAATATTTAATCTTGCTATTATGTATTATGAATTTTTGTAAATGTTGTTTCTGCTTGTATGTTTGACACTGAGGAGGGCTAGTGTTCTAGCCGAAACGTCTGTCTTGTGTTTTAATGTTTTTAATTAAAATGTATTTTTAAAGTTTTAAATTTTTGTATTTTTTTTTATCTCATTTTAAATGTTATATTGGTTTTAAAGTATAAATTTCATAAATTCTGTCGTCGGCTGTAACGTATTATACAACAGGCCGCATGTGACCTAAAGGCTGCGGGTTTGCCACTCTGATCTAAATAATTGTGTAAAAATGGAATAAAAGATATTTCATTCCGTATATACTCATTTAATTGTCACATTACTAAAATTTTTACAACAGAAATAATATACAGTGCACTCCCAGAAATCCTCACAGCTTCAGACCAGAGACTATGAGAATTTTAGAATTTTGTAGATTTCAGATTTTTTTTGTCGACATTTATAAATTAGAATTTTAGTACTACAAAGTATTAAAAATGATAGTGAATACATATAAGTAAGCGTAAAAGATATGTAAATATTAAAGAAAAAATAAATAAAAGAAGGCTAAAGAGTATAAGTGTAGCAAAAAATATACATATAAAATTTTATAAAAGTATTTTTCTTTTCATTTGCCTAATTAAAAATTTGTTCCACAAAGCAAAATACAATATTTAAGCATATAAACATCTGATACAATAATAACTTATATTGTAAATTTACATTTTTACCATGTTTTTATTAACTTCTATTCTTGTTTGTTTGTTTGTATGTATATATGTTTCTTTGTCCGGTACAAATCTTGCAATCAAATTTTAACTAACTTCCCTACTAGCTAGACATTTGAAACTTTCACAGTAGCTCAGAACCCGGTGACAACACAATACTTCAAAGTCCGATTTTTGAATTTTTGATTAGTTTTCTTATAGTTAATTAAAATATGAAAATAATAGCACCCTAATAGCGTTATAATAGCCATTAAAATATTTGCTATAATTTAATTGTTACCACAAAAAAATTATGAGTTCATTTTCTTTCGATATAAAAATAAATACATTTAATTAAACGTGAATGTTAAAAAATTATAAAAAGTTAAATTATGCATCTGACATTCATCTCTGATGTCATTATCACTTTAAAAATTTTATGCATTATCACTTTAAAAATTTAAAACATGGTATAT
This sequence comes from Salticus scenicus, assembly GCA_963930645.1. Lineage (NCBI taxonomy): Eukaryota > Metazoa > Arthropoda > Arachnida > Araneae > Salticidae > Salticus > Salticus scenicus. Next base: position 73,697,634 of record OZ005660.1, read on the forward strand.
AAAAAGTTTTTTTTTATCTTATAATTATTTTATTGCAGTTTAGAATTATAGGTAAAGACAAATGATTTTATTTATTTATTTATTTATTTATTTATTTTTAGTTTATGAAATTATTTTTTTTAGTACAAATACTGTTCGTTTAAAAGAATTTAGATACTTATCTCCAAGACCTGGACCTTGCTTAAAATTAATTTTGCTTATCTCATTAGATTTAGTTTCTAAAATATCACCATTAAAATAAGTTCTATTTTGATTTTTTTTCCTCTTGAAAACTTTACTATAAATTCATTGTTTACATTGGTTATGATGTGCGGATTTCTGGAGTTTGTGGATTTTAGAAGCGCAGATTTCTGGGAGTTCACTGTATATGTATACAGAGATAGATGTGTATTTATATGTTTTTTGAATATTTCTAATGATTTCTTTCAGATTTTCCAAATTGCTGCGTGTCATTTTTTCCCTATTTATGATGCTTCTTTTATTTATTATCATAACAGTGTTTGTCAGAGTTGATTCTGATAGCTGTAAGTAATTTCTTTTTTTACTAATCATGCAATATTACTTAAAAATTTTAAAAAGAAAAAATATGATTTTTTATGTAATACATACTTAAGGTACTCTTTTATTACTAGTGTATAATTATTAAAAAATGTTTTCATTTACAATTTTTTCTTTTACTTTGCATTGTCATGCTTTATGAATTACTTTTTGCCTAAATCAGTTAATAGTTGATTAAATGATAATGTTTTAGGATAACTACGTGTTAATTTCAGCTTTTAATTTTTAGTTGGCTAAAAGAAACTTAAACATTTACAAAATTCATATATCCATTTATCTCTGCTGATGCATTAGTTCCAGTCTGGAACTGGAAAACTGCACCAGTAATGATAGATAAATAATGAGCTTCCACTGGATCAAGGTTCTTGCAGGTCCCGGGAAATCTGGAAAAATCAGGAAATTTTAAATTAGTGAAAAAAACCAGGGATATGTCAGAGAAAATTGCAAATATTGCCCAGAAACCTGAAAAACCTTTCTTGTAAACCTTGAAAATGCTTTCTCAACATGCTTAATTCAAACTTGTCAATCTATATGTTTGGACTTTTCTGTGGTTTTCTCTAAAACTTATAAAGAGACTTCTACAGAGGGCATTCGAGTCAGACCTAAGTCTCTAATATAGATAATTGGTTTTAACTCCTACATTAACACAACCCAATTACCGTATATTTCCGAATATAAGCTGATCCGTATATAAGCCGAGAGTATGTTTTTAAGTTTGAGTATATCGCCAAAACGGCAAAAATATTGCCAATGGATGACCTTTTAGTTTCCTTGGTGACTGTGACATCATAGATTTATATAAAAAAAAAAAAAAAAATTAGGAAAAACTATTTGCAAATTGGCAAATAGAGTACCTCTATTAAAGCAGTGGTTTTGTTTGATAACATCGTTAATTATGGTGAAAAATTTTAGTCCAAGATAAACATATTATTTGGATTATTCAGCAAACATCAGTACCTCTCATAACACTGCCCTTGTCCTTGAGAAGATAGGGCTGCTGACATGCAAAAGAAACAATGGCAGTATATATATATATATATATATATATTCTTTTCAATAGAGAAACTTAGGAAACTGTTAAATTTGGATTCAATTGGCAGAAAATGTGATCAGAGAAATTTTATGAAAGTTACTCATTTTCTTAAAAAATTAGTTATTTATTTATGATTTGATATGAATGTTTTTTGTTTAATTTTTAAATTAAAATTTAGAATAATTAATGTTAATTAAAGGTAGGGTATTTATAGTTGTTTTAAGGATGTAATTTTCAAGTATATAATTTAGTAGGATGTTTAAATTTTTGCTTTAACATGTAAATATGAAGCTCAATTTTAAGCAGAAAAATAAATAAATAAATAAATAAAACAAAATGTTAAAAAAAGATTATATTAAAAGTACCTATCTAACTGCTGATAAAAGGAAAATTGTGCAAATAATTGATGATGTGTGGATGCATTAAGTGATTAAAAAAAGATTATTAATCACGTATAAAAATGACCACACAAAACAACTTTGCCATTGTGTATAGTGCGACCATGTTTCTCGCACCTAGCATAGAGGATGATTCAAAGGCTTGGTGGATTACCAAGTTGAACAATAGGTTAGGATTTGGTAAACTTCCAGTCATTTCATATTCTCTTATCGCCCATTTCTCTCAACCACAAGGGTTATCGCCCCTGTTTTAAAACTGGAGTTGTTGAGTCAGAACATGCACAGAGGCTCCCATGGTTGCAAGAAACATAGTCAAACAATAGAATTCCAGGGGGGGAAAAAACATGTCCATTACAGGATTTTGCTACAATAGTAAATAAGTTTCAAATAAAGCTAAATTAATTTACTTTACTATCAGCAGATTATTTTAGAATCAGCTCTTGAAAAATGAATTCTATTGTTACGTATGAAAGACATCTATAAAGTTGAGCTTCATATGCATTTAGCCGTAGGGTTATATTAATTTATATTTTGGCTAAATGGAAATTTATGCATATAATGTAATGAGCTATAACCCACCAAACTTTCAGTATTAAGGTTTTGCTCTTTGAAATGGTAGATGGAGGTGTCGGGCTCAAACCCAGTTCACATTTGTCAATCTAATTGTTTAGAGTATTCCTAAATTTTTCTCAAACTCGTGTAACTGAGGATTTCTTTACTATCTCCTAAAGTTTTCAATTAGGTTAAGATATGAGGAATTAGCCAGCCATAGTAGCATTTTAATTTTGTATTGCTCCAGCCAGATCTTAGTTAATTTTGGTGTATGGTGAAGCTAAAACTTGTGGGAAAATGAATTCATCCTCAAGCAAGTCTTCTGTCAACGGAAATACTGGTGCTTGAAAATATCTTGATATTTTTCTAAATTAACCTTTTCTTCGAAGATACATAGCCTTTCAGGTCTATTTGCACTCATGCATCTCCATACCATGGACTCTTCCCAGTGTCGTCTGCTCAGTCATGTGATAAGCAAAAACAAAGAATCGAATTCTGAGAAACGAATTCAATTAAATATTGTTCTTAAGAGCAAAAGTGTTAATATTTAGTATAAAATAAAATAAAAATAATATTGTGCATTTGTAAACAGTAGAATAATTGTATTTGTAAATTTAATAATTAAAAAAAAAAAAAAAAAAAAAAAAACACTTTATGTGTTTATTTATTTTCACTTGTAAGAATTGATTTTTGTATGTTGTAGTGTAACTGTTACATTAACTGATCTAGCAATAAATAATAGCTTGTTCTTGTGGAATGTTTATGGATTATAATTTGAAATTTTAAAATGTTTTCAATTAAATTTAATTCCGTAAAAGTGTTACAACAAATTAATTAACTTAGTTACTGGCCTAAATGGCTTTACACCGTACGATGTTGCACTGTCAATGATTTAAGTGCCAAAAATCAGAGTATTTAACATGCTCTCAATGAATATCAATAACAAATATAAACTAAATGATGATTGTAAATGTATACAGCAAACAAAAGATGATGAATAATGATATAAAATGGATTAAAAATGATGATGTATAAAAAAAATAACTCAAATTAAATACGATTGATCAAAAATAAGAATAGAAAATATGTTATTTCAGAAATCGCTATAGATATAGAAGACTTCGTCTGCTGTTTGTTTTTCACCTATCATGTGACTTCTGACGTCAGATGGGAAGAGTCATTGCTTCTTGTTTCATCCTTTAAATACCTTGATTGCCATAAGAAACACAGAATAACGTACTTTCTTCACTAAGTAATATGTTTTTCCTGTCTTCTAAGCCCCATAATAATCTTGATTTGCACCATCTCATTCATTCATGTTTTTGTTTTACAGTCTTAAGTGGTTTTATTTTTGCAACACGAGATTAGAACTTTAATTTATGAAGATGCCTTAATGTTGTTGATTTAGAAACATTAATTCTTTCTTCTTTACATTTCCTATGCAAATATTGTACACTTCTGAATCGGTTTTATTTTTATTTATTTATTTATTTTAACTATAGCCTTCAGTTTTTTATCTTCTCTGACCAAAGTTTTCAGTTTTCGGCCACCATTGCAATGATTATTTCTAAAATTTCCATTCTTCCAATACTGTTGTAAGATTCGGCAAACGCTTGATTGAAAACAATTCAACTGATTGGCGATGTATTGTTGATTTTTACCTTGTCGGTGTAAGTCAATAAACTCTTAATCTTATTGATTGTGGAATATCATGTAAACGTCCCATTTTAAAACAAATTCCAAGCATAAAATGCAGAAAATAATTCTTTTAAAAATAATTATCTGCAATACATTTCATATAAAAGTTTCATTTTAAAATTAATTCAAAGCATAAAACACAGAAACGAATTATTTTTAAAATAATCATTTGCAGTAAATTTAAAGTTTTCATGAGCTGCTAATTATTAAAGAACAAATATTATCTTAACTAACATATTCTAATATTTTTAAATTTAACAATAACTTTTTAAAGTGTTATCTTAAAAAAAAATATATAATAAGCTGGTATCATAGTTTGATTTGAAATAAATTCCTCGCAAAAATATTACTTGCATACAATATTACTTGTATTAGATGATACTTAAAAAATAAGTGTTTTATTTTCATCAGATGAGAGAAATTGATTATTCTAATGTTTTGAATTGGAGGTGTAGTATAAAATATGTACAGAAATAAAAATTTTGACAAAAGTAAAACACATAACTAATATAATTTTTAAATAACTAAAATTTTACTATATCATTAAATTTTTTTCTTCCTATAACATTTTTTATCTTTTTCAGGGCAAACTGGATTTTTTTATTTCACACTTGTTCTTGTAGTAGCTCTTGGAAGTAAGTACAATTTAATTTCATAATTCATTGAATTTGATTAGAAATTTTTTTTAGCTTTTTTGTTTAGTACTGCTAAATGTTTGCCTTATATAGTATTGTGGTATTTAATTATTTTTTAATCATCCATAATAGACAATTTGCACATTTTCTGATTTTATTCTTATATAATAGAAAATGAAAGGTAAGAAAATAAATACATACATTTTCTTTATTTGAAATCTAATGACTGATTTATAACAATTTTAACATTGCACTATTTACTCTATCGAGAAAACACAGTATAATATATCATGACGTCATTCTTTATGACAACAAACGGAAGTAATTGTTGTTTACATTCGATTTCGTGCTTTGCTTCTTGAATCAGTGAAATAGGTTTTGTGTGTTATAATAATGACGGATATTAAAAAATCATAGTATAAATATTGCATTGTACTATTTTGCACTAATATAATGGCTAAAGCTTCTCAAAAGTTATTCTTTAGTGTTCCACAGGATCCTATTAAATGAAAACATTGAACAAATGGCATGAAATGAAAACAATTGAAAATAACGATAATGGAGAATGGTGATAATGATATTAAATGATTATAATATGAAAAAGAAATGTTCAGAAATCACATAAACAATTGATAATTACGAAAGTTAAAACGAATTGCTGCTTACTAACCAGGCTAACAAAATGTAAACATTGAAGCATCATAAAGTGTGATGTCAGGCAGCGTTTTGAAGTCACGTGATTTTTGGTTAATTTTAAAGTTATTTTTTAAATTGAGAACTTTTTTTTGCATTTTTAATAAACTTTTTGAAATTTATGGGCCTAAAACTACCAGAAAAATAGGATTTTGTTCAAATCCCCCATGTGTGCAAATTTCTCATTTGTTTTGCTTAAAAAAAAAAAAAAAAAGAAAAGAAAAAGAAACTGTATTACATAATCTAAGGGGGGGAGGGAAGCAAAAGCACCCCTCCCCCTTTATTTTTTGCATAATATTTGTACTGAAACCATTTTTGTATTAAAACTTTATGTTGATTTTTATGCAAAACTGAAAAGGTATAGATCTTTAATAAGGTATGGCAAGATTAACAGTGATAAGCAAACAACATTTCTGGTTTATTGTTATGACTGAAAATATCTAGCAAATTTGATGAAATGATTTCAGATGTAAAGATAAAATTTATTAACAGAATGTTTTTTTTTTTTCTTTTTTTAAATCATCAACTCCTGATACACCATAGAGTATAACATGAGGCTTACAGAGGTAATTAGCAAACAAACAAATACAGAAAGAAACATTAAATAAAAATGATAATATATGTAAATATATAAAAGTAATAATACAACTATAAAAACAACAGTATGACAAGAAAAGAATTAGGTACAGAGCCTACAAAAGGGCAGAAGAAATATAAACATAATAAATTTGAAGAATATATACATTTACAATTTTTGATTGTGGAAATATTCTCAGTATGTGCAGTGGTGTTATGGTACATTATATTTTGTTTTGTGGGTAAATGTACATTTAATTACATACAAAGGTAATAATTACAAGATAAAAAGAACTTTTTATGTACCACGTTTTTAAAATTTCTGTTGAATCATATAAACTTCAAAATTCTATGTATTAATAAATACTTAAAAAAAAATTTTTTTGATCAATTATCCCATCCACTTGAAAAAAATGAGAACAATAAAGAGAACAATTATAAGAAATTTTCAAGCATTTATTAATTGAATAAAAGTATTAAAAGAATGCATCGTCATCATGTTCTGAGTTATTCAGTTCCAAATGTCTAGCTAGTCAGGAAGTTAGTTAAAAATCATTTGCAAGATTTGTACTGGACAAATAAAAAAGAAAGCGAGTTAATAAAAACGTGGTAAAAAGATTACAACATATAGTAAGCAAAATAGCAAACTACAGTTTCAGTAACATCGAGCATACCATCATTCGTGTAAAAATCTTAGAACACAAACAAATGACAACATAAAAAAAAAAAAAAAAAAAAAAAAGCTATAAAAATATCAATTATTATAATAAAATGATTTTGAAATTATGGAAAATTACATATAAGAAAATGAGTTTTTTTTAAATAAAGTTAAAAGGCATACACTACTTTTCAGTAAATGACTGGACATTCTCAATTTCAAACGTTTTGTCAAATATCTCAAAAAATTACTAGATGAATCATTTTGTAATTTTAGTTTTTTAAAGTACACATTATTTCCTGATATATTTCGGCAAAAGATTTCACCGGAAACAAAAAAGTGACCAGTGAAAAATTAAATAAATATGAAAATAGTTTAGAATCACCCTGCGTTCTGGCTGTATCTGAGTGAACCAAAATATATTCACATTTTAAATTTAAATGCCTTATATTTATCCTTTTCATACAACGAATATATTTCTGCATGCTTATCGCAGCCCTCATTCAGCATTGAAAGATGACTCAATGATGACTGACTGTGAAGTCATCATTTCAATGCTGAATGAGGGCTGCGATTAGCATGCAGAAATATATTCGTTGTATGAAAAGGATAAATATAAGGTATTTAAAATGTAAACGATAATCCTTTAGTATTATACCAACAAAATATATTCATTTTTATTTAATTTTTTACTGGTTCCTTTTTTGAATTCAGGGTACAATTTGTGTTGAAATATATGAGGTGTAACATTTTCTTTAAACTCCTGAAGTTTCAAGATAATTCATCTAGTACTTTTTGAGATATTTAACAAAATGTCTAAAATCAAAAGTGTTTGGTTATTTATGGAATGATAGCGTATTTTTAAGCAATTATTTTTAATGCTATTTATTTATTTTAATAATGACAGTTTTATCAATAGAAAATCCCTTTACATTGTTAACATATAGTTGTTGTAAGATGTTGAGAGGTGATATAATAATTTTTTCATGTCTGATAATCTGAATTGTTAAAAAATATGTTTGAAAATTGCTGTGAATAATACTTATTGTTAGAATCAAAAATTCTAACACTTTTGAATTCGGTTAATTTTTATTAAATCCTCCGGAAAATATTTTAGTTACTTTTATTTTATTTATTTTCTCCATTTGAAATTTCTTAAAATTCGTAATTTTCAACAAACAAAAAAAAATTTAAGAATTTCCAGTGAAGCGTTTTGTTTGTAAACAAAACTACCGATGTTTCCGGATTGTAAACAAACGCCTTAGCCAATAAAGAAATTCAATTTTAATCATGATTCAAATCAGTTCAAAATCTTTTTAGATCGTCTGCAAATAATTTAAAAATAATTTTATTAATTTTCCTAACGTTCATTTTTTCACTAATTAAAATCAGTGACGTCATTTCCATTTACCTTTTTTCAAATTCTCTTTCTGGAAGATTCCATTCAGTTCGCAGCGAATATGTCAGGTCCGTAGCGAATATATCACGGCGCCGATTCAAAAGTGGCGTTCCTTCAGGAAAATGTGTTTTTTTTTAATATTAATAATGAATCCAAAAAATAGTCCAATATAAAAGATTCCGTTCTTAAAATTAAATTTATTTATTTCCATTTTATGATTTGTTGTTCAGCAGACGATCCAGGTAAAATAATTTGTTTTCGTACTACTTATCGTGCGCATTAATTTAAATGTGCGGAGTCTCGCAATAGCGGGAAATTGAAAGGCATCTCTCCAGACACTCTCTCTTTGATAGCAGTAGGAGAAGGTGGTCGCCGGGCTGCTCTGCCGCGGCGGCTGCTGTGGGAAATGGCGTTCGCCATTAAAGTCTATTTTTATGTCTTTTTTTATGTGCAGTCTCTGGACCACTGAAGAATGATTACAAGTATCTTACATATCGGACTTTGCAATCTCCATTCAGCTGCATCCAAATATTAGTACACGACCTGAACGAAAAGGATGATATAGCGTGGTCTGACCAGGCCTAACGTGTGCGTTCTCCGAAAAAGGTGATTTGATGATGGATCTAATTCTACGTAGCCTCCATTCTCACGATAAATAAGCAAATGATGTGCTGGTGAAATATCAATGAAGTCGTTACATCGGTCCTCTAAAAATTTTGAAGAGGAGATTAAGAATGCTTGCTACAATATGTCAGCCTAAACAGGGCATTCATCAACTCCCGTTGGAATTCGGAGTGTGTGATGATTTTTTTAGTGACATCTTTCGTTCCGTCGATCACTGCAACTTTAATATTCAGCAACCTCTCGGAATAAAATAAAATTTCTACTGGCATGTTGGCTAAGAGTTAAAATGATATATGTTATATCAGGACCATTAACTATCATTAATGATCAACTCACTGAAAGTAATCGTAAATTCGTTCGTTGACTGGTGTGGTTAACGTGATAATAGGTGAAGCTATATGATTCACAACTAGTGTTGTACACAGGTATATGTAATGTAGTTGAAGTGATAAAAAAAAAACAAAGTGAAAACAATTGTAAGATCGTTCACAGCCTAGTTTGCTCAATATGAAAGTATATTAAGTGTAGGTACCGGTACCAGAATCTTCGCATTCGTAAAATTATTATAAATAAAAGATAATTGTGCTCCTTAAGAAGAATTAGTGTTTCATTTATATTTGTGTATGCCTATGGATTAATGCTTTATATTTCAGATTCCGATCAACAATGGGGTGAGTTAATAATCTTTCCTAATTTTTATTTTATTTGTCTGATTTAAATTATTATCATTTATTTAAATTTTAGGATTTAAAATTTTGGCAATTCGGCAATTTGATATTATTTATAAGCGGCACAACTAAATTAACGTAATGTACTAACCACTATTTAATTACTTCCGGTCTTTAATCGATCTATTAATTTTCATGATTTATTTACTTTACAAATCCAAAAATCAAGTATTTATTGTATAAAAAATTTTTATTATTTAACATTTGGTGCCGTACTAAAAGAAATAACCGACTTTAAGGTCTAGAACCTGAGGTTATGAATTGCCATTTAAAAATTAATTAAATTTAACGATCGCGATAAAAAAAAAAAAAAAATCGCGAATATTTTATTTCTATGTTCAAATCCTATGCATGCCACGATAATAGTATTTAATAATCCAGTTTAAGTGTTGTTATGGTTTATTTTATTTACTTGTGTTGTGTGTTTACTATGTTCTTATACTTATATTTATTTTATGTGGGCAAATTTCGGTTTTGTGTAATATAAAAAAAATTCAATAGATAGAATACAAGTTCTATTGGAATATTCTTAAAATGCTTTGGCTCACATGTAGAGCTATTTAAAAAAAAAAAAAAAAAAAAAAAATTGAAATTTGCCAATAATACATGCATTTATTTTAAATAAAATTTTTAAAATTTGCTAAGTATGCAAACATTGATTTATATATATTCAGAAGGATTTATGAAATGCATGCAGTTTTACCATGCTAGAGGATTTTAGGATTGATAATTTTATTCATATTATATATTTGTGTTTTTTTTTCTATGGAGATCTGCTAAGTGAAATTTAATATAGATAATTAATTTACAGTTATTTACTTAGTGTCCTTTTCCATTTATTACATTTTCTCTCTGGGTAGAGTTAAAAATAAGATGATTTTAATAACTCTAGATAGTAGAGGTTTCACAAAAAAAAATAAAAAAAAATCCTTTCTGGATATTTAAGATTCATTTATTTTGATGTATGATATGCTGCAATGATTACATAGAGAAAATTCCAAAAAAAAAAAAAAAAAATAAAATAAGGGGTTCTTGAATATCTTCTTTTTGAAATGCAAGCATTTATTTTAAGTATGATTTGCCTTAATTATGGCAATTTCAAAAAAATGTTTTGAAAAATTAGAGAGATGAAAAAATTTACATCAAAAAATTCAGAATATAAATGTAAGGGATGAATGATTATAAACTACATGGTGTTACTTAAAAAAAAAAAAAAATAATAATAATAAAGTCCAAAGGTGCGAGATATTTTTTTGGGGGCGAAGGTGTTTAGATTTGATTATTGGGACAGTGAAATTTTGCGTTTATGGTAATTTGAGCTGATGGCCACAGCAATCATTGTGCCATGCGAAATTTTAACTATAAACCCAGTTGACTAGGCAGTTCACTTCAAAAAAAAAAAAAAAAAAAAAAAAAAAAAAAAAAGTTACTTACCTTTTTAATTTTCCATCACACCTAAAGAATTTACAGGAAACATTTATAGGCAATTAAAATTCAGATCATTGTTCTATTTATATATACAAAAATTATATTTGATTTATTATATTAAAACTGTGCACAGTATGTATAAAATTTATAGGGTAGATGATAGGGCATGACACTTGCAGTTTTTATATAAGTCGATGAGGTTAAAACCGATTAGGTACCCGTTTTTCACCTCTGGTGAATGTAAGTCTGTGGCTTAAGCTGACATGCATGCTTTCTATTCAAAGTTCTATATATTAAAACTACCTTGAATATTATTTATAGCATATGTAGAGACCATTATAAGCTGAGCCTATAATTAGTGTGAACAGCAGTCTTATCATGCATTGCTTTTATTGATATGGGACGAATAAATTCCCCTTGTCTTCAATTAAAATGAAATAAAATAAAAGACAATGATCTAAAATTATGTTATATATGATGTGATCATCACAATGCCTGTTTTCCTGCTAAGAAATTTAAAGAACATTAATATTACTCTAAGATGTTAAATTTTTTTTTTTGTCACTCTTCAACCTTATGAGATTGCATTTGAACCCCAAACAATTTTAATATTCAAATTTACTCATAACTAAAACTTCTCAGCAAAGCAAAAAAAAAAAAAAAGTATTTTTCACTCTTTTCAAATTTTATGATACTGGCTCCTCCAATAGACATTCAAGTTAGCAGACAAAATACATAAATTAATATATAGCAAAAAAAAATTTTTTACTTACCTTAAATGATTCTAAAATTGCTGTTGGTGAGATACTGAGAAATTCGGGCCCAGAGTGATGCAAAATTTGTCAGGCTGGTCCGAGGTAATGTTTCACTTTTGTGCACTGGTACTGCAGTTCTTAGATATTCTCACTTCTTCAATTTCAGAAGAAAATTTTTAACCTAAATGTTACATTATGAAAATCTACAAAAAACATATTCACTTACCTGTTTAAAAAAAAAAAAAAAAAAAAAGATATATGCATTTTTCAGATTATTAGGGTATATTCAAAAATGTTTAATCACTGACACCTACCTGTTTTAAATCTTTTGCGGTTTGGCAGGAGTGTATATTCAAAAATAACAAATCAATTTTACAAACTGTATTTATTTTCCAATTCCTTATGCATGTGACACATTGTAGAAATATAGGTGTTGTTCTAGAGTATTGATGGAGACCATTTATAGCCGAGCCTTTATTTAAGTGTCATTGGCGGTCTCACATGCTCATCACAATAGTGTTACAGCTCTAAAAGTCTTTCAATTGTAGATATGACAATGTGCGGATGGCAAAGGCAACATCGTTATGGGGATCACTAGCGGTTTCACATAATTATATGCCGTCATCTGTAACGACGTGTGCGCTGTAACTGCTTCATTCGTACTTGTTTAGTATATCTACTATTGAGTTCCTATAAATTTGTTACCTTTAATGATTTGTTGTGAGGTGCATAATTTACACTTAATAATCCCCGTCCTAATATTTTTAGCTGAGATGTTTTAGGTAAAAAAAAAAAAAAAAAAACTATTCATAGCTAAAATTTTCTTTTCAAGTGGTTTATTTTGGCAGATTTCCATTATCTTCATTATATCCATGGTATTAATATAGCTCCATTGTACTATTTTATGTTATGTGTTAAAAAAGTGGTATGCATATGATTTTTTTTTAACTTACCCCACATCATTTATGTTTTCAGTATTATTATATATATTCGGAAATGCACTTATGCAGTATATTTATGTTTTGGGTTTAGTGTATGCATGATGTTACTAAGTCCTTCCAATTTCCTGCTGCTATAATTTTTTTTTGGAGAAGGGGGGTAATGTTAGAATCAAAAATTCTAACACTTTTGAATTCGGTTAATTTTTATTAAATCCTCCGGAAAATATTTTAGTTACTTTTATTTTATTTATTTTCTCCATTTAAAATTTCTTAAAATTCGTAATTTTCAACAAACAAAAAAAAATTTAAGAATTTCCAGTGAAGCGTTTTGTTTGTAAACAAAACTACCGATGTTTCCGGATTGTAAACAAACGCCTTAGCCAATAAAGAAATTCAATTTTAATCATGATTCAAATCAGTTCAAAATCTTTTTAGATCGTCTGCAAATAATTTAAAAATAATTTTATTAATTTTCCTAACGTTCATTTTTTCACTAATTAAAATCAGTGACGTCATTTCCATTTACCTTTTTTCAAATTCTCTTTCTGGAAGATTCCATTCAGTTCGCAGCAAATATGTCAGGTCCGCAGCGAATATATCACGGCGCCGATTCAAAAGTGGCGTTCCTTCAGGAAAATGTGTTTTTTTTTAATATTAATAATGAATCCAAAAAATAGTCCAATATAAAAGATTCCATTCTTAAAATTAAATTTATTTATTTCCATTTTATGATTTGTTGTTCAGCAGACGATCCAGGTAAAATAATTTGTTTTCGTACTACTTATCGCGCGCATTAATTTAAATGTGCGGAGTCTCGCAATAGCGGGAAATTGAAAGGCATCTCTCCAGACACTCTCTCTTTGATAGCAGTAGGAGAAGGTGGTCGCCGGGCGGCTCTGCCGCGGCGGCTGCTGTGGGAAATGGCGTTCGCCATTAAAGTCTATTTTTATGTCTTTTTTTATGTGCAGTCTATGGACCACTGAAGAATGATTACAAGTATCTTACATATCGGACTTTGCAATCTCCATTCAGCTGCATCCAAATATTAGTACACGACCTGAACGAAAAGGATGATATAGCGTGGTCTGACCAGGCCTAACGTGTGCGTTCTCCGAAAAAGGTGATTTGATGATGGATCTAATTCTACGTAGCCTCCATTCTCACGATAAATAAGCAAATGATGTGCTGGTGAAATATCAATGAAGTCGTTACATCGGTCCTCTAAAAATTTTGAAGAGGAGATTAAGAATGCTTGCTACAATGTGTCAGCCTAAACAGGGCATTCATCAACTCCCGTTGGAATTCGGAGTGTGTGATGATTTTTTTAGTGACATCTTTCGTTCCGTCGATCACTGCAACTTTAATATTCAGCAACCTCTCGGAATAAAATAAAATTTCTACTGGCATGTTGGCTAAGAGTTAAAATGATATATGTTATATCAGGACCATTAACTATCATTAATGATCAACTCACTGAAAGTAATCGTAAATTCGTTCGTTGACTGGTGTGGTTAACGTGATAATAGGTGAAGCTATATGATTCACAACTAGTGTTGTACACAGGTATATGTAATGTAGTTGAAGTGATAAAAAAAAAACAAAGTGAAAACAATTGTAAGATCGTTCACAGCCTAGTTTGCTCAATATGAAAGTATATTAAGTGTAGGTACCGGTACCAGAATCTTCGCATTCGTAAAATTATTATAAATAAAAGATAATTGTGCTCCTTAAGAAGAATTAGTGTTTCATTTATATTTGTGTATGCCTATGGATTAATGCTTTATATTTCAGATTCCGATCAACAATGGGGTGAGTTAATAATCTTTCCTAATTTTTATTTTATTTGTCTGATTTAAATTATTATCATTTATTTAAATTTTAGGATTTAAAATTTTGGCAATTCGGCAATTTGATATTATTTATAAGCGGCACAACTAAATTAACGTAATGTACTAACCACTATTTAATTACTTCCGGTCTTTAATCGATCTATTAATTTTCATGATTTATTTACTTTACAAATCCAAAAATCAAGTATTTATTGTATAACAAAATTTTATTATTTAACACTTATCAATTTACCATAATCATATCTTTGAAATACTTTGAAAATAACAGTATACTATTTCATATATGCAGTTATTAAATTCACAAATGTTGATAGCTTCAAGCATTGTAAATATTTTCAGTGTATTCTCCTATTCCATGACTATTATCATTCAGTTTCAAATACAGTAGAACCTCGATCCATCGTTTTTCACAGGGTGTGTGAAAAAAAACGATGAAAGCGGGAAAACGATGAATGCGAGCTACAGTCAAAACACGAAGAAAACAATGTTTATGGATTAATACACACAATGTATACAATATACTACTAATAAAAACTAATTTGCTACTTTCCAAACTGCCAAAGAAATAAACCAATGTTGTAGAATGTTAAGTAAAATTCATTTTTAAAAATCAAAAATTTCATTTTTTTTTTTTTTTTTTTTTTTTTTTTTTTATAAATGAAATGGGAATTTATCCAGGTTTGCAATATTTTTGTGGTCCTTTTCTGTAATTTCATGAGCTTAAGTAAAAGTTTGTACACTTTTAAATGCCATAATTGAGTCATCGGTGTGAAAATTATCCTCTGTTTCTTCGCCATAATTTTCATTTTCTTGAAATCACACATTTCTTCTATGCTTTAGGATACCACCTGTCGCAACGTTTTGATTCATGCAAATATTATCACTAAATTTTTTATCAGACACATCCTCTGCTACATGTAGCCACTCTTCACCTGCATTATAATCATCATCATCTTGCCTTTCAGTTTGATATTCTTCATCATTTTTTCGCACGTAACTGCATTCACAAAACAATTTTCTGAATTACTATAGAGGTAACTTCCTGCCATTCTGAAATTACAAAATGAATAGATGGTCCGGAGACATAGCTTCATAATTTTGATCCTCCATGGAAATAGGGAAAAGAGTTATTTTTGGATGAAAGAAATAATTCCAGTTTGTATGCCATATGTAACCACTTGAACTTCAGGAGAAAATTTTTACAAGGTCAGGAGAAAAAATTTACAATGATGAATGTGGGAAAACAACTTTTTGAAACACGATAAATACGGGTTTCGTTAACACTATTTAAATACGATTTGTGCAGGGACCATAGAAATAAAACGATCAATGTGGGAAAATGATGGATACGGGAATGATAGATCGGGGTTTTACTGTATTTACAGAATAATCATTATTAATAATATATTTTTTAAATGCCAATTCTTCATTGGATTACTTCTGATGTTTTATTCAGTTGAATTAATTAATTTGAAGTAATGTTTTTTAGAAAATATTTCAATATCTCATTAATTTCTAGCTACAAGTGCCATTCTCCAGGCAGGCATTGCCAGTGTTGCCTCACTTCTTCCTCCAAAATATATGCATATAATGGTCATAGGACAGGTAGCCAATTACTTATAATAAATATTATACATTTGTTAAGTATAACAATCGTATTTAGTATGGCTTTATGGTAATTAATCACAATGTTAAACTGGTTTCATACCATATAATTTTTAATACTTATGATCAAATAATTTATCAGTAGCTGATGAAGATTTTCAAAAGTGTTATCCTTTAGAGGGGACAATAATTAATCCCGTAGACAGCCATTACCAATGTTATTCTATGTAAAAATTTGTTCCCACAATTACTCATTACTAGGCCCCGATCCTGACTGTTTGGAGCCCTGGCAAAGCAAAATTTAGGACCCACTCTAAACTGTCGAAACATCATTTATGTACGATAGATGATTTGTCATATTTACAATGCATAAACAATATTTTCAAGGCTACATATTTAGATATGTTAATATTTTTTACATTTTCAATTACCATTTATGTTATACAGTTACATACAATTGAATATGGGATGAATTTGTTCTGCTGATCCTTTATGATATCCTATCTGACAAGTGACAATGAAAAAGTACTGTGTAATGTGTTTAATTTACACTAAACACAAACTGATATATAAATTTAGTAGTTATAGATTTGCCAGCTTTGGATTATTGCTCTGCTGCCACTGTTTACACACTAGAACTAATTACAGAGGGATTTACTGATTAAAATTAATTTTGAATCTCTTCAAACTCCCTGCCTGAATGAACCCTGTATATGTTGATCCAAAGCCCACTATTTAGGCACTAGATGAGCCTGCAGAAATAGAAAAAGCAAAATATATCCAAAATGAAAATTCGGTTTCTGAGAACGTTCAGTATTTTTTAAAGATAAATTTCATATACATAAATATATATAGAGATTTGAATTTTTACTGAAATAAAAGGGAATATTTTGTAATCCAATATTAGGGTTTTGGGGGACCATTCAATGTCCAGGACCCCTGGGCAAAGTCCTGGCTTGCCCATGCGATAATATGGGCCTGCTTATTACCAAATGTATTTTTTTTTTATTCCGTTTTCACAGTCAGAAAATTCCTTACCATTAAACTAGTACTCATTTTCGAAAAATTAATTTTTTTTAATTCTAATTTTAAGGTCAAAAATGGTTTTTTCACAAAGTGTATTTTTCTTATTTTTTAGTAACAAAATAAAATACTAAAAATTTAAAAAATCAATTTTTG
Source organism: Salticus scenicus (assembly GCA_963930645.1). Classification (NCBI taxonomy): domain Eukaryota; kingdom Metazoa; phylum Arthropoda; class Arachnida; order Araneae; family Salticidae; genus Salticus; species Salticus scenicus. Next base: position 73,714,944 of record OZ005660.1, read on the forward strand.
TAAAATAAGTACTGATTTAATGTTTAGGAATTTTCTGAATGTAAAAACAGAACTTGAAAAAAAAAAAAAAAAAAAAAAAACATTAGGTTATGTGTAATTATAGAAACAAATTTTCCCATAGAATAACATGGGCCATGGCTGTCAGCCGAATTAGGTATTGTCTGCTCGTAAAGTTGTAATTGTACTTAAAAAAATTGATAAAAGGTGGGTTTTTTTTTTTTTCAAATTTAACTGGGAAAAAAAAAAAAAAAGATTTGATGCAGTACTTTGTTATTTATGTAATTATCCTTGTTCGTAATTAGCCTGTTGGTTTCTATGTGTTTTTGTGTTCCTTAAAATTTATGATCATCTGGGCGTAGTGGCTTTTAGCTGTCTAGTACCAGATTTGAGTCGTGGTGCAGGTATGTAGTGGTTCAAAATCCACTTTATGCCATATAGGTTCCAGTCTAATGAGCTTTAATATGAGGGGACAAAAAATAAAGAAAAATTCTAATGAATGATCAGTACAATTCTGTTTTTACCCTTTGTCCCAGATAATAAATGTAATAGCAAAAGAAAAAAAAACTTATTTATGAAAAATGTTTTTTAATATTTTTTCATAATTTGTTTTAATTTTTCATTTTTAAATGCAAAGTGTATGTTGCCATGAGATTTTGTGTGTGGGAATAAAAGGCTGTGTTATTTCTTACTGATTTAATGATACCCCATGTTAAGTGCATTTTTTATTTTATTACTGAAAATAGTTAATACCACTTGAGGTAGGTGTACTTGTTCTATTAGTTGAAGAAAAACCCTATTTCTATTAACCTTTAATTACACACGCTTAATATTTTAACACAAGTACATACATGGTGTATTTTGTACACCACCAAAATATCAAATAAACACGGAACACACTTGTCCATGGAACATCCTGAGTAGGTCCATTGGATTTCTCTTTTATTCTCAGGACATTCTGAGGATGCCTTTCGGAGAAAATGTGTTGTTAGGGAAAATAAATTAAATAAGAATAAATATATATGCTACAGTTGGCAGCAAAAGTATCCGAGCACTAGTAATAATCCCTGTCTAAAAAAAGTACACATAATACTGCTTTGTTAAATAAATCCCTGTTGAGTCATGTTCCTAGTCAGTCTAAGAACATGATTTGACAAGGATTTATTTAACAAAATAGTATTAAGTGTACTTTTTTGATATAAGAATTATTGGCTAATGCTCGAATATTTTTGCTGCCGAGTGTATAGTAGAGATGGACGTTATTTCATGTAACATAATAAGTAATATTATTTTTGCATTGTAGCCTATTAGCACGGTAATATATTACTAAAAATATCCTATTAAAAAAATAATATTTTCAACTTTATCTCTGAACGCGAAATAGATGAGAATTTCTGGCAATAAAACTGATATGATACACTATCATGCAAGTAAAAAGCTTGAATTATTTCTTTTATACAATGGATTTACAAAATACAAAAACAATATTATGAACGCCGACTACAACCGAAATCCAAATCATACGAAAACTAATAGTCCAAATTGCATCATACGGTAACGAAAAAGCACCGAGTAATGAATAAAACACCCATCTTTTCTCATCTAACTATCCCCGCACCCCTCATGTTAGATACAGCATCATACATAAACAGATAATGAAGTAAAGAGTAAAAAACTCACATCAGAGTTTCCGCACAGATGTTCAAATCGATTCGTTACTTCACGTCTGAAAAAATACCTTATCTCAGTAAGGAATACACACGATTTCCTGCAACTCTGTTACTCAGTGATATTCTCAGTCAGTAATCTCTTTCCATGTTCATAAAATTATCGTTAACAAAATAATACAGCTGCAGTTGTATTATTTTTTTAACGATAATTTTGTAATGGTAATTTTTTAATGATAATATTTTCTCCAGAATATATTATGGAATATTCCTTGTGAAATATATTAATCAAAATAATTTTAATAAGTAAAATAATTTTAGCATCATGCTAATATTAAACACAATATTAACTTAGAAATGATTTTTTGGTGTTGATTAGTTTCCATGGGATAGTAAAATCGTTTGGGCATAGAGTTAGTTACAGGATTCTCTTGTTTCACAGAACACAGAAATGCTTACAAGAGGGGAAGAATGTGACTGATGTTTCTGTTTATGTTTACGGATTGGGGCATTTTTTAATTAGATTTCGCTGGTAGCTAGAGTCAGGAGGATGTTTATTTGAATTGATGATGGCAGATGGCACTCAAATTACGTAATATCATGTTACACATGCAAATGTGCTTAGGAAGATTTTACTTTTTCATTTGTTTTTATGTGGCGATAAATTCGATAAGAGGATGTATATTTGTATCTCGCTTTCCATTTTCTTATTTATTTTAATCAGTTAATTTCTTTATTTGATTTATTTTTTAATTTTTTTTTTTTATGATGAGTAAAATGTTTAATTATTTATGGTCGTATATCCGTTCAAGATCTGATTGGGAAAATTGCATTATGCGATTTTGCAAATAAAATTTAAATTTTATAACTGTTCCGAATTTAAAAAAGCATTTTAAAAGACGTCATCCCACTGTAATTAAGAAGAATAATTCGGTTGTCAATTTGGAAGGTTTTTTTTTTTTTTTTTTTTTTTTTTTCTTCTACCTAAAAACCATATACCAGCATCTTGTGAAGGACTCTTGAAAAAAAAAAAAAGAAAGAAAAAGAAAAAAAAAAAGCCATAAATTTAATTTCAAAGTGCGTTTTATGCCTTAAAACTAAAAAATTTTAAAAATTGTTATTTTTGAATAGTAGTTGTTTTTAATCAAATAAAACTATTTTGTTTTTCACATACTAAATATTTAATTCCATATAAAATGTATACATATGTTTTTATCATTAAATTATGTTTTAAATACGCTAGTTAGGTTTTCTTTTTCTAAACAATGCACTTAATAATAAGATAAATTAATCTTATCTTTCATTGGATAATATTTCTAAAAGTCAGTTATAATGTAATTGTTATGAAATAATTATGGCAGCATAGTTCTGTTATTTTTATTTATTTTATTTTTATGTAATACATTATTTGGCAGTTTAGGATTTGTAATGTTGTAATCTTTTTTAATAAAACATTTTTTTAAACTACTAACTAACATTTTTTGAATAATATAGTTTTTATATTGGTATTCTTTGTCACAGGAAACGGATGTATGTTATTCAATATTATTTGCAATATTCCGTTTTCGCATGTGCGTACTTCTTCAGAAAGAACATTTCATGGACTATATCTTTTACTATTATTATTTTTTGATAGAAATTTTATTTTAAAAAGAAAAGAAAATACGATTACATTAAGTGAAAATTACTATTCAAAAATGTTGTTATTCAAAAACATAAATCGTATGCTGTATGTACGACACACCTATATAATGCATTTCTTGAAGTCCCATTTTAATTAAGTAGAAATTAGAAATAAATTACAAAAATAATAGGATATTGGAATATATTACCATAGACAGTACAAAATGAAGTAACCTATTACTGAAATGTAACCTTTTTATCCCATCCTTAGTGTATAAGTTTTAATTATCAAAACTTTTTATAAAAACTGATGAAAAATCTTCGAATAAATACTTCAATTGTTGGTTAGATGTGCACACAGTGTGGGGAGAGGGATCCCAAAGTCATTTATATTCTGTTTACCAGTGGCGTAGCGTGACATTTGAATTTGGACATGCTCTGAAGTCAACTATGGAAAGAACACTACTCATCAAGACGATATCATTTCATCAAATTTAAGCTCGGATTTTTCCAGTTTCTTGGTTGGCTGATCGTAGGATTCAAGTCCTGTACTTGGATCCTAGGCCTATGGGTGGAATGCCGTCCGTGGGAGTCTTTGTAAGAGGTTCTAGCCAGTTTTTACGCGAGTTTCGTAGAAAACCACGGAAATCTCTGAACGGCTCGGTCGATGAGCGCCACCTTGGATCGAACCCGACACTTCCCATCTATTAACTTTGAGTCCAAACCCACTCGGCCGCTGGTGGGATTTAATTTCTCGAAATCTTATATAAAATTTTACAGACAAATTTTGTTGCTTTAACTTTAAATCATACTTCTAAAGGACTCTTATATTAACTTATTGAAGGCCGCTTCACTAATAGCTGTATTTAAATGAATTTTCAAAGAAATTTAATCACAATTTTTTATATCACTTTAGAAATAAAAAAATTAAAAGAAAAAGAAAGAAAAGAAAAGAAAGACAAAAGGAGTAGTGAGAACTGGAAAGAAAAAATCCATTAAAATCGCTAAAAACTTGGCTTTAGGTTCTCGCTGCATTCTGCTGTGGCTTCCACAACCGCACTATGTCGGACTGAAGACCTCACTGCCAATAGCAGCGCCTTAAGGGAGCACTGGAATGTAGGTGCTTATCTGACATAGTTCATATACAAGAAGTTAATTGTTACAATTTTTAATAAAGTTAAAGATTTTATAAGTTTAATTCTTTCTATCATATTACTATTTGATTTCGAAAGAAACAATGCATTAAAAATAATAAATGTTTCTCTTCAAAAGGAGGTATTACACCTTTACATAAACAATTACCATTGAAAACGCAACTATTATGCGTATTTAAAAAAAAAAAAAAAAAAAAGAAAGAAAGAAAAAAGAAAGTTTCGCTTAGGAAAGGATATAACCAAATTCAGAAAATGTTTTTTATTCAAAACTAACGTTAAAAAAAAAAAAAAAAAGAAGAAGAAGAAGAAGCAGTATTAAAATTGTATTATATAAAAACTATTTAATGGCATGGCTTAATGTGAAATAATGAAAAATAAATAGAATAGCGATCTTTACTAAGGAATGCAGGATGAAAAGAAAAACACACAAATTAGATAAAATTTAAGAAAATAAAGCAGAAAAATTAACGGAAGATTCCGAATAAAATAAATAAACAAATAAAATAATTAATTTAAGAAATTCATATTCGAAAATTAATAAAAGAAAAGAAGCAAAAAAAAGAAAGAAAAGAAAAAATCCATGCACACCTGCAAGATCAAAGCTACGCATCTGCCAATTTTTTCATAGATCTGCGATCAGTGGCCTGAAATTCATAGCGCATACAGGCACACATAAAGAAGACATTATAAAAAAAAAAAAGCAACTTTTTCTGGCACATAAAACAATTTTTGGAAATTTATCAAAATTTTATTTTGCAATTTAATCATCATTTTTTTTCAAATCAACTCTTTTTTTTTTTTAAAGTTTTATTACATCATTGTAAAATGAAGTATAAGTTTTTATTTATTAATCAGTTGGAGAAACCAGCTCTCTATCCACTATGCGAACATCTCTACCGAAGGTAACTAAATCCCTAACGCTGAAAAATACCTAAAACTCCAGAATATGCTCTCTAAGGATCGCATGCCTTGAATTGTTTACACAGCGGAATTCCCCTTGTACTTTATACGAGAGAAAATTAGAGGGACGTTGAATATTCCCTCAAATACCAAAAAATCCTTATATCAAGGTATGCTTTACAAAGGTAGCATGACCTAAGCAATAACTGGTCAGCGGGAGAAGAGGGTGACGGTATCTCTGGGATGATATTGGTCAGCAGATGACGCACGCCTAAACAAAGCCGGAGGGGTACTAACGACAATAGTAAGAAAGGAAAAAAAAGCACTCGGATTTATCCAGGAATAATTTAACAAAAGAAATTTCCTTTCACTATAATTTTTCTAAGCTGAATGACGGATAATGGAAGTGAGTATTTAACAAAATTAGTTGAAATAATTTATTTTTAAATAAATTCTGTTTAAAGTTTTGATAGTTTTTAGTGGGTATGCGGCGCATGCCTAGCATACCCAGAGAATACGCCACTGCTGTTTACTATAAATGGTGTATTTTTTACACCAGTGCATGTAGTTAAGGGTCAGGGGGATGATGGAAGTTGAAAACCATTCTTTGAAATTTCTGTCGTAGATTTCTGAAAGCTTGTATACATGTGCATTAAAATGTATCAATATTAAATATACTAAAATAGTCACAAGTCTTGCCGCCTGCCTCCTTCCTTCCTATCTTGGATTTCTTAAATTATTTTTCATAAATTTTGATAAAGTTTATGGTTTTCAGTTGAGATTTGATGTGTTACTTTATTGATTTGTTTGTATTGCAGGCAGTTAATTGATAAATCTGGTTTCTTTAAATTAGTGTATTTCATCCACTGATTAAAAACATTTTTTTTTTTTTTCATTTTCTGAAAGAAATTTTTTATCTTATTGGTCATTGGTGTTTCAGTGATCTTGTATCTGTTGCTTGGCTTCTACTATGCTTAATAGATCATCATTATTAAAAACTATTATATATAATATAAAAGAATAGATAAATAAAAATAAATAAATAAAAAATAAAGTTAAAATTTTTAATTTTTATGAAAAATTTAAGAACCCTTCGTGTGATTCAGTTCTCAAATGTTCCCTTAAATTTTACATTATAACAATTATATCAATGAAATCTAAATATATTTGTGCATTTTTTTGTGAATTTATTGATAAGATAATTTTTGAAGAAAATCTATTTATGTTTGGATGTTAAAAATTGTCATGATATTTCAGTAATCAAACATAAAAATATTAATATATATATTATAATAATAATAATCTATTAATAAATGCACAAAGTAATGTACAAATATGTTTACAATATATTGATAACCTGTAATAACATAAAATAGAAGGGGAGTCTTGAAAACTGAGCTGAATATAGAGAATTTAAAAAAAAAAAAAAAAAAAATATATATATATATATGTGTGTGTGTGTGTGTGTGTATATATATTAGAATTTTAAATTTAAATGTTTTTAATTTCAATAATTTTCGAGAACTTTTAATATATTTAATTTTAATGCATTTCATTGCATATGCATGCAAATTTTCACAACTGAAAGACTTTTTCAAAGAACAATTTTCAACTTTGACTTAGACAACAGGAATCTTAAGAAAATATGTTTCTTTTATTAGAATGTATTAATAAATTCAGTAATATTTTTTCCCTTTTTATAATTTCATTAAATTTATATATGCCCAATGATTCCCATTTAAGTTTTTACAAAATGTTTATTTTTTGTTTAGGCAATCGCTGGTATAATTGCTGCCATTGCTCAAACACTCTCCCTTGTCGGTCACTGTGATTCTGTACTAAGTGCATTTACCTATTTTATATTTGCTGATGTGGTGATATTTTTCTCTTTTATATGTTACAGTGGCATCCAAAAATCTGTAAGTTTTATTTTATTTTATTTCAATGAATTGTAAATGTCAGAGTGTAAATATCATTCATCATATTTTAATTATAATTTTTTTTTAAATAAAATTTTTAATATATCTTACAAAAGTTTTTTTTTGTGAGAATTATTATATGGAATTTTTAAAACCTTTCACATTTTTCTGAGCATAAATTATTTCAAATTAAATATTTTTAGAAATACCGTTCTCCATATTTAGTCATATGAAATTCAAAGAGAATTATGATTTTGTCAACAATTATGAGATTAGTTTCATCAACCAACATAGATTCAATTTTTTCAGTATTATTGTTGATTTTTAGTAGCTGTGAGAACCTAAAAAAATGGGGATCCATTGTACCAAAAATTTTTACAAATGAAATACAAAAATCATCGCCAAAATCAGTCTTCTAGACTAAAAGTAGATTCATATCTTAGCTTCCAAGTATATCCAATTTCTGGATAAACTTAATACCAGAATTTTATTATAGTGAACCTCATTGAATAAAATGATACAAAATTACCATCAATGATTTCTATAAAAAATAGTTGTAATAAAAAAAATCCTTTGACGTTACTTCATGCATCGTCGTTTAAATTTTTCGGCCAGGTGCCAGTCAAGCTCAAGTCCTCCACAGAGGACGTTGTTCTGAGGAGAGCCGGGTACCCGGCAAAAAATTTAAACGACGATGCACGAAGTAAAGTCAAAGGTTTTTTCTATATATATTAATTAAAGTTAATACTTCATTTTTATTTATTATGTTTATAGTTGTAATAACCCTTATTTTGAAAATTTGAATGATGGCAGCTATGACACATGCACATATATAAAAAAGTGCACATATATTTTTTCAAATGTCTTTTCGTGCCTTTTAGTTTTTTTTTTTTTTTTTTTTTTTTTTTTTTTTTTGTCTCTCCCCCCCCCCCCAATCATATTCATATTCCAATTTATATTCCCAATCATAATCATTTTTCATATTCCAATATATTGTTTTAGTTATCACATTATTTTCAGTGTTAATTTCGGAAAACATGGGCTTTTATTATTAAAAAAGATAATCGATAAAAATTTAAGTTACTTGCACATGTGGGGAGAGGGAATATATATTTTTAATGTTTTATTTATACTGATGTACCAATATAATTTTATTTATTTATATATTTATTTGTATAATATCTTAGTCATGAGTAAAATTTTCATACCTTTCATTATGATTAATAATTAATACAGCTAGTATATTGTAACTTGTCATGAAAGTAAAATCAGCTCTGGGTGAAAAAAAAATATTGCAATTTTTTATTAATGAGCACATATTAATAAAAAAAATTAAAACAGTACTTTATTTGAAGCATGAACTAAACAAGCAGGAAAACTATTTTTACTTGACAATCGTAGATTTCCATAAAAACAGAGACATTAAAAATTAAAACTTTTGTTGATTTTTTTTTTTTTTTTTTTTTGAAGGAGTGCAGGAATTTTTAGGTTGCGTTGTTCCACTTCATGTTGATAATAAAAATAATCTAGAGGAATATTTTGAGATGATTTTTCAAAATCTGCACCCTTGTGATGTATGCAGTAAATGAAAATTAGATGTTGTAATTGTTATTCAAATATACCCTTTTTTGATGTGTATGGTGAACAGAGACTTAAAAATCTAAAATTACATCTTGTTAATATGAGGTGTAGGCCAAGACAGAAATTTAGTGATCATTTTTCGAGCAAATTTTCAAACAGTTACTACGTCACAGTATCGATTGAGCCAGTCAAAATTTAGATGGAATTAAAATAGACAAATGATTTCAGATTATATATATGACATAAAATTAACAGCTATTGCTAGATTATTGTAGAAAAAATTAAAATTAGGCGAAATTGGAAGAGTGATAAACTAAATAAATAAATAAATAAATAAAAGGAGGAATTCCCTTATGAAAAGAAATGCTTAAAAATGGTAGCAAAAAACCGAAGCTTATTAAAAGTTGAAAACATAATAAAATATCATAATTAAACGAAAAAAATCGTGGTTTTAACATAGGTAATAATGAAATTTTAATAAGAAACTTATATTTAATTAGTATAATTATTATTTATTATAGGGTGGGTGTTCCAGTTATTGGCTTGCTCCAGTAATTGACATCTGTCCCGAAATAATTAATAAATAAGAAAAATAATAAAATCATATATTTTACATATAAGAATTTTAACATTTTATGTCAAACACTGGAGCATACGGTGCTAATAACTGGTAAAATGAATAACTAGCAGTGTCAAACACTGGAACATAGGGTGCTAATTACTGATAAAATGAAAAACTGGCAGTGTCAATTACTGGAACATTGAGTGGGTGTCAAATAAAAATTCATAAAAAAAAAAAAAAAAAAATTATCAAATGTATATATTTTAACATATATGTGATTCTGAATGTCTTTCATGACATATGTACTAAAGATTTCTAAAAATATTTCCTGATGACTAGAACATTAAAAACATCAGAGATTGCTCTAAAAATGTCAATCATTGGTGCACTTACTCTATTTTAATTTAATTATTAAATCTTTTATTAAAAATTTAGTATAATATAAAGTAAGTTGGAGAAAGTTCATGATTTCATAATGTAACTTATGTAAGTTTTTTAATACTTTGTTTTAAGTGTGAATACTGTATTTGAGTTTATTTTGTGTTGTGCTTCAAGTAATTTTGTTTTAAGTCAATATTATAGGATTTTTATGCGTATTTTTCTTTATACTTAGCTATTAATTTATTAAATCTTAAGCATCAATATAATTATAATATAATTTATTTTCAGGAATTTTTTAAATATCATGTTTATAGTTTAAGAGGTAAGACTTCTTTTATTTTTAATATACTTTCTCTCTTATTTTATTTCAATGAAACAAAATTATTTATGTAATTATGTGAATTTTTCTTTTTTATAGATACTACTGTTTTGAAAGATGTATCTGAACCAGAAGTTAAACCTAGAACTTCTGTTTTACTTGTTTTTAAATTGGTAATTTTACTTATTATTTTATTTGTTAAATATTTGATAAAAGGCAATATCTTTACAGTTATTCATGTTTGTTTTTTAACACACAACTTAATATAGCATTCTGTCTTCTAACAGAAAAATTTACCAGTTATTTATTTTTTCCTTTCCGTTTGTATTATGAAGTTATAAATCACTTATTTTAATGTAAAATAGTAAATTATAGACAGTATTCAAACCATAGACATAGTAATTTATATAGATCTATCATCCCCATGTTATCGACCAAAGATTTTTGATACCGAAAAAAAGTTGGCATCAGCCATTACAAGGGATTAAAACTCGGCACTAGTAATAGAATAGAATGTTGATGATTTTTGAAAATGCCAAAATCATGCGTGGCTTTTTATTGCACTAATGAATATAGGAAAAGGAATGGGATAAGTTTCCATCAGTAAATTATATTTCATTAATTATATGTTACAATTCCCCTATAATGGCTGTCTTTTCCCAAGTAAAACATAATCACATTTTTCCCTGCAGTGATCAATCTGTACCTTATTAATGTATCTATGATTCAAACTTGTATCTGTTTAATTTCTTAAAATGACTTTATTATTTCAATAAGAAATATTTGCAGCTTCAGAAAGGCAAAATCTTTCTATCGATGAAAATAACATAGCAAATAATAACAGGATTCGGGTTTTAATAACATAGCATCCTAAGATAACCAAGTTTGCATTCCAATGACATATTAATAACTCTGAAATCTTAGATTTGACTTCAGTCTTTTCTTTAAGAAGGAAGAGAAAAAAAAAATCATCCTGTGTCTAAATTTCGTTATTTTCTAAATTGGTTATATATCAGGTACTTGCCATTTTTCTTCATACATGACTGTCAAGCAATTTTATTTATATTCTAATATTAGCAAGAATAATCTTGGTACCAATAATGTCACCAAATGGTTGGGAAAGGAAGAAGAAGAAAAAAAAAAGCTTGCTGTCAATTTTTTCTTATTTCTTAACAATTTCAGGCATTATGCTTTATATTCATGAATATTTTTAAAGTGTTATCAAAACATCAATGGTATATTTGTATATTGGGTAGAAGATCTATATTAACATTTTGCATTTAATAATATTGTTTGTTTTGTAATGTTTAATACTAGAAAAAATTATTTTAAGGAATAATGATTATGTGTTTGTATATATTAATGTTCGCACTATCACATAATAAAGTTTAATACTACTGGAAATGATGACATTGAAAATGAACATGAATTTCAAAATATGACTGAATATATATATTAATATTTCTCTAACATGGACCAGGTACAATTAAATTTTGTGAAAACGATACAATAGTGATGTCATGAGAAAATAAATTTCTTAGATTTATAGTGTAAACTAAATATATATATATATATATATATATATAAAAGAGAAAGAGAGAGAGAGAGGGAAACACTGTGGATAATAATAATTTTCATAAATAATTAAATTTAAATGACATATTATTACTAAAATTCCATTATTTTGATAAAAACACAATAAAATTTTAAATAACTGTTTTTTCATTATTAGTTATTTATTTCATATCAAAATAAGTTTTATAGCATATTAGAATGCTGTCACTTTTGGAAAATCTCCCAAATGAAGTACTATTGTCTTTGAAAATGATGTCATTTCTTAGAAGATATTCAGCGGGAATAGTGCATTTTTATAGAGAAAACCGTGTAACAAAAATAACCTTTTCGCTTAGAACAACAAGAGTGTTGCCATTCCAGAGTTATGTTTGAACAACAAATTATTTTTGAAGGAATTCATTTATAGCAAATGATAACTGTACATATTTTTTAGGCTTATACAGACCCTGACTAACGGCAGGGCATACTTGGCAAATGCCCTGGGCCCCCCTTCTGGAAGGGGGCCCCCTACAGGCGTATGCAGAAATTCTGCAACCTAAAGATCTCTTATGCCACTGCAAGGGGGCCCCCCCAGAATAGGCTTGCCCGAGGCTCTAGGCAGTCTAAGTCGGGCCCTGGGTTTATACCTTAATTTTTGGCATATTATTTTAATGAAAAAGAGGAAAATGCAAGAGATGTGTGTTATACTCTGACGTGTATTATCTGTTAACTATAAACCTAAGCCATACTTATAACTTATATTTTTTATTTTACTTAAACAAAAATGAAACATAAATCTGATTTTTCACACTACAGATGGTGCCATCAAACACTGTAATATTCTTTTTGTTTCCCAAGCAGAACTTATATTTTATTTTACTGGGTGCTTAAAAGCAGATACTTATTTGTTTATTAAAACGCATCCTGTCTGTTTTGTGCTTGATTACAATAATTCCTTTGTAAAGCATCGAATCATCACACAGGACAAACAGAAAAGAGCTAGTTTGACAAAAATGAAAAACAAAGCTGAAAAAGTGTATTTTTAGATAGGTAGGTAGCGGGAAAATTGAGACATAGGTTATGCCACAAGGGCAGCATCGTCTAAAAAAATCTGTTTTTAAACAAGACTGTCTTAAATGACATTAAAACTTATAAGGTCTATTTATATAATTAAATATTAAGAATTATAAGGGCTATGCATTTTAATGTTTTTGTAGACTTTAACATTAGTAATTTTACTTTATGGTGGTGCAGTTTGATTATCTGCTAGTTATTCACAGTTCAAATCCTCAAAATCAGAATTAAACAAGAGAATACGAACTGCCGACTCTGACGATCAAATATAAACATAAACAAGAGATTGAGACACAAAGGAAACGTCGTATCATATATCATATCAGAAGCGAACCATGGAGCATAGAGCAAAAGATCACTATTAGTATAGAATATTTCTGTACTGTTATTTTTTAAACTATGTTAGCAAAATATCATCAAAGTTTTACTGCTGAGCAATACTAATGACAAACTTTGAGATAGTCTTCCAAAAAATATATTTCCTAGTGCTGAACCTGAATCCCAAACAATCACCAATTACCCACAGTGCATTTCTAGTGGGAAAGTAAAACTCACTCAATGACTCAACCATTCAACCGGGAATTCAGATAGTAAACGTAAACATCAACTTTAAATGTTTCTTTTAATGTGTAATTTTTAAAATATAGTTTATTAATAACAAGTACTTTTTTTTTGTTTATACTATTTATTTTAATAGAGGGAATGCTTTAATATTTTCATATAAAACTACATAATAGTGTTTTACTTGCTGTTTTCTTGGTGTTATATTTTTCTCCTGCAGACTGTAGTGTGGTCAATCTGATGTTTTTAAAAATAATTTTTACATAAAACTTCATCTGCGGACTATACAATGGTGTGGACTATGCATGCAAAATTATGGTATATGCAGGGGTTGAAATTAGAATCAACAAGTTGGGTGCCAAATGGCAACTAACATTTTCTTAGTTGCAATTATGTTGTACTAAGGTGCCATTTTTAAATTGTTATTTACACACAGAAACATATGTGTAAACTTTGTACATAAACTGCAATTATTTAAAATGCTCATACTTTATTTAGTTAATTTTTTGCATTTTAAAAATGTGCTAGTACTAATATTCTTACAAGAAAGCTAGGAATTTGATTCTACTACTTTGTTGCTAGTGCTTTTATTTCATCGCATATTACAACTGCACACTGAAGAGGAAAAAGAATGTTAGGTGTCAAAGTGACAACTAGGTATAAAATTGTGGTTGTCAACACAAAATATTTAGTTGCAAAATACAACTAACGACCTCTAATTTCGAGCCCTGGTTATATGCATACTGCATAGTTGCCAACATTTCTATTTATTCCGGGGCATTTTTAGCCCCGCCTTTATTTCACACCACTTTATTTTTAAAATATTTTTCTCCAATATATAATTGCGGTAAAAGGAGAAGAATTTTCTCTTTTAAAAAAGTGATATGGAATAAAGGTGGGGCTAAAAATGCTCTGGAATAAATTAAAAAGTTGCCAACTCTGATACTGGAGTTTGAAGCAATTTTTATATGAAAATAATATATATTCTCGACTGTATTTATAATAATGACTAATAGCACCTTACCATGCATTTACTGGATTTAATGCTTGGACCACAGCATTACCTAGACCTGGCATTTAACTTCCTTGTGGTGTTCCTTAATATATAACATACAGAACCAAATTTAAAACTTTAAAAGAATGAGAAGTATTGCTTTGTATTATTGATAAATTTTCTAAAGAAATAATATGAAAAACATGTACAGTAAAGCACTATTTATACATCTTTCAAGGGCCTGATGTAAAAGGACATGTAAATGAAAAGACGTACAATTGAAATTTTATCACTTTGATTACTACAAATTTAATGACGCTTAAGCAAAATTTATGTGAAAATACTAATTAATGAAGTTTCTTAAGTTAGTAAATTATAGTTAGTGTATTATATATTTTTTAAGACAATAATTAATAATAATAATAATAATAATAAAAGATTTATTATAAAAAGTGAGAATACTATTAATGCATGATTCGGTACTAATTACATATATCATATACTTATATTACATTTCTTAAGAACTATATGAACACAGTTTTAATATTAATTATACATATTGCATATCTTTAATAATAAGCATACAATTTATGTCCATACAGATAGTTATTTATTAGCATTAAAAATCTTTAATATTTGCTGCTTGTCTATGAGTATTAAAATTTCTACTGTGAATTCAGTTGATTCTTTGATCAGTATTCTTCGTTCTTTTCTGTGTTCCTCCATTTAAGATGCTTTTTAGGAAAAATCCATCTTATTTAGAATGGAAAATAATGACAGGTCGAGAAACGGTGTAAATTTTAGTAAAGTAGGAAAGATGTATAACCAATAGCGGCGTGTAAACAAAGAATTTTTGCATTAAAATGAATAGGGACTTCACTAAAAGGATAAATGTAAAAGACGTATAAAAGGTGCTTTACTGTATATGAAAAAAATTCTGCCTTTGAAAATACTTTTTTAAATGTTAATTTATATTTAAATGAAAAAAGTTAGTTTTTACAATGTTATTTAAATATTCAGTTGATATAGTTTGTTCTTTTAAATTTGAAATGTTGACTTATGTGTTTGTTTATATTTTTAGATTTGGCCTTTTGCATTAACAATTCTCTGTGATTTTTGGGTTATCATTGGTATTTTCCCCGGATTAGCAGTTTTAGCTACTCCTACATCTAAAGGAAGCTTTTGGGATGGTATTTGTTCATATACTTTATTTATCAGCAATTCAATTACAAATAGTTTCTTTTATTTTTATTAATTAAATTCTTCTATTAATAGAATAAAAGAACATTAAATTAGTATTCTTTTATCTTATACTATTAAGTGAGCAATATTTGTATATTTCACTGTTCACGAAAACGGTAGCTCGGACAGTCACGAGATTTAACACAAAGGTGCCCCCCAAAGGGTCAATGTGCACATCGAAGTCAGAATTACGAATTTTTGGTTAGTTTTTTCTTAATTAATTAAAATGTGAAAATAATACATTCTAATTTCTGATAAATAAGCCATTTAAATTTTAACATTTTATCCATAATTTAATTGTTGCTATTTTTTTTTTTGACAACATAATACTAATTAAAAAAAAAAAAAAAAGACGTACATTTATTTAAAATGAGGAAAATAAATCAGAAGGATTAGAAAATAAATTAGAAATATCAGTCGCATCGTTACAAATAAGATACCAAATGAAAGGGAAAATTTTTGTAAATCCGATGCATTAAACAGCTTATCAATCGGACAATTAGATTTTTAAAAATTAACTAAAGTATGAATTTTAGGTGGCAACAGCAGAAGATTGTATGAAAACAGTTAGGAGAAAAAAATGAAAAATCTGCTTCACATTAAGTCACATGATTTTTAAGTGGGATTAAAAATTGCAGCTTTCAAATTCTTTTAAATTTTCTCTCATGAACACAAAAATATAATATATAGCCTGTACCCCACAAGACCAACTTGCATTTCAAATTTCATCAATTATTTTGATTAATAAACAAAAGTTATTATTATTTTTTTTTTTCAAATTAAGTTTTATTCTATCTTCGAAAAGATTTATGTGATCATAGATATAATAATATATATAGATCTATCATCCCCATATTATCGTGCAAAGATTTTTGATGCCGAAAAAAAAGCTTTGGAATCAGCCATTAAGTGGTATTGAAGGTAAAAAGGAAAAAAAGAAGAATGAATTTGAAACTATATCTGGAGCTTTTCATTCACCTTGTAAATAAATTATTCATGAATTTTATTTGCTAAAACATTCGTTCGTGTGTATTCACTCGGGGAAAGACTGCCATATTTTGGTAAAATCGCCGTCTTATCCCGAGTGAAAAGGAATCACTTTTTTCTTCCCAATGATCAATCTATATATTATTACTATATCTATGTATGTGATACGATGCATTAATAATTTGGGTTTTAGAAGTTTTTTTAAATAGATTATTTAAACTCTATGAACCATATTTTTATTTTATCAGTTTCATTAACAGATCCTGCTGGGCGATTTTTTAAATTTTGGTGTTGAAGTACACCGAACGTTTTTCGACAAGAAGTTTAATATAGCAACAGCCATTTTAATCTAAGTAGCGCATCAAATATATAAAAACATAAATGATTTATTTTTACACAAAATTTACAGAACAAATGCAGTTTTAAAGATAGGAAATTTATTTCAACAAGCACTTTTTAAGCCTAAAAACCATTAAAAATATAAGCAGAATATAAAGGATTCTTATGTATAAACAAAAAAGAGTCTGATAAAATTATTAGCAAAATAGTCTTCCCCTTTTCATACAAAAAAAAAAAAAAAAAAAAAATCCTTCGCTAATATGGCGACAAAAATCCAAAAGCCGCCAATGGAGCGACATAATAAAGCTGTGTAACACGATAATGTTTACCTATTTATTTATTTTTTTATATAATAATCACTATGCTAATTTATCATACAAACAAATGAGCCTCTGTGTGTTACTGCACACTGCACGCTGTCGAACAGAAATATTTGAATAATTCAAATTAATATTTAAATAAATAAATAAAAATATGTTTAATGGCAAATAAATATAACCATAAAAAGATTAGTTGTCTAAAATACGGCAGAAATAGCGCTCATAGCATATTAGCAAAATAGTCTTCCCCTTTTCATACAAAAAAAAAAAAAAAAAAAATCCTTCGCTAATATGGCGACAAAAATTCAAAAGCCGCCAATGGAGCGACATAATAAAGCTGTGTAACACGATAATGTTTACCTATTTATTTATTTTTTTATATAATAATCACTATGCTAATTTATCATACAAACAAATGAGCCTCTGTGTGTTACTGCACACTGCACGCTGTCGAACAGAAATATTTGAATAATTCAAATTAATATTTAAATAAATAAATAAAAATATGTTTAATGGCAAATAAATATAACCATAAAAAGATTAGTTGTCTAAAATACGGCAGAAATAGCGCTCATAGCATATTGTTACAATGGATTAAGTCTAAAATGGTGACAAAAATTCAAAAGCCGCCAAAGAGAACTATATTAAGGCTGTACTATCAGGTTTACAACCCATGAATTATATATAAACACAAAAAAATTAATTGTCTCATGCGACAGACGTAGCCGGTCACAGCATATTGTAATATTTGGCGTGAAATTGCTGTCATTTAATGGTTGATTGGATAAACAAAATAAACATATGAAATAACGTAAAAGCAAATATTATGTTGTCTAAACCCAGTTACATTTGAGTCCAGTCCGAGTTACAACACGTATAGTGTTGTTCACATGTAACTGGGATTCAAATATAAAAGGGAAACTCCAATTTTTTCGATACTATCTATTTCGAAACTGTTATATAATAAGCACCTAAATGGAAGCTCATTGGTAAACTATTGTCGCAGGTAATAGGGACAAGTGCCCGAGTTGCAGTGGATGACCAAATCGCTGCCGAATGCAGCAGGGACCTGGAGCGAGCTTTTGAACAATTTCAGTAATTTATTTTATTTTATTTTTATAAAGCTATATAGAAAAGAGTTTCCTTTAAATTTAGTGGCCAGCGAAGCGGGCAAAGCCTGCTAGTTGTAATTATTGGTTTTCAGAGAAAATTTCTCTAAATATTAAAAAAAGAAAAAATATATATTTCTGTGCTTTCTTTATTTGCTCTGTTTATATTATATTTGTTTCCATAGTTACTTTAAATTATTCTTTAAGTATGTGTATGGATTACAAAAAAAAAAAAAAAAAAAAAAAAACACAGAGCTAATGTTTAAAAGTAATAAGTACAAAACTTTAAATAAACACCATAAAATGCAAGAGCTTGCAACAATTGTTTCATGTCAAAAGAAGTCATGCCCTTCATCAGATGAACAAAGTAGGCACGAGTGCTGCTGCTTTGTTTGCAGTACTTCTGCCTACTTTGTTCACCTGACAAAGGGTCGTGTCTTCTTTCAACCCAAAACAATTGTTGTGAAGTCTTGCATTTTACGATGTTTATTCTAAGTTTTGTTACCATTATATTTATGGATATTTGATATGTCTAATTTTTTTTTTAATTCTGTTTTTTTTCCCTTGTGCACAAATCTTTTTTATGCAAATAAACTTTATATTATTGTTCAATGGGGTGGGAAAAAGCTTATAATATTTACAAATTTGTTTATAAATAATTTTTACAAATGTAAAGTAACATTGGGCTATGTTCTTATTTGAATTGATGTTATTTGTGATTAAAATTTAACAATTAACTAAATTTCTATCCAACCTAATTATTGATCCAAATATAACTACACTCCTGTTCTTGTAAGTGTATCAAAATTTACAAATGAACATCTTTTCCAATTTCTCACAAAAATTTCTTGGTTGGCAAAATGTTCTTTAACTTTAAATATGTAAAAAGTAAGATAGTACCCATGCATTTCAGTAAAGATTCACTTTCAACAAAAATTAAAAGGCCAACAAGAAATTGAGTAAAAAAAGTGTTTGTGATCATAATGTATGATAAAAAGAGTGAAATGATCTGTAGCTATAGCAAATATTAATTACAGACCCTATAAAGTTTTTTGATGCATTTATGTAGAAGTAACATCTGTAATAAAAAGTTATGAAATATTTATTTAAAGACTTCAAAAATATTCAACACTTTTTTTTTTTATGCTAAGCAAATTCATAATAAAGTTTAATAGCATTTGTAGATAAATTGAAAAGCACTTTAGAAATAATATACTACAATTGAAATGCAAATATATTAAATATCTCATTAAATCGAAATATTTGTATGAAAACTGTTTAAATTACACATGTGCAGATGGAAAGAAATCTCTTTTTGCATAATTTGATAGCCAAATATATTATCCAACTCAAGCTAAAAGCCCTGTCAAATGTTAAAAATGAAGTATAATTTAAAGATTTTCAACAAATCTGTAAAATTTCCAGAGGGTTTGAACCCCTAAAACTCTTCTTTGGCTATAGTCTTTCATGACATGAGTACGATTGAATTGGAGATTGCCACCATTATTATTTATATAATACTATTGCAAAGTACTTATATAAATATTTTTATTCTAGGTAAAATATTTCTCCCCATCACTTGTTTTTTGTTATTTAATGTGAGTGACTTCTGTGGTCGTTACATTGGTGGTTGGTTACCTATAGTAAGTTATTATTATTATAATTTTTAATTTAAAAACTGTAAAGGTGAAGATAAATCTCATGTACAATAGCTATAAACAGATAAATTTATTTATTTATTTTTTAATATAAGGAGTTTTTATTTATAAATGAAAGCAATACTTTGTTAATTTTGTATATTCTAATGATTAATATTGTTGTATTTTTAATTCATATCTCTAACTCCTCATTTAGATTATATTTATGCAATCATCATCACCAACCAGTTATTGCATCCTCCTTTTTTTTAATAAATATTTTATTTTTAATTAGTCAATCTACACTGTTCTATTGACAAGCTGTTTTGTGACCTATGAAAATTCTGACCATAGCAAGTTCTCTCTAGGTGGTGCATGTGACACCCTCACTGTATTATGTCTTTAAATAATTCTGAATGTGACAAACATTACCAGGCTGTTCACGTTCTATGAAATTGCTTACTTTGGCAAACTAACACTCACATGCCTGGGATACTTCTGCTCTCTTTGCAGACACTGCCAGATTGTTTGTGTCCTGTAAAAAATCTTATCATGCAGACTACAGTTTGATGCCACTGCTCAACCCATTGCATTGCATTAAACAGCAAGCTCACTTACTACCTTATTTACTTACCTGAAATGAAATTATTATTATTAAAAAAATAAATTAAATAAATAAATATCATCACAAAATTTTAAGTTCTATATACCATTGTTTCAAAAAATGGTACTTTCGGATTAAATGCATGCCAGTGATTAATCACCATTATGAACTAAATTAAAGTGATTAATAAATTAGTTTGAACATATTTTTTAGGACCATCATTTAATTTTTACAACAACCTATGTTTATTCTATCATTACCTTTGTTAATCTTATG
Organism: Salticus scenicus; assembly: GCA_963930645.1. Taxonomy (NCBI): domain Eukaryota; kingdom Metazoa; phylum Arthropoda; class Arachnida; order Araneae; family Salticidae; genus Salticus; species Salticus scenicus. The sequence continues at coordinate 73,735,744 of OZ005660.1, forward strand.
GTGATCTTTGTTAACCTGAACTCATGACATACAGTTAATATGAAAGAACCAAAAAAATAAATGCAAACAAAAACAGTTTTTTTTTTTTTTTAAACATGTGATACCATTTTTAGAAAATATTCATTACATTCTTTTTTCTCATGCAAATATATATTGCTCCTTAAGCATGACATCAGTTTTTGGAGATTTGATAAATATATTTGTTATATGATGTCAATTTCACATCCCCCCCCCCCCCCCACCACATTAAAGTTTCCTGCACAAACATACATTCTCTTAAAATGACATCATTCTTCATAAATTTTGAAGGACATAAAATAACTTAAAAAACAATCGAAAATTGAGCATGATCAGATCTTGTAAAGGTATGCTTGCAGGGACCAATCCAGGTTTTAATTTTTGGAATCTATTTTTGCGAAAAAAAAGTATCATTGTTTAAAATCCTTCATTTTAGCAGTCCTTTCATACAGTATTCAATATCAAGTTAATAGTGTTTCACTGAACCAACTATAGGCAGCCATTAAAAATAATATTAGGTGTGCTAGAGAATATGATGGGTGGGGTAGAACTTCCCATTTCAGTGTTTCCAAATATATATTTTTTGTTTTTCAATACTCTTAAATGAATTAATTGCTTTTAATACAAATTGTTTGCGATTGTTTCAGTTGGTTTTAGCAGCTCATAATAGGATACACCGAGCAGTCCCATCAAATAAAGATCCTTCGGAGCTGTGAATATTCTATTTGGTTGTCAACATGGAAGCATGGTTTGGAAGTCCCCATAATTTTCTTTGCTTAACGTTATTGTAATGAATCCATTTTTTGTCCCAATCGCAATGTGGAGCAGAAATCTTTTCCATGTTTGCTTTTCAAGAAAATAAATGTCGTTCAACATCACTCAGATTCAACTCGTATGGCACCCAATTTCCTTGATTTTGAATCATTTGCATAACTTTGAGGCATTTTGAAATGGCTTAATGAGTCACTCTTGATGATCATGTCTTACGCTTGACACGATTCTTAATGAAGTAATGCCTTCAATGCTACATCTTTGAAAACCTTCTCTCTTCTGACATCATGTTGGTCTTCAGTGTCAAAATCATCATTTTTAAAGTGTTGAAGTCTCTCATGACACATTTTTTCAGTAATTGCAGTCTCGCTATAAGCATCTGAAAGCATTTGATGAGCCTCAGCTGTAGTAAAACCCGAATAAACTACTACATCAGAAACGCCAAAGAAAAATATTTGAGATGCATACAGCTGTTTCGGTAGCCTCTCCTATATATACGTGTACTTCTCCAGTTTCAGAATTCTTTTTGCACTGAAGACGGTACGCTTAAGGCTACCGAAACAGCTGTATGCATCTCAAATATTTTTCTGTGGTGTTTCTGACGTAGTAGTTTATTTGGGTTTTAATATTCTAACGCCAAGTCTCCTGTTATTATCCTCAGCTGTAGGTTTCTTCATATTGAAACTGAAAATTAAAATCTCCTGCAAATGGCTCATAAACTGACATTTTCAATTGAGAATAACTTTACAATGCAGATACAAATCGGCTAATGTTTTGATGGGTTTATGTTGGCAAATAGCCAGGCTTATTGTATGTTGCCCACATCTGTTTATTTCCATCACCACTAACCGCTAAAGCCATCTATTAGAAGACAGCAGAAGCAAAGTTGTATATCTAATACTAGTATGGAAAATTTTTATAAAATGCAAATTTGTGAAAGGGTTGTTTCCATGAATGTCAATTTTATAAAAGAACCCATTTTATAAAACAGAAATTCCTAAAGGGACCCATTTTATAGATTTGAATTTCGTGAAGGAGTAGCAAAAAGGCTGCAAATTGATTGGCCCCTGATTTGTGTAAATATTTTCTTGACCTGAGTCACCTCTGCCTGTGAAAACGTGGTGACAAATATGCACAGAGACAATCTTATTATTAGTTTTTCTTTAATTAGTTTCTTGGTCGTATTGTGTCTCTTTAGAAATTATAAGTAGAGAAATTATTTACTTCCTTGAAAATTACTTTACTACATAAAATATTATTATCTTTAGATGAGTATTTAGTCAAAAGTATTTTTAATTCATATGAATAATTCTCAAATAGACAAATTGTTACTCACAAAATTTAACCCTTTTTAATTTTGCTCAATCATTAAATAATTTAAACTGATGAGCATTAAACCTTCTATGAATCAATAATAGTGATCATATTTCAAATGTCTATTGCGTTGTTCTAGAAGTATGATAAAATCAAAATCCAGATAAATGGCTTAAAATTCTTAAATGAGCCTAAATTATTTTTTTCTTAATTCCTAAAATTTATTTATTACTCACGCAAAATTATTAAAACACATTATAAATTATTGAAGGATATAAAATGAGAAATAGACAAAGAGACAACACAATTTCAATGAAAAGATTAATTTTGACAATAAATTAAATTTATTATTTTAACTGAAATTTAAAACTTCATAAATGCAACCAATGCAAACAAATAAATTATTTTCAGAAAATTATCATAGTAACAATATCAAGAAATTATCATGAACACAAACTTATTAAATTTATTTTCATTCTTTAAAGTTGAATAATTATCTTAAGTATTATATTAAATTATTAAAATTTCCAAATTTTAATAATTATCATTTAATTTATATTTAATGCAACTGTCAATAATTACTATTTGTTTATCAAATTCGACAGTGAGATAGCAATGTTAATAAACCATTATTTTCTCATATTGTTAAAATTAATCATGACAATTTCGTGTGCATAAAATTGGCATGACCAAACTTAACAACACTAGAAATATTTTTATTTACTAATTTTGTAACTGCTGAAATAAAGGAAACAAACAATAATCATTGTTTATTAACAAGAGGTGAAGGTGAATAGAGCATTTTCTTTTTCCATATGACTAATTCTTTATAAAACAAGCTTTCAGTAAATTATATGATTTTTTACTTTATTTTAATAAAATTTATTGTAAAATTCCGTGCCAGAATCATATCTTTATAAACAACTATTTATAGTACAAAATACCGTAAAATCCCAAAAGTAACCCCCCTCAATTTTTCTCACTGAAAGTGAAATGTCTCCGTTATCTTGAAAGTAACCCCCCCCCCCCCCCCTTTTTTTTCTTCTCCATCCAACAAAGCTACATCCAATCTTCGGGCGCACTTACGGTACGTCGGCATTGCAAGTTAAGTTTGGCATTGAATTAAGTTTTAATATTCATATATTATTTCTAATTTAACTAATTTTTCATAAAGTGTCGGATGCATGTTATCAATGGAATCATTACACAGTTTTTTTTACCTTTAATGTAAGAAATTACCTTTAATATTTCCTTTTAAGTAAGTACCATAAAATCCCGAAAGTACCCCCTCCATCGAATATAACCTCCCCTCCCTTTTCTTAAAGAATCTTGATTATAACCCCCACCTGAAATTTATCCGTTTTGCTTTCAAAAAGGGGGGGGGGTTACTTTCCGGATTTTACGGTATTTAATTTAAAAAAATTAAATTATTATTTTATGTACACAACAGTCATTTGCAGATGATATTCTTTTTTTCAGCCATCTTCTAAACGAAAGCACCTATTCATATTGTGTTGTATGAGATTCCTTTTCGTCCCACTGTTTATGTTGTGCAACCTTATGCCGCGAAACCACCTTCCTGTTGTGTTTGAAAGTGACGCTTACTACATATCATTTATGACTTTACTTGGACTCACAAATGGCTATTTTGTATCTGTTGCCATGCTGAATGGTATTCAGTAAGTAACAGTTTAAGAGATTTTATATTTTAAATATTACATCTAGTGATGATATCTTGAAAATGTTATTAAGAGAAATATTCTCAACTATCTTTAAAAAAAAAAAAAAAAGTGTTTTTGACTTGTTCATATTTGATACAATTTCAAAATGTGCGTTTTGTTTTCCTCTGTATTTTCTTTTATTGAAAACATAGTATACTGGGGAAGGGGGGGGGGCTGTAATTCAGTTAAATTTGCAAAATCTACAAAAGTTGAGGCAGAGGATTCTGCAAATCATAGAATTTTGTTGATTGTAGGTATTTTATTTTTACTTTCTTCTATATTCAATAGAAGAAAGTATTGGATTCAAAAAAATTTTCGACCTCGGCTTTTTGATGGATTTACACGTTTTGAGAGCTGTAGAACACGATTTGACCCTTTTTAGAAAATGTCTGTCTATCTGTGTGTGTGTATGACAAAATTTTGTGGCAACTGTAGCTCAGGAACTACTACACAGAATTTCATACAAATTGGTATGTAGTTGCACCTTGACATAAGGTTATCCGACCTTTGTTTAACCGGAACTCTCTGTTAGCCAACGTCAGTTCCTAACTTTCTTTTTTCAGCGCTGATTATCCAAAACTTTTTATTAACCAAAATTAATTTCTTTAAAGCTTTATTTTATTTTATCTTTATTTATTTTTTCTTTCACATTTCGTGTATATGCAAGAGTTTTTTCCAAATTAATGGTGTAGATAAATATTTTGATTACCCTTTCTTAGAATTCCTTTGAAATTAACATCACATGAAGCTTCCATTTAAATCATCCTAAGATTTTTGTTTAAAAATAAATTTTCATGTATAATTTGAATTTAGATATTTATTTAGCAGTTTAAATTGTCATAATAGCAGTTCGATGGTGATGTTACATATTAAACTAGATGATTATTGAAAATTTCTCAATTATCTGGGAATTTCGATTATCCGATGTAGGTTCAGTCCCAATTAAGTTGGATAATTGAGGTTCTACTATGTTTTTTAGTTCGACATAAAAAAAAAGAAAAGAAAAAATTTAAATACCATTCATGTTTCTTCATTCTTTTATACCCGATTACTAATTAACAAAATCTTTTCAGATCTGTCAATCCTCTGCTTCAAGAAATGGCTGGAGTTTTGTTATCTGCATTTTTGGGTGCTGGACTCATGTTCGGTGCTGTTTCTTCATATGTTTTTATACAGATTGTATAAAGTTTCATTTGTAACAGAAAACATTCCAATGTGTGTAGCCATGTATTTCTAATTTGTAATCTCATTTTTTGTTTTCAGCATATCATTTTTAATTTATGTTGTTTGTTGTTTTAAATTTGTTAATTGAATGTTTTATTTATATTTAGGTATTACTTTAAAGCATTTTCTTTTTTGCAAGGTTAACATTTTTTAAAAAATATTTAATAGGTTTATATCCATCATTGTGGTTTGATTTATTACTTATAAAGATATATATACCTGTAAAAAACTTTATCACAAAAAAGTGCATTTTTTAATCTAAATTTTCTGCATATATTTTTCTTAATTTGTTTGTTAATCATATATGATATACAGGGTGGCCCGTGTAAAAAAGGCCATGTGAAGTACAAGGTGTGGCTAATGTAATACAAACACAGTGCATTTTATGACAACCATGCCATGTTCTTATTATGGGAGGCCTCTTTTACATGGACTATCCTGTATATAGGTTAATGCTTTTTGTTAAAATTATTTTTAAAAATTTTAAGATTATCTTTTGTTCAAAATATTTTTTTAATTATAATACTTGTTGATTGATTTTTAAAAAAAAGTATCTTTTATCAAGAATGATGAGATTTTAATTAATTTGTGTTCTACTCTCCAAGTTGGTAGATGGGAGGTGCAGGGTTCAAACCCAGCTAGTTGAAATTTTTTATTTATTTATTTATTTATTTTTTTTCTGAAACTTATTTAGCGTAAAATCCTGAAAGTAATCCCCATTTTCCAAAAGTGTTGCCGCGCTGACCTTGAAGACTTGAAAGTAGGTTTGTATGAAACGGTGAAAGATAAATTTTCCTATTCTCCGTACGTATGTCTGGTAGTAGGAGGGGTTATATTTAAGAAAATGGAATAATTCACTTTTAGCAGGAAAGGAGGGACTTACATTTGAGGGAGGGGTTACCTTCAGGATTTTACGATAAAAAAAAGTGTTGGCAGGTTTTTGATGCAAAACAGTTTAAACCATGATCAAAGACCTGTTTTTCAAAGACTGTCAAAAATTTCAAATATTATTCTTATAAAACATTGTTATTGATGTCTTAAGCATTACACTTATGAAGTGTATTGCTTAAATATTCGTGAGTATGAAATATTATTATTATTTTTAAAGAAATGCGGTAAGTTATCTGATATATATATACACACACACACACTGTTAAACCCGTTTAAAAGGTCCCTGCTCAAGAAGTTCATATTTTCAGTAACAAATTTCTACAACACTAAAATCTCCCTTTTAAAAAAATTTTTTTTCCCAATACCAATTTTCTTTTCGAATTTTCGATTTTTTTTTTCTTTTTTTTATTAAGTAAAAATAGTTGTGAAAGTTAAATAGAGGGTGTCGAGGCAAAATTGTTTTAAAGCATATTTAATGAACTTGAATTAACAAAAAAAAATAATACAATGCTAAATAGAAAGAGACTTCTTAAAAATATCAACAGGAGAGGCGAAAACTATTATTAGAAGAAGTATTTAAATATTTAAGAGTACTGTGAGACTGTTTTTAATTACATATTGCTGAAAAAAAGCTGAAACAAATGATTTTTTCTTTAAAAGAAAAATCAAGGAATGATAAAGGCAAATGTTTTATCATTAAACATTAAATAAATAAAAGTGAGGTATGTATATTAATTTTAATTTATTGACTATATTTTATGTGTTTAAATTCAATAATAAAATTCATCTTTTTTATAGAATACTGTATGTATGCTTTTAATAAAGTTAAAACCTACTTGAGTAATTCTTACTAAAATTTATTTATTTATTCTTTTTTTAATTTTCCTGCTTAAAAAAATACTAAGCAAATACATTTATATAAAATGATATAAGAGAGGAGAAAAAATTATTATGTATTAGTTTAAGAATCCAGTATATTTAAAGCAATAAGTCTTGCTTGTTGTAACATAAAAATTCTAAATTATGAAAATGCATTGAAAATAGTGCATTTCTTAATTTCTTTCATTGCTTGCAAGTTTAAAACATAAAAATGTAAAATTCCTACTAGCCAGATGTTTTATTGTAAATTTACTCAAAGATTGGATTTATAGAAAATGCTATAAGCTTTCTAATCGATTATCTTATCTCTTTCTTTCTTTTTTCATGTGTTTATTTAAATTAGAAGACCTTTTTACAAAATTTTATTTTCAAAAGAAGAGCTTTAGTATATTTTGATTGATAATTAAAGACGCTGAGCTGTATTTTATACCACTGAATGAAATTACTTTGTCTCTGGATATTGCTTTTTTTAAATAATGAAAAGTTTCTTTTACGTTTGGAAATTGATTGAAAGTTTCTAATTACATTTTAGAGAAACTGAGAGACTTGATTCAAATTTTTAAAATCACATTCTGTAAGCAAAATAAAATTAATTATTTTTAATAAAAAAATTGTTGTATTGATGCATTTCCTAACAATTTTTTTTTTTTTTTAAATATAATTAATGTGAAAAATATATATAATTTAGTACAACTTAAAAATATACAAGAAAATTATTTTACAATAGTTCTCCATTTATACAATTAGTTTTTGACAGGTTAAATCATTTTTTGATGTCAAAATAAAAACAACCTTGATTAGAACTTGTTAGAGCTAGCCTGTCCAACCCAAAAATCTTGGCGGGCTGCATTGAATAGCCATTTTATTCAGATGGGCCACAAATAGTTTTTTTATGCCAAAATATATCGGGAGTATTTTAAAACATGTTGATAAATACACTTTAAAGACAAAAAGAAATGCAGTCAATTGTACAGAAACATTATTTCATTATCAGAAAAAAAAATTCTCTATCGATTGATATAAAGGATTTAAATCCATGTCATTTAGTCTTTAAGAGAATCCATTGGTAAAAAAAGATTCAAGTCAGAAATTTAGCATTAATCATTGGTATAAAATATTTAATTCAATTTTTTCCCATTATTAAATGAAGGTTGACAGTCACTGAATGGTATAAATCAATATAATCCCTTTTTCCTAACCGATTCTTCTGATTAGTTTTTAGTTAGTTTAACTTTATTTTTTGTCTCCTGAAAAATCAAGAATATGGACTTAAATCCTTTATACTTATCGGTTCAGATTTATTAGTTAAAGTTTTAAATATCTGTTATAAATATGTTGTATTGACTGCTCATTTGAAAATATTGTCAGCCAAAATGCTTTCATGGTATTGGAATTGTTACATGTATTTATTTGAAAATAAAATTAATTTTATGTGTGTTTACATATAATTGCAATTAAGTAAATTTTATAAAGTGGCTATTAGTGTTTAAAATAACCAGTAGGATTATAAAAAAAAAAAAGAGAAATTATGCATTTTTTTTTTTTTTGCTGTAAATCATGGATACAAACGATGGCTATCGCTGTCCACTTTTTGGTGATAGGTGCGCAAATTATGGCTATAACTGTCCTACATACTTCCATTAATAAAAAAAGAAACATTATTAGTACAGATTAGAGTCCTGCACATGCACAGATCACGTAAACTTGACCTGCATCTGATTTAAATTGCATCAAGTTTATCTGACCTACATCCGACTACAACCTGCAGCTCTAGACTACACCAGTGAGCCAAGCAGAGCCTGACTAAGGCAGGGGCATACGGGGCAGTTGCCCCGGGCCCTCCCAAATTGAATAGAAAGCTTATTTTACGTTTCTTTGTTTAATGAACTGTTTTTTAAAAAAAATATCAGTATAGTGTAAAATTCGGCTTAATTGAGCCATCGTAATTGCGAAAATTAACTTGAATTCCGCCCTAATGTCAGCAAGGATATGAATTTTTCGCAGCTAGTTGACAAAGATAACAATCAGAAATAAAATGGATAGGACGATATTTTATCTTACCATTGGAGGGGGGGGGGGACTTTATAGCTATTTTAGGTTCTAGTCAATTTTCTTGTTATATATCTATAATGAGGTGAAAAATTTAAATACCTCCATAAAGTTTGGTTCTTCATTACTGAAGTAGTGAAGCATAGGGGGGCCCCCAAAGAAGTTTTTGTCCCGGGCCCCAGTTAGGCCCTGGAGCCAAGTACTGTTTTATATTATATAAGAAACTGTATTATAATTAAGAACACAAAATACTTTTAAAAAATTAACTATTAGATAAAATATGAATATTTTTTAACATATTTATAATATAAATATATTAAAATTTACTAATTTAATTTTAAACAAAACTTCAGTGTATAATTTATCAAAATTTCTTATGTATTAAAAAAAAAATCAACCATTCTATATATTTTGACAGTGTATAAAAAATGTAAAAGAAGGAAGTAAACATAAGTTAGAAGGTAAACAATTTTTAAATGTCAAGTATTAATATTTACATAATTTTAATTGAACTCATGGCATGAGTCATATTTCTTTAAAGTGTTAAGAAAGAAAAGAATGCTATCTAATTTCTGCATTGAAAAGGGTATATTCATAAAAAAAGCATTGAAAATTCTTTAAAAAAAAAAAAATGTGGGTAGACCTGAGGGTAAATAATTATAAGATAAAAAACTTTTTATAAACCATGTTTTTAAATTTTCTATTGAATCATAGCTATAGAACTAACTACATTAGCACTTTATCAATGCGTATTGTTACGAAATTGTAAATAATTGTATTTATTCTTGTATAAATTCTTTCAAAGAGGCTTAGTGAGTTGATAAAATGTCAATTTTCTGCATTTTCAGCTCTTTTTCGCATTAAAATAGCTTAATTTTCCCTTTAAAACACACTAAAAAGCTCCAATAGGCAGGTAATGGATTTGGTGCCAAATTTTGTGATTTTTGGCGAGAAAATCCTTATTATCGATATTCCAAAGATGGACATTCTAATGTGATTGGTTACGGGAAATTTGAATAATAATAAAAAAAGTTGGTTTTAAAAATAAAATATTAATCCTTTCAGAACAACATATATTTGCATTATGAAATACATTAGCACTTTATCATTGTGTAGAAAATCCTTAAAATGATAACGACGTCAATTTTTGCCAAATGCATAATTTAACTTTTAACAATTTTTTAACGCTCACGTTTAATTAAATGTATTTATTTTTATGTCGAAAGAAAATGAACTCGTAAATTTTTTTTTTTTGGCAACAATTAAATTATAGCTAATATTTTAATGACTATTTTTATTGCTATTAGGAGCTTATTATTTTCATATTTTAATTAATTAAAAGAAAACTATTTGAAAATCTGACTTTGAAGTATTGTGTTGTCACCGGGTTCTGAGCTACTGTGAAAGTTTCAAATGTCTAGCTAGTAGGGAAGTTAGAATAGATTGCAAGATTTGTACCGGACAAACAAACAAGAATAGAAGTTAATAAAAACATGGTAAAAATTAATGCAAACTTGACTCACAATGGAGAATCCACAAATACCCTACCCAATGCAGGACTCTAGTACAGATTGAACTAATGTAATAATTTGTTTATTCTACAGTAATATACTGAAAAAAAATTATGTAACAGTCTTGATGTCATGTAAGCAATTTTGTTTGTGGATTATTATTATTATTATTTTTATGTAAGTAAAACACAAATTACTTGTAATACTTTTATAATGTGATGAATAAAAGTATAATTTTATTTAAAAGTAATTTACTTGTGTTAATTTTATATACAATTATAAAATATAAACAGAAACCTCTGTGAAAACAGACATGTAACATTTTAAAAGCAAAAAGGAAATGCTACCACTGTTTTGATAAAATGCGAGACTAAATAACAACACAAATTTGTCTGAAAAATTTTAATTATAGTACACTGTGTAAAAAAAGTAGGACAGTCGATTTTTGTAAATTATTTTTTGTGTTTTTATCCTGGTTATTAGATTTTATACAAATTTTGTATAACAGAGTTTTCTATAATTTCATGTAAAGATGAGATCTCTACTACTAATGCTAATTAGTCGATTGTAGAAAAACTAACATTCATTGTTTCGAGAGTGTAAAAAAAGTAGGATGACACTTTCCAACATTTGTTATTTGGTGGATTGTGCACGAATAAAAAAGTAAATATTGAATTTTCTTTAACTGCTTTTGTTGAGGAAAACGTGCTTTGTAAAAAATTGCATCGTTATTTTCTTTTCAGACCACCTAGACGAATACTTTAAAATTATTTCCAAAAGATTCAAATTGTTGCATATAAAATTAATAGTAATGGTGTTAGATAGATTGTTCGTATACTGCATGTCAGCCCCAATACACTTTCTAACTTTATCAGAAAGCCAGATAGAAATAGGAAAAGAAAGAAGACTGGTAGGCCTAAAACGTTACGCCTTGCGATGAAAGAAAACTTGCTCATGAGCTTAAAAAGAGCAGTGTAGTATTGCAAAGGCCTCAAATCAAGCAGAATTTATTCATATGTCAAGGCAAGTTTACAACTACATGAGATCCAAATAATTCATTTTCAATAAGCGGGAACGTCATCCAAAGTGGAAAAACAACACAGATTGATTACTGTTTATCATGGGTTAAAAAACACGTGTCATGAATCTCAGATGGGACTTTAATAATATTTTCAGGCGAGAAGAAGTTTAAGACGATTTAGATGATTACCAATAATACTGGCATTGTCTGAAGAATGTAGAAGAATTTTATTCAACTCGACAAAAGAGGGGGGGGGGGGTATTGATGATCTAGTAAGCAACTGGATATGGAAGAAGAACAAGTCTGGTCTTTTTCAGTGGTATGTAGAAACATACAGGCTATATATTTAAGTGCTGAATTCTGTGCTTCTTCTTTATGGCTCTGAATTAGGAGGAGGAGAAGAGTGGATGTTTCAACAAGATGAAGCCGCCATTCACATCACCATAGAATTAAAAATTGGTTTGTTGCAAATAATGTGCAGGTTTTACCTAAGTCAGCTAAAAGCCTTGATCTCAACACAGTAGAAAACATTTGGCTAATGTTTGCTCGTCAAGTATATGCTAGTGGAAAAATGTTTAAATTCCTTACTGAGCTTGGAGTAGCTTTGAACAGCTCATAGGCTAATTTTTGTCAAACAGGAATCCAATCTTTGTGTGATTCACTATCAAATAGAATATTCGAAATCATAAAAGCCAATAGAAAGAGTATTCCTTACTTATTTTGCTTGTATTTTATATTACTGTCCTTCTACTTTTTTTACAGAGTTAAAAGTAGAAACTATTTTTGTTGTCATTAATAATTTATTTTTAAAAATCATGGTAACGATACTGATATTTTCTTGTTAAATGATCTGCAAAATATTACGCATAAAAATAGTTTCATTAAAAATAACCGATACCTTTTATTTCTAAAAATATCTAGTGTCCTATTTTTTTTACACAGTGTAGAGCCTTGATTATCTGAAATAATTAGGACTAGCCATCTTTCTGAAAATTGAGAATGCTTTCAATTTTAAGGTTAAGGAAAGATATATATGCTATTTCTTGTTATGATAAAGTGCCTTAAAAAAAAAAAAAAAAAAAAAAAAAAAAAAAGCAACAGCAAAATAGAATAAATTATCAAAATTTCATTTTTGAAATTAAGTAACTTTTCTATGTTTTGCAGTGAAGTTCTGTTTGTTGTAGCATACTTGTCAACTTAAGACAAGACGAAAATAAGAAAATTTATGCTTAAAAACCAGAAGATTTCAGAAAAAACAGGAAGATTAATTAAATTGTATAATAAAATAATAATACACTATTTCATAAAATTAAAATATATAATCAATATATATAACATTATGTACCATATTAATTTTTCCTCGTATAATAAAAATACTCGCATATTTTTTTTTTTTCTTTACTCAAGGTAAGTATACATTTCTGAAGTGTCTTTTACTAGTCTAATTTTATGACACAATATTTTAAACTTGGAGGGAGGGGGATGGCAATAATCTATTCTATTAGAAGTTGGCATTGTACTACAACTATCTTGCATTTTCAATTACTGGAGTCTTATAACCTGCATAAGAACTAGCAAAATTTTTGTTTGATGACACAGCATTGTAAAATTATTGAAGAAAAAAACAGATTCAACAAGTTCAGTAATGGACTCTTCCCAGACGTCAGAGGTCACATGATAGAGGAAAAACAAATAGCAGACGAAGTCTTGTTTATCTAGAGCGATTGCTGAAATAACATGTTTTCTATTCTTATTTTTGATCAATCGTATTTAATGTGTGTTATTTTTTATACATCATCATTTTTTAATCAATTTTATATCATTATTCATCATCTTTTGTTTGCTGTATACATTTACAATCATCGTTTAGTTTATACCTGTTATTGATGTTCATGAAGACATGTTTAAATACTCTGATTTTTGGTACTTAAATCAGTGACAATGCAATATCGTGCGGCGTAAATCCATTTAGACCAGTAACTAAGTTAATTAACTTGTTGTAACACCTTTACGCAATTAAATTAAATGAAAACATTTTAAAATTTCATTTTATAATCCGTAAACATTCCACAAGAAGCGATTATTTATTGCTAGATCAGTTAATGTTACAGTTACACTACAATATACAAAAATCGATTCTTATAGGTAAAAATAAATAAACACATTAAATGTTTTTAAAAAATTTTTAAATTTACAAATACAATTATTCTACTGTTTACAAATGCACAATATTACTTTTATTTTATTTTATATTAAATATTAAAATTTTTGTTCTTAAGAACAATATTTAATTGAATTCGATTATTTGTTTTCCTCTATCACGTGATTGAGCAGACGACGGTGGGAAGAGCCCATTATGCCTTTAAAAAATAACATGTGTGAGAAATACTGTACACTTCTATCACTTTATTGGTTCCAGAACTTACAAAACAAGTTTATTATGAACATTGATTCTTTTCAGGCCTATATTATCGCATGGGCAAACCGGGACTTTGCTCAGGGACCCCCAAAAGCTGTAATATTAAATTGTAAACTATTCCCTAAACATTTAAATATACATATATGTATATTACGTATATGAAATTTCTCATGGAAAGTACTGAACTCTTTTGAAAATAGAAATTTCTTTTTGCTTTTTCTATTTTTGCTGGCTCATCTAGTACCTAAGTAGAGGACCTTGAATCAACATATGCCATATTCATGTCCCGATTCAAGCAAGGAGTTCATAGTGGTTCGAAGTTTTAATGAATAGGTCCTGCTGTAATAAAACCTAGTATGTAAAAAAAAAAAAAAATTTGGAGTGACTCCACTCGACTTTCCGAGCATTGAGTAATTAACATTTTTGTAGATAAGGTAAAGAAAGAGGAGTTGTTAAACAAACAAAAGAAAGAAAACCATAATAGAGTGTTTGAGTATTTTTCTCCATATATTACACAAAGTTTTATTTAATGCTACTGAACTTTAAGCCCATAGATCATAATGATGATAAAGTATTTTTCGTTGTGTCCCTGTAAAAAAACTAAGTGCTAGATTCTCCAAAATCTATACAGATTGAGTATCTGTGACCTATAATATGTGTATAATTTTTTTGCTCAATTGAATAAGGCGTTTAGATGCTATTGCACTTTTAAGATTTTGGTCCGATAGGCCATAATGATAAAGAATTTTTCTTTTTGTCCCTGTAAAAAAACTATAAGTGCTAGATTCATCAAAATCAATAGGGTTTGTGCTATGGTTACTTGCAACATGCGTAGCAATTTACAGCTCATTCGAGCAAAGCGTTTAGCAGGCATGAGAGTGGGAAAGGACAAAAAGGTCTGAAAATATGCGTAAACTCAAATTTCACCAAAAAAAAAAAGAAGGAAAATGACACGACACCAACTTATTTCGCATTAAAAAGAAAAATATTTAAGAACTATATCGTTCGGGTAAATTACAAATCAGTTTTAAAAATAAAATAAAAATACAAATAATGTCTGATAAAAATTCAACAATATTACATTAAAATAATGTTATTGCAACAATAAATTTATTTACTTACTTATTTAAAGTTTTCTAAATCATATGTATTAGAACTGTAAAGACTTATTTATTGTCATGTAAATTTATACAAACAAGAATCTGATAATCACTATTTGAAATACTCAAGCCCAGTTATCGTATTTACTTGACATGAAATGGCTATCATTAAAAAAAAAAAGAGAGAGAGAGAATATTCAATTCCTTTTTTTTTTTTTTTAAATGCAATTTTAATGTTATTTTAGTTCAAAATATTAGACAATGTTGATAGCTGAATTGGAAATTGCATGAAAACTAAAATATGGAACTGCCTTAATAAAAATAATAAGCAAAATAAGGTAAGGTAAATGGTTCAAACTGAATGATGGATAGTCTACTAGGTAGGGCATTTCAGTCTGCAACTATGTTGATTGATTTGCCAAATTTATTATCCTCTTTTCTTTATTTTTAAAAAAGTTCCCCCCCCCCGCTTTTTTTTTTTTTTTTTTTTTTTAACAATCAATGTAAGCCAATTCAGATTGGGAAAAAAAAATCTGTTTTCAGTATTGTCTTAGTTCAAAGTACTTACCAATGCTGCTAGGTAACAAAATAAAATTTAAATAAAAATTATCATCATTCAATTATCTCTTTCAGCTTCTGAAACATCTTTAATATAAGGCATCGATTGCTATTGCCGGTATACTGCTCGTGAAATTTTAGGTTTTAGAATTTTTTATTTTTATTTTATTTTTTCTTGATAAAAATCAGAAATTCTTGGGAAAATTTTTAAAAAGTCGGAAAAATCTCATCCCTGGTTTAGTCGCTAGTGTGTTCATTTACACACATTCATACATACATCATTGCAAAAATAATGAAAACGAACTCAGGGGACCTCGAAACGTATAGAAACATCAAAATCTCAAATTTGGATTTTTGACATGATTACAATACTTTCCTCACTATAGTGTTCGGAAAGTAAAAAGTAGTACAGCGACAATCCAAAGTTGCCAAATCCATATGTCAGGTTCTGTTTAGTGTAAATTAAACATGTTATTCAGTGCTTTTTTGTTGTCACCTATCAGATTTGATATCATGAAGGATCAGCAGAATAAACCCATTCTATATTCAATTGTGTGTGTAGCAGAATAATATTAAAATCATAAAAAAATAAGTAATTAAATAAATAATTAAATGCAAAACTATTAACAGGCTTCATACTCATTTTCAGAAAAGAAATTCCTTGAGTTAGTTCCCAGAATCAATAATTTTTCCATATCGACAACTAGTGATGGCTTGTTTTAATCCACTCCCTCCCCCCCCTTTCTAAAAAGAAAAAAATAAATAAATATTAGCAAACTAATTGCCTAGAATGTTTTGGATCTGAATAACTTATTTTAAATTAATTTTAAAATCCTTTTCAGACAAAATAAAATATTAATCAGAATTGGAAATGTGTACATATATAACACTCTTGGAAACTTAATTAACTTATATAAAAATTTGCCCTTAAACTAAATGCTTCAAAAAATTTGATTAGCCAATGATTATTAAACGACATTGTGCTTTGTAAGGGTCACTATCTACACTTTCGACCCAAAATGCAAACTGTGGATTTAAGTTTTTATCTGTCCAGTCCAGATTAAATGATGTTTTCCAACTCATGATAATAATTACTTTTTAATTATAATTCAATCCATCTCACAAAAAAATGAAATAAAATGCCTAAGCTAATAAAATAACTAAGCTAAGCATGTGCACACTGCATCAGTAAGACTGAATAACAAACTAAATATTTAAAGCTGCTACCAGATGCCGATTATTGAATGAAAACAAATTAACCATGGAGAAAAATCAAGCTAATGAATCTCTTGGAGAGAGTAAAGGTGTGTCTAATTTCATGATTGGATTTTTCATAATGCAAAAAACATGCCCAGTTTTTCATTGGA
This sequence comes from Salticus scenicus, assembly GCA_963930645.1. Lineage (NCBI taxonomy): Eukaryota > Metazoa > Arthropoda > Arachnida > Araneae > Salticidae > Salticus > Salticus scenicus. Next base: position 73,752,587 of record OZ005660.1, read on the forward strand.
TCAGCATGATGTTAGTAGGCGTGTCTTATCGGATTTCCATAATGACATCACGGAAACGCACAAGTACCAGCTTTTTCCAGAGTAGATCCCTGTTTTTCCAGGTTTTGGTGCTTGTTTTGAAAGTTTCCCAGAGATTTTATGACAGATTTTTTTCCCCTGATTTTCAGGTTCTCCCTGAGGCGTATGAACCCTGATTAACTTATTTAAACATCTAGCCTAAAAAATATTGTTTATGCATTGTACATATGACTGATCATCTATTGTATATAAATGATATTGCGAGTTTCGAGGGGGCCCCAATTTAATTTTGCCCAGGGTTCCAATGGGATACGATCGGGTCTGATTCTTTTGTTATAGATTGAGAAAGTTAGAGCATCAGAGAATGTTTAATTGTTGATCAGTGGTGGGAGATATGGAAGATAGGGGGGTAAAAATAGTTCATGAGTGAAAAATATTAAACAATTCTACTTAAAAAAAAAAAAAGGTTTTAGAATATTATAAAGAAACTTTAGGAAACAAAAGGATTCCACAGAGTATTTGATCGTAGATAGTCAGAGAAGGAAAAAAAAAGGGGGGGGGGATTAAATAATTACATGAGTGAGAAATATTAAGTAATTCTACTTTTTTATAGGTTAAAGAATCTCATAAAGCAAATTTAAAATGAATATTGATATTGTGGATGGAGAAAGATTGAGAATCTAAAGGCTTCCGTGAAGCGTTTGAACAATGATTGTTATTGAAGTTTTTTTCCCCCCAAGCTAACTACATCCGTAATTTTTTAAAAAAACAGAAGAAATTAATAAAAAATCAGAAGCCGGAAGATTAACTTAAAAATTGGAAGTTTCCAATGAAAAACAGAAAAGTTGGCATCTATGTTGTAGTATTGATTACCTTTGCTTTGCAGCTCTATCGCCAATTTTTTTTTTTATACTATTAGTTCACCAGTCTTTCTGCCACTCTAACCAAGCCAAACATTTCGCAAAATATTAAAAAGCTTCAGAATTGCTAATTTGTTCATTTTCTTCTCCCATATCATTGTCCTCTTCGCCTTGATTAGCACATATCCCTTGAATGTCATCATCGATTTCTTCATTGCTCAGTATATGAAATCTGGGAAATCATTGGAGTCACAATTTAGCCAATCGTTTATTCTTTTCTTAATGAATGAATTTTGCACACAAGGAATATGTGCAAGGAATTGAACAGTTGTATATTGATATTGTAGTGTAATAGTTTATTTTGTACATTATTATTTATTTTCTTTTTAGAAAATACACAAAATTTCCCCCGAACCTCGTTTGGGCATTCTGACATATTCTGCAACCATCCGTATATTTCCGTGTATAATTTGGAAATTTTTCGGAAGCTGAATTATGGGGGTCAGCTTATATACGGATCCACATTTCTAGCAAAAAACGTACATTAGAGACAATGATTGAATACATATATTTTAAGCTTAAAAACTATATATAAAGTAAAATAGTGATATTAAACCTTATTTTTAAATAATTATCACATATAAAACTCTTAAATTAGCAATCTTAAATTTATTTCATGAAATGCTCGATGTAGTCACGTGCGTTTACATTTCTTTTTGACTTGCTGGTAACTGAAGTCATCGGCAGAGTGCATGAACAGAGTAAATTCTCTGTCTGATTCAGAAATAGTATAAGAGAAACTTGAAAAAACAGGACTCCCGATCATATTTTTAATTTATACAATTAAATTTAAATAATCTTTGTTTAAAATGTTTCTAGGCTTACACTAGCAAAAGTGGCAAAATCTTCGTTATTTTTTTGTTGTTGTTGTTGAAGATTTGCCTTGAAGCACTGATAAAAATACTGAAAAGTAGAAATATACAAAATAATTTAGATACATCATTAAAAAAAAAAATCGATGCAATCAGCCTTTAAACAGTTTATTTATCCCAGTATTACGGTAACCATCGTTTTCAGCTGCCGGGATTTGCGTGTGCAATGCGAGTGCGTCTGTGTTTGCCTCCCTTCTGATAGGGTTGCCAGACACACTGCAATTGTTTTACGTTATAGCTAAGCAAGGTAAGGAATTCTATTGGATAAGCACGCATTTTGCGCAATTTCATTGGACAGATTATCCTGAAAGTTGTATAGACTGGCAATATTTTCTCCATTTTGGCGATATACTCGAACTTTAAAAAGAGTATTTTTTCAATTCGGCTTATACACGAGTTTGTAATTTTGGGCAAATTTCTGCAGGGAAAAACGTACTCTCGGCTTATATTCGGAAATATACGGTATATACACAATTATTATAAAAGTGTAGTATATTATAGTGTAATCACCATGTTATGTCACATTTTATTTTTATACATACGTCTTTAAAAAAAAATAAAACAAATTAAATTTATTTAGTTTATTTTCTAAGACAGACAAACATTTACAAACATTTTTTTTTTTTTCTTAGAAGAATGCCAAGACAATCACCTAAATTATAAACATATAATTAAAGTAAATATCTATTAAGACAAAGTGCATAACATAAATCACTTAAGTTTTTTAAAAATACATTTCCTTCAAAAATAAAAGCACAGCACTTAGTAACCTAATTGACTTTTAGATTAAAATAAAAATTAAGAATATAATAAACAAACCTACAAATTATCATATAAAAATTGACATCTCAAGGTGGGTTACAATAAATTTACATGGAAGTTATCTTTGAAACACTATCTTAGAATAGAAATACTTTGAATCAGTCAATATCATCTCGGCAAAATCATTTATCAATATATAATTGATAATTCCATTAAAAAGAGATTTGTATGTTAACATATTTATATATCTTACAATATTTTACAGGCATATTTACATAGTTACTTAATAGTGAGAAGGAAAAGTTCTTGGTAAAGCAATATCACATTTCATATGAGATGCATATTGAAACAAACAACTTTTAAAATACAAAGGAAAAAAAAAAAATGCAAAATAAACATTTTGATCAGAAAGAATGATGAAAATTCTTAACTAGTTAGAAAAAAAAAGTTTAATGTTGAGCTCTTGGGTATTTGCACCTCATTTTTTTGTGTGGTCCCATTTACTTTTAGCATACAGTTATAAAATCTTTATGATAGAAACAACTTAAAATAAATTACATTGTGTAAATTATGAAAATAATCAGGGGTCAATCTAGGCTTTAATTTTTGGGTCCCATTTTCAGGTTGTTTACACAGATAGTAAATTTGGTGACTTATTAATGAATTCCTAATTGTGTTACTATGAATATGCTAAGTCCATAAAATATGTGAAGCAAAAAAAAAAAAAAAAAAAAAAAGAATACAGTTGTAAGAGATGCATATGTCAGTTAACTTAAAGGTCATTTTTCGTACATAATGAACAGGTTTCAATTTTTTGGGACCAATATTTTCAATTAGTTACCTGATTTTTGTGGAAGAAAAAGAAAAAAATGAACTTGTACAACATTTAATTTTAATAAGTCACTATATTGTCATAATATCAAGCAAAGTATTTTATAAATGGTAACTTGATCCTCAAAAATGGGTATAGGTGTATATTTTTGTTTTCACAAAATGAAATTTTACGGAAGGATTGTTTTTATGAATTAAAATTTTGTGACAGAGCAGCTTAACAGCCATTTTTTTGCCTGGAGCTACCCCTGATTAGAACACATTTTGTGCTATATGTTTGTTTATATGCATGTGTTTGTTGTAAAAAGAAAGTAATTAAAGAGAAGTTTAAATAATTACTGAATCAACTATCATAAAATTTGCATAGCAGCACGAACATTGTTGTCAGCATATTTTTGAGAATGGATGAGCATTTAATGAAAGTTTTAAAAAAATGTCAAAATAACAAAAAAATAGTTCATTTATGTAGAAACAAGATGGCATCTGAGTACTGAGACGCACCATCTTGTTCATTATTCATCTAAGGTCTATATATATGAGTCATGATATGAAAAGTGAGCATATTATTTAAGTACTAATGAGAAATGTCATATGAATGCATAGTATACTTCATAAAATAGCATAGTATATTGATTACAGGATAGGTTTATAAATCGGAGATGTATGAGGGTGTGAAATATTGAAGAGAAAGCAAGGATTTTATACTACAAAGAACTGCAGCTCAAAGGAAAAAATACATCTTAACATTGCATAAGTAATATGCTAAAAAATTTAAACCATAATTGCTATAACTTTGTTACATATACATACCAATCCCACAAAACTTTTTATATAAAATATTTTAAATTAAATACAAAAATATTATCTTGTAAAAATCAAGATTTATCAAAGTTGGGGAAAATGTGAATGATAACTAGTTAAATCAGTTGGGGGAGGGTTAAAGAACCCTTTGAGCTTAATTAACTACATAAAAAGGTGCAGGATAATGGGAGAAACCCAAATCCAGTAGCAAACTTTTCTGTAACAATTTGCAGGAAAAACTAAAAAACTACTACTTAAAAAAAAAAAAAAAAAAAACCTATAAAAGGGTGGGAATGGAAGAGATGCAACCCTGTATCAATCTACAATATCAGTCTCAGTAAATCAATAGTTTCATTAATATTATAATGTCAAATCCTGTATACTGATATAATACAAATAAGATTGATTTTTTGGTAGCTGCCTAAGTAATCCGCAGCTTTGCTGCCATGCTGTATGGTTTTTTCTACTGGGAATCTATATAAATACCGTTTTATATTTAACATAATGAATTGAACAGGAATAACATTATAAATGTTAATAAATACGAATGTTTATTCTTAGGGCAAAATTCATTTAATAAACTGTTATATTGGTTGAAATAGCATTTATTTAGTTTTTTAATAAACAGGGAGTGATCTGAAATATGCATGCACAGTGCACACATACATATATACAGAAGAAATTAAAATACTGAATCACTACTACTAAAACTCCATGGATTAGTAATAACATTCCTTCAATTTTATTGATGCAAAAGCTTTTAAGAAATTCATACCCTATAATCAGTGGTGCACCTACGACTCTGAAAACCAAGGCGAAAGTATCATTGGAGCCCCCTAATTTGAGCCCCTCCTATATTCAGGCCCCCTTGCACTTCACTTAAATACCTAATTATTATTATAAAAATCATAGATATAGTAATATATATAGATCTATCATCTCCATGTTATCGAGCAAAAAATTTTGAGGCAGAAAAAGAGTTCTAAAATCAGCCATTAGAGAGTATTGAAAAAAAGAATAAAAGGAAAAATGAATTTGAAACTGTATCTGGAGTTTTTCATTCACCTTTAGTAAATAAATTATTCATAAATTTTATTTACTAAATTATCAGTATTTATTCCTGTGTGTGATTTACTTGGGGAAAGGCAGCCATTAGAGTGACTTTTCCCGAAAAAAAAAAAAAAAAAAAAGCCTCACTTTTTTCCTCTCGCTGATCATTCTATGTCTTATTACTATATCTATGATAAAAATACATTGAATTAAGTTTTAAGATAGATTCAAAAACCCAACCCAACAAAACGGCGAGGGATATTATCCTCACTTGCCCTGCCTTAGTCAGGTTTTGCATAAATTAATTTCTTTTGATGTTAGAGTAACAGTCATGTTTTGTACATTAAAGCTCTTTAGACAAAAACTTACAGCTTAAATTGGAATTTCAACCAACATTTTAATTTAAAATAATGACAAAAATTTCACCAGACATATATACTTAAAACATAAAATTTCTTCGGAGGCCCTCTCTTGACCAGAAGCCAAGGACAGGACGCCCCATCCTTGGTACGCCAGTGCCTACAATATTTCGTAAAATAGATGCTATCTACAAATAAAAATATAAACATCTACCAAATCTTGTAAATAATTTGAAAACAAGTAGAATATACAGCAGAATTTAGATAATAAAAATACTATATACAAAAGTGACATACCTATAAATTTAGATAAAATAATAAAATAATGTAATAGAAGGACATGGATGCATATAACAAGCCACTCTACTTATATTCATAAGAGTATTTTTATAAATATATAAATTTTTAAGAATTATTAAGGATATACATTTTATACTTAAGAACACATGCATAAAAAAATAAGATTTTAAAAACAAATCAAACATTATAGGGGAGAAGAATTCTTACAGGATTTTAACAAGTCAATTACATATTTCACAACACAAACAAGCATGAAAGCAGAAGTGCATACTGCACTTATGCTTACTTTCTTTTTTGCCAGATGAAAGTTCACATTATTTCAATCAAAATTAATTGTTAATAAGAAAACACTACAGAACTGGCGTTTTAAAGTAATAAGTACAAAACTTAGAATAAACACCATAAAATGCAATAACCTTGCAACAATTGTTTCATGTCGAAAAAACACACAACCCTTCATCAGGCGAACAAAGTAGGCACGAGTGCTGTAATCAAAGCAGTAATGCACCCATTAAGTTTTGTACTTAAAACTAATTGTTGTATATTATGGTGTTCACAGAATTCTTAGTCTTCAATTGACACCATCATGTAATATTACTATTTAAGTATATTTTTAAAAAATAGCAACAAGAATATAGAGTGCTCTTAAACTAGATAAATAATTTAGAAAATGTATATTAAATAAGGCATACTTTAAAATTATGTTGGCTTCTCCCTAAAACAAGTTCAACTACCTCATCTGCTTGCATTCCGCTAAATTAGTATTTTTACTTTCATTACTCCATTTCACAATAAAACATTTTGAAACTAGCAGATACAAGACTATAACACTCTTTTATATAAATGATTGTAATAATATCTGTTGGCCACAAATATCTCAATGATAAGAAGCAAGGAGAATAAAAAAATATATGCAACCTGAATAGCTCTAGACTACAATAAACTACACACAATTTAGAGGCAATGAGGTACATGCACAGGGCTTAACAAAGTTTGGTCATCAAGTTGCTACTGGCGACTTTTTATCGTGATAAATGATCAGTTTTTTTTTTTTTAAATCATCTCTGATTTTTCTCTTTATATTTGAAATTTTTCTTTCATTTATTAAGTGTGATAAGTTCTATAGGAAAACTTTATTAACATTCATTTCATACATCTGCATAAGCAATCCAAGAAATAATCATCGTCATTACAGAACACAGTGTATATTGTGTTAAATTATAATTAAATTAAAAACGATAAATAAAATGAGTAAAAATTTCATTCATTTTAAAAAATAATCTTTAAAGTTATTCTTAAGATAATCTTTTTTTTTTTTTTTTTTCTGGTTATTAAGTATATTTAACCTTGTTGAGGCCTGTACATGTACAATTTTTGTCAAATCAGAAAATCATAAGGATGTAATACGACTATGTTGGAAAGAGCAAAATCAAACATTGTATTTGCCCTTTTTCTCACATGCTTGTTTTGTTATTTGAACAACGTAACAATAAACCATAGAATAATAATAAAGGAAGAAGGAGCACATCAATACTCTAATGCTTACAAACCCCTTCTAGTGAATTGCCAGCGAAAGCTGCTCTGAACCTTGAAGTAGGGCACCTATCCTCGGCGCATTTATCGCTGTTTGTTGTGGGTGCTGCCTTGCTGACTGATTGACAGAGAGACAAGACGATTCAAAAATCTCACCAACAAGTCACCAACCAATCAGATTGAAGCATTGATACAACCCATACTAGGCATTCCTAGATTTTACAAACCGAAATCAAAACATATACGCTCCTTCTTCCTTTATAATTCTGTGCAATAAACACACTTGGTTTTATATTATTTATTATTACTGAGAAAGAGAGTTCTATTTGCTATTATTGTTATTAATGCCAAATGGCACAACAAAAAGCACCATGAAAGAGTGAGCCACCACATGATTCATATGTAGATGAGTTTATGTGACATCAGTTTCACAAAAAGGACCAGTTCATTGCTATCTTAAAAGAAATTTAGGATTTTTGGCTACCGAAATCATTCAGTGTAACTTTGACTGGAATTGCACCAACTTTTATGGTTGATAAGATTTTACACACATATCAATACCAGGGCTCGAAAATTATATTGTCCAGCATGCCTGGAGCATGTAAAAATTCTGATTGGGCATGTATTTTTTACCCTCACATGCCAGGCCAGGTATGTAAATATTAAATCAAAAATATCTTTCAAAAATTAAAAATTTTTTTTATTACATTGAAAAATCCCTAGTATTCCTTATGTACCTGCTCTTAAATGGAAACAATAACCTCCTCACTTCAAGATTTTGCTAAAAAAACAGTGCATATTAACATGTAATGGCCTCCATTATTTCTACGAGTTGAGCGATTCACTATAACTTTCTGTCTGAGACAAGGCTAAACTAGATCTGATGGTTGCACCAAACATGGCACAAGTGAACGTAAGTTTTTTTTTTTTTTTTTTAAACAGAATAGTTCTAGGTACATTCCTATGGGTTTCATTAATATGCAATTGAATAAGATGTTCTGGCATGTAAAAATTTTATTCGGGTATGTATTTTTATAGTTTAACATGCCCGGCAGTGCATGTAAAAATTTTGAGATTTTTCGAGCCCTAATACTAAATTACTATATAAATTAAATAGTTTTAAAGATCGAAATAAAAAACCATGTATAAGATTACATATTTATTTAGCTATTTTCAATAAATTTAAGTAAAAGATATAAAATTCAGATACAGTGAATTTTAATCCGATTCATTACAATTAAATTTTTTAATCGTATGCATCTGCCTTGTTCTAATATGTACAATTAGGGCACATGTTAACACAATGATAGATACCAATTTCAAAATCTGAGAAAACAAAGTCACATTAAAGATATAGTATCGTAATTAACAATCATATAAAAAGACAGCAATGAGATAAAATAATTTTTTTTAAATTTCACAATAGAAATTCAGCTTAGAATATTTCAAACAACTTGACTTGCAGGAAGATTATTTGATAAATGCATTGATTATAAAGGATAGTCCTAATTTCTGCTACAAAAAATATCCTGCAGTGTAAAAAAAGTGAGCAGATTGCCACCAAAGTCGATATGTAGACACAATTCAAGAGATGTATTGAAGGAATAAAAAAAGACAATTGTTTGAAATTGTTCACTAGCATAGAAAAATAAACTATAAACAAAGGGAATGAATCATACAGAAAGCATAAATAATTTGAATATTTATTGATTAGTTTTTGATCCCTTGAGGATCATTTGTTAAATTGCCATTTTTCCAATGACCTGATATAAATATATCCCCCCCCCCCCCAATTACTTGAGTGCATCTTGTGATGAACAATTCTTAAACAAATTTGGTGGCAACCTGCTCATCCACTTTAGCAGCAGAATGCTGTTCATATAACTGGTTTAATTATAACCACTGTGTGTTATAAAATAACATTTTAAAAACATAAATTAAATCCTTTCCCCTTCTCCCCTAAATTATATAGACAGATTAAAGATATAATCTTTTAAGAAAATTTAAAAGTTTTTTTTATGAGACCCACAAAATTATGAAGATTTATATTATACAAATTACACATTAAATTAAATGTATTTATATACAACCTAATCAGATCGTTTAAAACTTTAAATCAAACAAAATGATCATTTTCTAAATGCCTTACTCTAACTCTTTGCTTGTAATGATATTCTTTAAGATAAGCTTTTAATCTTTTTGGTAATGGTAGCGCATTAATACCATCATAAGTAATATGGTCTGAAATAACAGCACGACATAAATGCTGCAAATCAAATGGAAAATTACGATGGACAGGTATGGTCAACATGGGTTCAAAATACATGCAACATCTTGGATTCTTATAGTGCTCAACTAAACCACACACTGTATCAGAAGTATATACATTTGGATCATGCGAATCAAAACTAAACTTGTGATTCATCTGCTCAATTCGAGCATGTAGAGTACGTCCATACCTACGAAAACTGACACTGAACAAAAATTCCTCCTGAGCACTGTCTCGTAACAGAAAGGTACCTTCTGGTTCTTTATCGAGCTGCTTCTCTGCTTTATAACGGTCCATTTTACCCCAATAAAAGCTACAATTAGTGATTTCAAGTAAGTCTGGAACTAGATGATGCACATAATCAATTTGTGTATGGGCAGTGGAGAATAGATTAAGGCATGATCGACGATCAAAGAAAGTTCGATTTTCAACAACGTTTCCATAACGTATGACAATAGGACTTGTTCCATTGGATAAGCGCATATGAGTTTCTAGAGCCAGAGTTAGTTCACTAATACTTATTTCATTGATAGACAATGGTTGAGTAGACTGGCAGGTAATCACTAAATTACTATTACTGTTAGAAGCTTGTACTCCCTAAAGAAGAAAAGAAAACAAATATTAGATAAATATTCAAATTATATAAACATATTGTGCTATCCTTGAAAAAAAAAATACTCAAAATAAAATGTTTCCTTAATTAAAAAAAAAAAAAAAAAATCCTAATGCTACACCATATTCAGACAATCCAGCTTTTATTAAAAAAGACAGACTTTTTTCAATAAAAGCCAGTCTTTATTAGCTTTTTTATTTGATATATTATGTATTTAACACACATATATGTTACATTATGTTACTAATTTAATTTTAAGTAAAAGAACTTTTATATACTATAAAATTTAAAATTACATTTAAATTCTTGCTATATAGCAACTAATAAGTAAAGAATGTGATAAAAATATCCTGTATATTATATTTCTCAATATCATTTGAATAATTGTTCTAAGCATATATCTTACACTATGAACATAAACAGTTATTTTTTGTTCATGTTGGGGGAAGACATATAAGTTATTGTTAAATTTCATAGTTTCCATTTTTATAATCCTTTCTCTCTTGCACCACCAGTGGTTAGAAAGGTTCTGCTCCCTAATCTAGTAAATGGAGGGTGCTGGTTTCGAACTCAGGTAGTGATCATTGTCCTAGATGTTTGAAGTTTTCTTTGTTTTTTTCCAAAACTCATGTAAATATGGTCTAGGTTTCCTAGACCCCCCCCCCCTCCCTAGAGGTATCCTATAATCTAGACCTAGGATCTCTCATCATATCTTTTTCCCCTTGGGCAATGAACACTTATAGCATGTGCAGAAAATTGCTGCACACTTGACGCATCCAAAAATAAGACCCTACTCCCCAGTTGCACTGTCCAATTCTGATATTGTTTGGCGAAAATAAGTCATTTCTTTTTCATACTTGGAGTAAGTCTAGGTTTCCCTGCAGGTTTATGGGATGATAAACCAAAATCTTTGGCCAAATGTCTTGAAATAGTACTCAAACTGACATTGGTGCCTTTTGCAGCCAGAGAATGTCTAATCGTATTGCAGGAAGTTCTTGGATCTCAAACAACCATCCTTCTTATTACATTATCATCACGTGCAGTCGTTTTTCTAGGCTAGATCACTTCTCTTAAGGTCCAAAATTTTTTATGAAATTTTAAATTTACTAATAGCTTGATGCACAGCTGTCTTGCTCACATTTACCGTCGAATTTATTTGATGTTCAGAAAATTCAATTTTATGCAGGGTCAATATTTCTGACCTTTTTTTGCAACAGTAAACGAAGGTTTTCTACTCATTATAATAATTACACAACAGCACTGTTTACGACAAAATCCAATAAATGACTGCCGATAAACGTGCCAGCATTTATAGCAGTAGAATGTGTCCGATGCAACCAGCACATGAGATGATGCAATGTGTTAAAATACTGAAAATCGGCTACTGGTCTTAAACTTTTGCAAATGACTGTACAAGCAAGAAATTAATGTCCCTGAAATATCTCTTGAATCGTGCACGGTGATATGAAGAAAGAAACCATCAAACTTTACATGGATTAGTAAATTAGCATATTTGGTAGCTCCTATTTGAAGTGTCTTAAATTAAGAAACAGTTTAGGTCTTAAAAAAGAGAAAAAAAAACTTATTAAAAGTTCATAGACATTTCAAAAAGTACAACAGAAGATGCTGAACCAGAATTTTATTAATTTAAGTGTAATATTTATTTTCTTAGTAAATAAATTTATATTACAAGTGTAAAATAGCAAAATCGTAAAATAAAATGAATTTTTTGACATAATTTAATATTTTAATTTTTGAAATGTTAAAAAAAAAAGTGAGGTTTAAATGTGTACATTTCTGTGTGTTAAAATATTTTTTATTCTTTAGAATTTATGAAGGTACCCACTAAAGTATGAGATCACGAAAATTTTGCATGGTTCTTTTTTTTCTTTTCTCACCTAAAAATTTAGCATTGAGAGAAATTCACACCTTCTTCTGCAACCAATTTAATAAAATTTTTTGTCTGAAAACTGGTTATTCATAAAAACAAGCAAACTTGAAATGAAAACCTTTTTATCTTTCACAAGAATCAGTAAATTTAAATAGACCTTTCAAAAAAATTGAATTTTAAAAAGTTTTAAAAAAACTCTTATAAGAAAATTACATTTTGTTAATCAGCTGCAAAAATACATTATATTTCTACAATGAAACACTAGAAAAACTGGAATTAAGTAAATAATCTTGTATTGAAATTACAAATACAGTAAAACTTCTCGCGAGCGACCACCCTTCGTTCCGCAAAAATTTGGTCGTTAAGAGAGGCGGTCGCTCGAAGAAGTGTCAACACTAGACTGCCAAAAAAAAAAAAAAAAAAAAAAAAAACTTAAAAATATTGTTTGTGTTGTTATTTATTTAATACTGGTTACTAATACATATAAATAGTTACACATACATATTTTTTTAAAATTTAAACCTTCTTAAAATCTAAAAACATTAAAAACTGTTATTTATGTTGTTATTTATTTAATACTGCATACATAACTACACATATATGCGTACTTTTTAAAATTTAAATTTTCTGAAAATCTACACTTAAAAGTACTGTTTATGTTGTTATTTATTTAATACTGCATACTAATACATATAAATTGCTGCAAATACGTATTTTTAAAAATTTAAACTTTCTTAAAATATTGCGAAATTTCGGTTTGTTGCATTTTTATTGCTTTTTCAGACAGTACTTCTCTCTCTAATTTATTTTTTAAATCTGAAAAAAGTGCATTTATATTAACATCCTTCATGCATTCTGAATTTTCCATGATAAAATCTATTTGTTTTAAAGTTTGCTGGGCTGTCATAGGTTTGGCCTGTTGAATAACATCATCAGGCGGACTTTCCTCTTCAGATTCTGAATTAGTGCCTGAAAGGCATAAAAATATATTTTAATTCCTCATCCTAAAATTTTAATGGCGATTTTAATAGTGAATTTAGCACTTACCTTGAGCAACGGCCTTTTCCATCAGACGTTCTTCCCAATTGCCGTTGAGGTCATCAAAACATTCCAAGTTGTTCTCATACTCCAGGGCCCTTGGGTCATATTCAATCTCTGCAAGTTTCGAAAGTTCTGCTATTTGTTGCATGGATGTTGTCTCATCAAACAAGAAAATCTGCTTTTCTATCGCGGAATTTGTCATGTGACAGCTAGCAAAGCAATTAATCACCAGTTTTGAATCCAAATCTCTCCAAGCACATTTAGTCCATCTCACAGCGTCGGCTATGGTGATCTGTTTAGCCAATTCGGACGCATTAACACTGTCATCCATTCGTGCAATATTCGATTGCAAGACGTATCGTCGGTATTCAAGCTTAAACCATTTGATTATGCCATGGTCCAAAGGCTGAAGCTTTGAAGTTGTGTTAGGAGGTAAAAATAGAAGTTTCACATTTTTCAAAACAGTTTCATATTTATGGCAGGCTGCATTGTCTAAGACAAGGAGAACATTTCTTCCTTCTTTGGCCATTTTTTGATAGAAATCCGTAAGCCATTCTTCGAAGATTGCAGCTGTCATCCAGGCTTTTTTGTTTGGCTTCCAGTGAATTCCAAGTTTACTAATGTCCTTTCCTTTAAAACATCTTGGTTTTTGAGACTTCCATATCATCAGCGGCTTTAATTTTTCGCCCGCTGCACTAACACAAAACGATACTGTAATCCTCTCTTTTGCTTTTTTTCCTCCTTTGGAATCCGCCGATTTTATCATCATGCTTTTGTTTGGCAGTGCACGAAAAAAAAGTCCTGTCTCATCCATGTTAAAAATGTCTTTGTCAGCGTACCCAGCTAAAAGTAATGGTAGTCTCGTTGTCCAGTCTTCACATGAGTTCTCGTCGACATCAGCAGCTTCTCCGCATAATGCACGAAACACGATATTATACCGAACTCGAAACTTGTCGAGCCAACCGTTGCTGGCACAAAAATCTTTTATTCCAAGAGCGTCCGCAATCTCCATAGCTTTTTGCTTCATCAAAGCTCCACTTATTGGAATATTCTTTGCCCGGGCCGTTTTGAACCATTCGATTAAAGCTTCGTTTATTTCTGGATATTTTTCCATTCGCATTCTCTTTACACCCCGAAACGTGAAGTTTTCCCATTCTTTTCGAATCACAACTTTATCTTTCAAAATTTTATTGATTTGGGTTTTTCCACAACCGAAAATATCTGCCAATTTCCTCTCAGAATTTCCTTTTTCATGTAACTCGATCACTTTAACGCGCTGCTCCAACGTTAAAATGACTCGTTTTTTAGACATGTTTAAACATCTAGCCTTACAAGACTTGCAAGTGATGCATGAAATCCCAGCACGCCGTTTTCCTCTCTACCCACGTGACATTCATAATAAACGTAATAACTAATAACCGATGAGAGATTATCAGCAGCGTGACACATGACCTTGTACGTGTACTTGCACCTGCTGTCGACTGATTTGGGATGTGATTTTGTTTGTTTTATTACAGAAAAAAGCAAAAAAAAAAAAAAAAAAAAAATTGGAAAGGGAACTGATACTCGCTTATAGAGGTCACTTATAGAGGGTTGTCTGGTCTCTCTTAGAGGATTTTTAACATTAAGTAGATAGGGTAAAAAATCGGTGCCTTTAAATATTGGTCGTTGGAGGAGGGGGTCGCTTAACAGGGGTGGTCTCTCATAGAAGTTTCACTGTATATATATATATATATAAATACACTGCTCAAAAATATTAGGGGAGCAAGCAAAAAAAACAAAGAAATCATTGCGTGATAGCCATGCATGGGCATAAAATGGAGAATACACATATAACAAAATGCAATGCAGAAAATAAGATATAAAAAACAATTGTATGTGAACATTAATTCCTTTTAATAGTAGAAAGAACATGAAATGATGCTTCAGGGCAAAAATTTGGTTACATGTAATATGTAAATGACAAAAAACTTAATTTTGGAAATGATACAGGATGTTTAATGTGGCATGTGGTCCCCTCAAACTGCTAAGACTGCCACACATCTATTTGGTATGGATGCGATAACAGCGGCGTAGCATAGGTTTATGCCGCCCGGGGCAGATGCCACATTTGCCGCCCCCTTTCTACACCCAAAGAAAATACGATTCTTATAATTATAAAATTTTCCAAAGCGGATAAAATGTTAAATTAGATTGGTTGATTGATTAACGTCGCACTAGACTAAACATTGGGCTATTGGTGACGGTCCGGAGACATGGCATCACGATTTTGATTCTCTACAGAGACATGGCACTCGCGATTTAATAGCCCGACGACTTACGCAGGAAGTCCAGCACGACGGTGCAGCTTAGTTTAACAAGGACCAGACGTCGTCTCATCCTCGGCCTCTTTCGTAGACCAGTACAAAGGCAACCCCCCTCCGAAGCACTAACTGCGATCAGTGCTGCTTCGCTTTTGGTGTTCTAAACTGAACCGAGCTTTACCAGCTGGCCCACTACCGGGGTTATTATATTAGAAATTTACAAATTTGTAATATTTTTTTCAAAAATTTAAAATGTTTAAAAACTGGAAAAGAAAATTTTATTAAAATATATTTTCACTCATTGGTCAAAACTCGACCACTTTCAAAGCAAAGTAATTGCCTTCTCATAAACAGAATTAAATTGCAACACAGCAGTGCATTTGTCGGCCGATATGCACCCAAATTAAAATAGAATAGTTTTACATAATGTCCATATCATATACGATATTCGGTACGTTTATACACTACAGAAGTTGAGATATAGACTTAACTTACATGGAATCAATCCCAACATAGCACACCACCTTTTCGGTGATATATTCCAACAGTTAATCAGCACCAATTTAAACCAAAGTCTAACCAATTGTTAATGGTGTTTAAATTCCACCTATTGATTCACGAGATACTGTAAAATTTACACACACAGACAAATAATTATTTTCTAAAAATGAGCGAGTCACGTTTGAGACATCTTAAAACGTACAAATTCATCGAAAACCGGAAATAAAAATAATTCACAAATCCAATACTTTCTTCTATACCATTTTAGATGACAGCGCCATATACCAATTAACATGAAAAAAAAAATAATGAATATATTTTCTCATAAAATTCAGTGCAATTTTCATCAACAGATGCTGAGATATAGCAAGGAGAAACCGCATTAAAATATTAAGAATAAAAAAATTTTTTGATAATATGTACTCACACATCCAGTTTGGTACATTTATATAGGATAAAAGCTGAGATATAACTATCCCGAAAACGGAAAATATTGCTGAATAGCAGCGCCACCTATTGTCTGATATGCATCCAAAATGAATCAGCATAGTTTTACCTATAACCATCTCTTACAGCAAGTTTCGTACATTTATACAATATAGAAGCTTATTGTCGTCCCTAAAGTGGGATTAAAATGCAATTGAACAGCGCCACATGTTGGCCGATATGCACTCAAACTGAATCAGCAGAGATTTATTTAATATATACCTAAGTTCGGTACACTGTAGACGCTGAGCCTTTTCTGAAATGAGAGGAAATTGCGACGTGGAAGCGCTCCCTGTTGGATGATATAGCCCAAAAGCTAATCGGAACTAATTCAAACCAAAGTCCAATCAAATATCAAGTTCGGTTAAATTAAGTCCATTGGTTCATGAAGTACAGTCTTCAAACTCAAAAAGACAGACATATAGGCAGAAGACAGAATAATAATAAATCCATTTTTTGTTTTAATAAGTAGTCAATTTCAGTTAATTCAAATGCAAGGAAATCTCAAAACGTGTATATTCATCGAAAACCGGAAATATTTTTTTTTTTTAATCATACTTTCTTCTTATATATGCAGAAGATAGAATAATAAATCCATTTTTTTTTTTTTTTTTAAATAAGTACTCAATTTCAATTAATTGAAATGCAAGGAAATCTCAAAACGTGTAAATTCACCAAAAACCGGAAATTGAATTTTTTTCCTTATCTTCTACTTTTTTCTTATATATGCAGAATCTGGTAATAAATACACTTTTATAAAATCTAAGTAGTCAATTTCAGTTAATTGAAATGTAAGGAAATCTCAAAACGTGTAAATTCATCGAAAACCGGAAATCATTTTTTTTTTTTTTTTTTTATCTTATACTTTCTTCAAAAAAGGCAAAAGGTAGAATAATAAATCCATTTTTTTTTTTAAATAAGTAGTCAATTTCAGTTAATTGAAATGCAGGGAAATCTCAAAACGTGTCAATTCAGCGAAAACCGGAAATTGAATTTTTTCCGTATCTTCTACTTTTTTCTTATATATGCAGAATCTAGTAATAAATCCACTTTTATAAAAAAAATAAGTAGTCAATTTCAGTTAATTGAAATACAAGGAAATCTCAAAACGTGTAAATTCATCGAAAACCAGAAATCAAAATTTTCTGAATCTTATATATGCAGTAATAAATCCATTTTTTTGAAGATATAGTAATAAATCCATTTTTTAAATAATAAGTAGTCAATTTGTCTATGTGTATAAATAAAGAACTTTTTTTTTTTTTAATTTCTTTAAATTTCTGAAGAATCATCATCTGTTTTAACAATAATGCATCTTTTCAAGTAAATTGGAGTGTAAAGGTTGATATTTTTATTTACCAACTATGTGAAAAATACCAGAGCCGGGAATCGAACTCGGGCACCTCCGCTTAACGCACGGATGCTTTACCACTGTGCTACCCTGGCTGACAACCAGCTAGGCATTTCTCACATAATATTCGTTGGCCAAGTCACCGAGTCTGCAGACGCAGCTGTATCAAGTGACAATATTAATCGCAGCACAACTCCAGGTGCCCGGGTTCGATTCCCGGCTCTGGTATTTTTCACACAGTTGGTAAATAAAAATATCAACATTTACACTCCAATTTACTTAAAATGAATATTCACGGTTGATGAATTCATGAATAAATATTTCTAAATAATGCATCTGTCTGGCAAATCAACGTCTTTTAATTGAACATGCCCATATTCTATGCTTCGAGGTCAACTGTGTTGCCATTTGCGAGACACCATGGCGCGATTTTATCCCTGTTAAAAGAAAAGATCGCCAAGGTGGTTCCAAAACAATGTATGTTCTGTAAATACGCAACGAGGAAGACGAAGATGCATTAAAAATTAATATATATATACTTTCTATGATTGCGTTACGTGTATATGGGGTGGGGTGGATGGGGAATGGAGATAGGTGAACTGCTTATTGATTATTTTCCTCTCTAAATAATACCAAGAAAAATCTGGTGTGAAACAGCCACACTACTTCCATTACCCACTATTACATGTATTATATGCATTTTTTGGAGATAATGTAATCAGAAGACATAAAAATGACTTAAAGAAGTAGTAGGAACCTAAAATTTTTCCGGTAAGAGAAACTTTATACACTTGTAAAGACATATAAAACGAAGCTTACATTATAGTGAGGTAAAAAAAAAGAGGGGGTAGAGTTATTTTTTGAAACACCAATTTCCGAGATCTGAAACTGACTTACCTAAGCAGGATGACTGTTAATTTTCCTCTAATAACCACGTAATACATGGGAATGGAATGAGTTTATCTAACAATTATCAAGAAAATCGTTAGAGCCGTTTTTGAGATACCAACTTCTACAAAAAATCAATTATTGACCGGAACACACTGACCAATTGCCAAAAACCACTTTTTTGGACTCAGGGGACCTCAAAACGTGTAAATCAGGTGAAAACCCGATATCGAATTTCCAGACCGAATACAATACTTCCATTACCTACGGTAGTAGGGTAATGGAAGTAAAAAAGAGAGAAATATGTCTTCAATAGATTAATTGTACAGCCATCGATGCTTCTTTACAATTTTTTATCTCAGTGAATTGTTTTAGTCCCCCCCCCCCCCCACACACACACGCTTTTTTTTTTTTTTTTTTTTTTTTTTTTTTCTGGTTTACACAAGAGCAAGCGGGAAAAAATGGCAAATTTTGGAGGAAAAAAAAAAAAAAAAGATTAAAAATTTTATAAATTAAAAATTTGAGCCGATAAAAACTCGACTGATATCAAAACTTGCCGCCCCCAGCGAAGTGCCGCCCGGGGCAGGCGCCCCCTTTGCCCCCCCTACGCTACGCCACTGTGCGATAAGGTTATTGATAAGACTTTGGGGAATACTGCTCCACTCTTGAAGAAGTGCGATCTCAAAGTCTTGGACAATAAAAAGAGGCCTTGTACTTGCCGCAACGCGTCGTTTGAGTGTGATCCAAACATGTTTGATCAAAATTAGATCTTTTGAGTATGCTGGCCACTCCATATACTGTATTGTTTCAGCTTCAAGAATGTTCTCCACAAGACGAGCTGTATAAGGTCTGGCATTATCATGCATTAAAAATAATGGAATCACCAATTGCTGCAGCATAAGGTACGACATAAGGTCTCTGAATATGTTTGGGCCGTCAAATCAAAACATGTCAGGTTACCACACTCTAAATTGAATAGAGACTTATCAGTAAACAGCACTTCACTCCAACCACTTTATGTTCAATCTTGAAGTTCAGCAGCTTACCTTCTTTGGTCCGCACGGTGTCTTGCTGTCAATGGAATACACACCATTGGTCTACGTGCATTGAGACCACCCTGATAAAGCCTATTTTTGATTGTTTGGATTGAGACCCTATGCCCTGTTGCCAGAAGAAACTGTCTTTGCAGCTGAGTAGCATTGGTTGTTCTGTACTGTTAAGAGGATATATCAGCCATTATTCGCAATGGTAGCACGTGGACGACTTTGTCCTGGTCGACGTCTAACATTCCCTGATTCTTGGAATCGATTCCATAGTCTTGAAATGGCACTTCTTGCCACCCCGACAGTGTCCGCTACAATTCTTTGAGTTTGGCCGGACTCAAGTCTCCCAATAACACACTAAACCATGGATTCCAGTAGATCACGTTGTTGTGACATTTTCAATTCACCTTTTCTCAAAACAAAAGCCAAACGGTTGAATTACGATACTGAAACAGTGAAAAAAAGAAGCTTCTGCGAAATAACAACTTTTGCAGTTATAACCTTTTTCTGCTTTTTGATGTCATGAATGCTGATTTGCACATGAAGCTTTCTTTTTCTGTTTTCAGCCAAGCTTTAAATTATGGTTTTATCTGACATTAGTTATCGGTATAAGTATTTACGTAATTTTGTTAAAACCATGTGCTCCTCTAATTTTTTTTTTTGCAGTATATATATACATCAGCAAATTAAAACAGACCTTTCACAAAAGTTGAATGATTTTTAAAAGTTTACAAAACACCTGGATAAGAAAATTACATTTTACTGATCAGCTGTAAAAATACATTAATATTTCGACAATGAAACACCAGAAAAACTGGAATTAAGAAAATAATCTTTTATTAAAATTATGCAAAAAAAAAAAAAAAGTAAGTTTCATGAATAGCAGTGCAATAGCTGCCTATTTCAGTGATCGGAAGTAAAAAAAAAAAAAAATATATATATATATATATATATATATATAAGCAATTAAACTCAAATTATACCAATGATCTGTATAATTACATATAATTAGTGATTTACATTAATCCAGAACTTTTTTTTTTTTTAAGTATTTTTCTGTTCTCATATTCTTTTAAGAAATCTCACTTTGTTTCTGAGTAAAGTAGAGAAATTTGTTTCTGAATAAAGGTGAGAAATTTTCACCCAGTTTTAACCTCTGATGAGAACCTTGATTAACCCTGGAATGGAGGCGCCAGCATACAGAGTACGCCAATTCAATCTTTGGGCTGTGATTTTTTTCTGATATTCTTTTTATTACCGTAAAATCCCGATTATAAGTCCCCCGTTTTTCAGAAGCAAAACCAGTAAAAAATAGGGAGGGGCTTATAATCGAGATTTTTTTAGGAATTTCTTTTTTTGCAAAGTTGTGGTGGTGCCATCTATCACCAGAGAATAAAACTAATATTTATTATCTAAACCAGAAAATGAATGTAACTTACAGAAATAAATTTTAAATTATTAATTAAAAATTATTTTTTCATATAATTAATATCAAAGGATGAATAAAAAATGAGACTGGTTTTGGCAAAGTAAAGGTAAGATAAAGTAAAGCTGTGTAAATTAATAAGAGTATATATTTAGGTATATATGAAATGCATAAAACTTATTAACACGCTTTTATTAGCTTCACCTGTATGTATGTTTGTAACCACTCTGGGAGCAAACAAAGAATCTATATTGTAAAAAAGTCTTTCCCTACGTGAACGCTGTGGCTCTGAGGTAAAGCTCCGTGCTACGAACCTAAAGGTCTAGCGTTCGAGCCCAGTAAGGGGAGATTTTTTAAAAATGGTTTTTGTTTAATTCTAAATTATTTTAATTAAAGATTTAAATGTACGTAAATATTATGGTGTGTCACTCACACGATTTTCTCTTACCCTACATTTTAATACTAAGATAGATATTTTGTGCTTTTTAGTTCACATTTCTATAAAAGCGTGTTCTTTAATTTTCTAAAACTATAATATTATTTTATATATTGTTATTAAACATAACATTTTACAAAAATCTGGCATTTATATTTTTAAGTGAAATAATTAAAAGAAAAGCTAGTAATTTTTTTAAAAATCCAACCTTGTTAAATAAATAAACTATTTATTATGTAGTATGTGAAAGGTAAATAAAGAAATATTTACTTATAAATTCAATTATTATTTTAATGAATGTTGAAGAAGCTTATGAGAACATTATCCCTGGAATTAAGACCGGTGCTGCCATTTATCAGAAAATAGGTTTACAATTTCGATTTTTTTAGAGCTATAGTTATTTTATAGTTCTCATTCCCACCTCATGATTAGTTTGTAAAAACAGAAGGAGAAAAGGAAGTTAATAATTTATGCTGAAAAAATCATTTTAAAGAATAAATTTATTTAAAACTATTAAATATACTAAGATTTCAGAAATTACTTTTTTACTCAAAATGAAAAAAAAAAAAAAAAAAAAAAAAAAAAAGGAGAGGGCTTATTTTCGAGGGGAAGGGGGGGGCTTATAATCAGGATTTTACGGTATACCATTTTTATCCATCTTTCCTGCTTTTTTTCCGATATTCTTCTTATTATAACCTTTTTACTATGACAAAATACTTTATTAGTATAATGTATAAGGTTAAATAGTTTCAAACATCATGCAGAGGCTTGAAAAACGACCTAGCGAACTTTTATACGCCGCTCCTCTAAAATTGTACCATACGCCCGCCCCTCCAACTGAGGGTTAAGTATATTTATATGAGAGTGAAAGTTAAAAAAATATATTTATTAAGCAGTTTTTATCAACAACCTTTTAAAATGTAGTCAAGCTTAAAAGAGACACAAAAATAAATTATTAAGTGTAAAAACTATTAAAAGTACAGTAATAACAAAACAAAACGGAAAAGGCAAATTATCCCCCCCCCCCCCAAAAAAAAAAAAAAAAAAAAAAAAAATATTTTGCAGGTGAGTGAATAGCTCTGCATACAACACAACATAAGCTGCTTTTGGATTTTTATTTAAAAGATAATCTTAACTTTTGTCTGCTATATCTTCTGGCGATGACAAAAAGAAAAAGTCAACTTTAAACCTGTGTATCTCAAAATATCTCCGATATTTGTATTTTAAAATTCAAGTATCATACTATTTTAGTATTAAGGATTTTTTTTTTTTTTAAGCTTAGAAATATTTAAAACATAACGACATTTACCTGTTGATTATTCCTTCTTCTTTCATCTGTTTCTTCCTCATTACTCGGCGATGCACTTCTAGTACATGTTGCAATAGCCAAAATACTTCCTCCGACAGTATCTTTTTTACAGACAGCAATCTCTTTTGATGGTCCAGCTTCATCATGACTTGCATGTTTGTCAGAAGAATTTTTTGTCTTTCGGTAACCAGTACAGATACAAGTAGCATTCTCTAAAGATGATTCAGACACAACTGAACTACAGCTTTGCCATGCATCTCTATTTAAACAGAAAGTTCTTTTCTTATTTTTTTCTTTATTAAAACCTTTTTGCCACTTGCTAAACGAAAAAGTTTTTAATTTTCTTTTAACAGTTTTTTTGTTTTTACACGAACCATCACTTTTATATTTCTTATCTTGTTCGGATGCTTCATTATTTTCTCCACTTTCTTCACTGGATGTATCATCCATACTTTCCCTACAACCTAAAAAAAGGAGCAAAAATGTAAGACAAAAATGTTTTAAGAATGGAAACTTAAAAAATGAATTTTTAAAATATTATAAGCAGAATTGATTATAAATACAATAGCACCATAAGCATCATAGCCTAAATTACTTTTTCCTCATTAATATCAGTTCAAAGTGTGAACTGATAAATTGAACCAGCTCAATTCAAATTGAACTGGATCTATATTAACATATCCTAAAGTTACATTTCATTTTGTTCACTTAACGATACAGGGTAATCATAAACAATATCGATTTTGCTCAGTTTGTTACAGGCCCCCTAAACTTTGCCTTAACCCTTTAACGTTTATTGGTTTTACAGCAAAACCAAACATTTGACATCATTTAACAATTTTTATGTAGCAGTTTTTTTTAACATTTCCCCATTGTTTTAACCAGTTTTTAAACTTTTGTTTCTTTTCTGTTCGGTAGATCGCAGCACTTTTCCAAAATTTAACAAATAATGCTTAAAGGAAGCTAAATGCATAAGTTACTTGAAGTTTCTTAGTGAGCGTGAGTGTGAATTGCCAGTATGATGATGTCATGTCTAGTTTTTTTTTTTCATTTAATGAAGAGATGGACTATTTTTTCCACCTGAAACAACTTTTATGAGCTTTTGTAGTCAATAATGTTTACTTACAAAGTGTTTTATTTATTAAATTAAATATTATTTGAATTTAATAAGATTAAATTACAGATAATTCAAATCAAAAATTTCACGAAAAGGGACAGTGCTAATCTTTTATATATTTATGATTAGCTATGTGTCTAAAAGCCATTTTTTAAATTAGTTTAGTAATTTTTAAAATAAATTAAGTAGTGGACGTTAAAGGGTTAAACCAATCTTCATTGAAAAACATGAGAAAGACCCAGATCTTTAAAAATCAAATGTTTGAAAACATTTCATAGAAAGATAAGTTTCTAAATTGAAAAGAACTGATCGTTTGCAAAACTTTTGAGCAGGAGTATATTTGTGTGAATAGCAAAGATAAGTGCATGTATTCATAAAACTTCTGTATGTACTACCCTTTTAATTGCCGAAACGTCAGTGGAGGCCCTCTGTTGAGACTCAAAACGGTTTTGGGCTGTGTCTGTCTGTCTGTCTGTTTGTTTGTCTGTCGCGCGATAGCGGCCGCAAAAATAGCGCTATTGACTTGAAATTTGGTACACATGTACGTGAGCCCCACGAAATCAGCTGTATAGTTTTTGGTATGTATTCCATTTCTACTTCGTATACAGGGACACGCCAAAGTTTTTCTTATCATTACGGTCAATGGGAGGAATTTGTATGTATCGCGATAGCGGCCGCAAAAATAGCGCTATTGACTTGAAATTTGGTACACATGTTCATGAGCCCCACGAAATTAGCTGTATAATTTTTGATATGTATTCCATTTCTACTTCGTATACAGGGACACGCCAAAGTTTTTCTTATCATTACGGCCAATGGGAGGAATTTGTATGTACCGCGATAGCGGCCACAAAAATCACGCTATTGACTTGCAATTTGGTATACATGCTCATGCGCCCAACGGAATCAGCTGTATAGTTTTAGGTGTGCATTCCATTTGTAGTTCATGTACAGGGTCACGCCAAATAGTTCGATCATTATGGCCTATGGGAAGAATCTGTATGTACCGCGATAGCCACCGCAAAAATCAAGCTATTGACTTCCAATTTTTTCCGAAACGTCAATGGAGGCCCTCTTTTGAGACTCAAAAGGATTTTGGGTTCCGTCGGTCCGTCCGTCTGTCTGTCGTGCGATAGCGGCCGCAAAAATCACGCTACTGACGTGAAATTTGGTACACATGTTCATGAGCCCCACGAAATCAGCTGTATAGTTTTTGGTATGTATTCCATTTCTACTTCGTACACAGGGACACGCCAAAGTTTTTCTTATCATTACGGCCTATGGGAAGAATTTGTATGTACCGCGATAGCAGTCCCAAAAATAACGCTATTGACTTGCAAGTTGGTACACATATTCATGAGCCCAACGGAATTAGCTGTATAGTGTTAGGTGTGTATTCCATTTGTCGTTCGTGTACAGGGACACGCCAAAATTTTTCTTATTCTTACGGCTTATGGGAAGAATTTGTATGTACCGCAATAGCGACCGAAAAAATCCTTCGATTGACTTGCAAATTGGCGCACACGTTCCAGCTTTGCATATAAGTAGCTGTATAATTTTTATTGCTATAGTTTTTATAAACTGTGTACAGGGACACGCAAAAATTCTTAACATTAAGGCGTATGGGGGTGAATTTCGTTTAAACGCATTTTAATATCATTACTTTGCAATGAAGAAAATGAAATTAGAGTACGTGAGTAAGATGCTTAAACTTATGTTGTTTGAAGAAAATATGTGCTCTTAAGCTTTCTAATTAATGTACAGGACCTTACAAAAGTGTTCTGACAAAGTCACTTAGTCATCCAAACGATGTTAAATTTGGAACAATTATTAATTTTAAACGCAAAATAAGCTGAATAGTTTTTACTGGTGTATACAATTTTTATGGTTCGTTTACAAAGACACACGAAAGAATTTCGTAACATTAGACCCTATAGACAAATTTTTAATTTAAGCGCGCACTTTAATGCGTTTATGCTGAATTTAACTTAATAAAGTTAACATGCATTATAAAGTTGCTTAAAATCATGTTTACTCTTAAAAAAGTTTATGTATAGACTAAATAATTTATGGGACCATACAAAATAATTCCGAGTATGTACTGTAATCATCCAAATGATGTCAAATTAGTTCGAAAAATTAATGAGTTATAATTAATTAGGTTTATTCTTATTATTGGCGTTTATGTGGCTAGTTTTCTGTGATACATAAAGGAATTTCGTACTATTACGGTCTATAGTCGGTATTTCTTAAAAGTGTATTTTAGCATGGTTACACCCCATCAAATATAATAAAATTTTATTAGAATTTTAAAAGCATGTTTTCCTGTTGAAAATTGTGGGCATAGAATTGATAATTAGTTTAAAGGTTACGCAAAATATTTCCGATATGCTATGTAATTTTTTTTGTATGAAATTTGGTATTTATGAATTTCAGGGAAATAATACAAGACCGTCGTTTATTAAGAATAAATATTGTTGCGTACTTGGGGGTTCGTAAGTTGTCCGAGAATGAAAGGCGAAACTTACAAAAATTCAGTGAATTATTCATAGAAAATTCCAGAAAAATACAGGTCTATAAACCAAGTATCAGCTTCAATTCAACCAGTAAACATAGCTTAAACAACAGCCTTTAACAGCAAAACAACAGTACAAACTGTTTATCAATAACACATAAAGCAAGTCTCATTCAAAGGGGCTCAAAGCAAAGCAAGCATTTGACGAAACTGACACAGATCTGAGATTGGCCGCCTTGGCTAAAAAAATGCTCCTTTTATACTATTCTATCGAACACAGACTGTTCTGGAAAATTCTTGTATCTCATCAGCCAATGAGATTAGAGCTTCCATATTTGGTATATCCGTAATAAGAATTTTCTCGCCAAGGTCGCCAAAAATATCGCCAAGGAGGGAAAGAGTCGCCAAATTTGGCGACAAATCCTTTGCTTCCCTTATTGGAGATTTTCAATGGGTTTTTAAAGGAAAATTGGGCTATTTAAACGCTAAGACGATTAGAAATGCACAAAATTAGCATTTTATCGAATTACTAAGCCTCTGAAAAAATTTATGCAAAAATAAATGCAATTATTCACAATTCCATAACACTTTATATGATATACAAATAGGTATACAAAGAGAGATAGAGCGGGGGGGGGTTGAGGGGGACGGCAGCCCCCCTCAGAAAGGTATCTGATTATGGTAATAAGTCGATCGAATCAATATATACTATTATATAATAAGGAATAAATAAAAATGACCTATTGAAAAATGTCTGATGCAAGTAGGACGTTGAGGCTCCTGATCTGCAGATCCACTAGTAAGATAAATTGTTAGAACACTATATACTTGCATAATCAGAATATTAAAAACATACTTTAACATCCAAACTATGCATGCCACAAGCACAAGACTATAAACAAGGGAGACATTTTTTAGTTGGCTTCAATAGAAATGATTCTTTCCTCTTGTATTGTGTGACCAATCACAAACTGAAGAAAAGCATAAATACTTTAGATCAGGCCTGCCCAACATAAAACACATGGTGGGCCGCATTAGAAATATATTTTATTCATTCGGGCCACACTGTATGTACAGTCATACCCTAAAGGGCAAAATTAACGGTCGCCACCGGCCACGTGGCGACTAAATAAAAAAAGATGGCGATTAAAAATTATGCATCGATCGCCACTAAAGTCGCCACTTTTTATGATCATTAAAATAATCTAAACATCGAGCGACGATAGGCAATCGAAGCCTTGTGATTTCCAATCTTTTTCCATCCATGGCATAAATGTCAATGTTCATTTTAAACTTGCTTTATTATATTCTACAACCTATAAAGAAGTAGAATTGTTTAATATGTCTCACTCATATAATTTTTTGGACCCCCCCCTCCCTTTCCCTCCCCCTAACAATCTGTGATCACACAGCTTATAGAAAGCTTTATAATTTCTAATCATTCTCCATTTGCTGCAAAAATATAAATATATATTTTAAACTTACTTTTATTAGATTCTAGAATCTGTAAAGAAGTAGAATTGTTTAATATCTCTTACTCATAATTCTTGTAATCCCCCCCCCCCCTCCAACGATTGGCAATCACATGCTCCACTGAAGTCTTGTGGTTTACAATCTTTCTCTATCCATA
The DNA here is from genome assembly GCA_963930645.1 of Salticus scenicus. Lineage (NCBI taxonomy): Eukaryota > Metazoa > Arthropoda > Arachnida > Araneae > Salticidae > Salticus > Salticus scenicus. Next base: position 73,780,852 of record OZ005660.1, read on the forward strand.
ACATAAATGTAAACATTCATTTTAAACTTTCTTGATTAGATTCTAGAACCTATAAAGAAGAATATAGGTGTACCCTCCCCCCCCCCCCACACACATGTGAGCTCAATTTCCACAAGCAGTTAATGATCAAATGTCCTGCAAAGCACAATCTTTTCCCATTAATATCTCCATAGTATTTAGTGTATATTTAACCCATTTAAGATAGTTGACAAATGTGTGTATCAAAATTTGATTTGACTTAAATGTGTATTTTTCAAAAATTTTTGTATTTGCTTTCTTTTGTGTAGAAATCTTCCCTTTCCCTTCCCATTTTAAAGTAGAAATCTCCCTATTTTTAAAGCTATAAATTTGGCAGCTAAGTAAATTATTTTTAATGAAGCAGCTAAGTTTCCATATCTATACTTTTTAAGAGAAAATATTTTAACTCTATTGAAATAAAATCATTTAAAAAAGTGTGTCTTTAGAAATAAGAAAAAATAAAACTGCTAACTGTATTTACACATGACCATGTAAAAGGTTGTGATGATGATGAATCAGCTGATTCATATACTAGAAAATATCAATGTGAACTGTGAATGATAACAGCTTATTTCACTTAAATAAATTGAAAAAAAAAGTACTACTGAATTATCTGAAAGATAATAACTTTTGCTATTGTTATTACAGCCCTAAGCAGATTTTAATTTAGGATGTGCAATTTAGAATTTTTAAAAAGAGCGTAATTACAAATTACAATTTCAGTGTCCCTGTGTTAATTTTATTATTATATGTATTTCTTATTTTCATATTTTTCTTGTGGTAATTATACCGCAAAATGGTGACAATTACTTTTTGCAGTCTGAAAGAAATAGTCTTATGTGAAAAGTGGCCACTAACTTAAAAAAGTGGCTACTAATGAAACTGACAGTACCGGCCACTGGCCACTAATAAATTTTCCCAGTTTTGCCCTTTATCATACCCCCCCCCCCCTGCTTTACCGACTAATTCCACCGTAAATTAATGTAGAGACTTGCGACTGGTGCCAATCGATTAGTAATAAGGCCTAGTTTAGACGGTTTAGTTAGATTTTGCTTAAGGGATGTCAGGGATGGAACAGCGTGATCACTATTTTGGAGCACTTAAAATACCATTTTGGAGCAGCTAAATATCAATTTTGGAGCATATCGGAGCAGAATAATTATGGATTTGGAGCATATCGGAGCAGAATACTTATGGATTTGGAGCATATTGGAGCAAAATAATTATGGATTTGGAGCATATCGGGCAAAATAGTTATGGATTTGGAGCAAATTTACTATCAGCCTGGAGCACATTGTCAGAATAATCTGTGAGTTCTTGTTTTTTGAAAAATTAAAAATTCTGCAAAAAATTTTAACTATTTTTCCGCTTAGTTAATACATAAAAATGAACATCTCAACATCATATGTAAAATAAAATACATTTTGAAAATTTTCAGCAGAAATGGGCGAGGGAAATTTCTTAAACTTGTACCACGATATATACAAAAGAAAAGCTAAATTGTAGGTGAGCATCGAATTTTCAGTTACTATTAGGTGTACTGAATATTCCTTATTCAGTAATAATCGAATATTTAGTGCATACCTATTCAAATGAAACTTAATTACAAGAACAAGAAAATTGATGTGAAAATGATTTGAATGCTCTAACTCCAAATTTATACAAAAATTGGATTTTTTTTAACCAAATCTTAATTTTTGGGATAATAGTAAAATAAATATATAGGTAATTTTAATCGTTTAGATATTAGAGAAAGTAATAAAACTGAATTTATGATAAAATAATCCTTGTTATTAAGGATGGAAAAGGATTGAAATCGTACGACATTAACCCTTTATATCCCAAATTACCTTATTTTTGGAAAAATAGTTTGAAACTTTTTTATTATATTTCTTTATGCATGAGAAACATCTCATATTAAATTTAGCTTAAATTATAGCTTAACTATAGGGAAAGCTTAAACTATAGAGACTCTGAAGTTCCAATGAAATTCTGTAGTAAATTTACGCTATATTCATATTGAGAAATTTTTTTGATGGGACTTTGAAGTCCCAGTGGAATACAAAGTGTTAAATTTAATTTTAGTGCAAACTGACAGTAATGCACTTTTCTGAAACTTTTTCTCTTTTTTTTTTTTTTTTTTTTTTTTTAAAAAAGGAGTTTATCGTGTGTGTGGTGGTGGAGGGAATAAATAAATAAAAAATTTATAACTGCATTAAAATATTACACACATATATAAATTATTTACATTTTGACATAGGATAAATACTACATTTAAAAAATAAATAAATAACAAAATATTCTAAATGAATAAATAATCTCACATAAAACAAAATTCTTGTACTTTTGTAATATTTTTGAAATTATGTAAAAACCGTTTTTATAACTTTATTACAATTCAGACTTGCACTTACAAGTATTTTAAGTTGATTTGCAAAATATGCCTTAATTTTACGGCCGATAGCCGAAATATTGAATAGTTTCCCAATAAATGGTAAAATGTTTAGGTTTAATATCCATTTATTAATTAAATACGCCATTTTTATCATAAATCGACAAAATTCGCGATATTTTTACCGCCGATTGCCGAAATACGTAATTATTTCGCTGTAAATAATTGCTAACATATACTATAATTTTGTTACTCATTGAAAAAAATTATACTTTTTTTCATAGCTGATTTCCGAAATTCGCGATATTTTTGCTGAAATTAAGTAATAAATTGTCAAAATTTTACGTTTAATTACCATTAATTAATTAAATATACTATTTTTCCTTGTTAATCGGAAGAATTCACGATATTTTTACAGCCGATCGCCGAAATATATAATTATTTCGTTGCAAATTTAAAAAAATTACGTTTACCGCGAATAATTGCTAATACATACCATAATTTTGTTACTGATTGAAAAAATTCATACTTTTTTCATTGCTGATTTCCGAAATTCGCGATATTTTTGAAGCAATTTAGTAATAAATAGTCAAAATTTTACGTTTAATTACCATTAATTAATTAAATATGCTATTTTCCTTCGTTAATCTGCAGAATTCACGATATTTTAACGACCGATTACCGAAATACGTAATTATTTCGCTGCAAATTTATAAAATCTACGTTTAATAGCAAACAATTGCTAATATACACCATAATTTTGTCACTAATTGATAAAATTCACGCTTATTTTAAAAGCTGATCGCTAAAATTCGCAATATTTTTGCGGTCAATTATATCGAAAACGGGGTCAATTATTAACGAAATATGCAATTATCTGGCTGGTAATCGGTGAAATTTGTGTCCTATTCAAAGCTACATCCCCAAATACTAAACAACTTTGTCGTTAATCGATGAAATTCACACTTTTTTCAAAGCTGAACCCAGAAATATGTGAAAATTTTGCAGATGAATTCAAAAAAGCCGGATTATTTCACAGCTAATTGTCAAAAATGTACATTTCGCCGGAACTAAATTATTATTTTCCTCCTAATCGATAAAAAATTGCGCTTTTTTTTTTTTTTTTCCCCAAAGCGGATTCCTAAAATACGTTATTATTGTGTAGTCCAGTCAAAATAGGAAAAATAGAAGAAAAAAATCGTGTAGTTTTGAAATTTTGCATACTCATAGCCGAGGGGGTCCTGAACAACATACTAAAAGTCCCCGCCCGTGGGAGGTGAGCGGGGGGCAGGGGGGGCAATTAAGGGGGGCAATTTTCAGTTTTTATTAAATATCTTAAAAACTATCGCATTTAGAGAAAAAATGTCAATTACAAAATTAATCTACGTAAAATTTCCTACAAAAATGTATATTACATTTTGTTTGTACGATCATTAGTTTAGAAGATATAGGGAGATGAAATAACACATTTTCTTGAAAAATTCTTTTTTGCAATAGTAAAATCAACTAAAGTGTGCAATTAAAAGGGTTCTTGTCAAATATTTTCTAATGTAAAAAACAAATATATACATAGGGAATATGCAAGGATAATACAGCATGTTTTGTAAGTTTTAAATAATTTTAAGGCTAGCAGGCGCAAGTGGCGATTTGAGTAAAAATCTAGATAACGAAGACCCAAAACCGATCAACATTAAAAAAAAAAAAAAAAAAAAATCGTGTAACTTAGAAATTGAGCACAGTTATAAAGTTAAGTGCTCTGAATAACATACTAAAAGTCCCTAACCATGGGGGGGGGGGGCATTTAAAGGGGGCACATTTCAGTTTTTATTAAGTACATTTAGAGAAAAAAAATCTCAATTGCAAAATTAATCTACGTGAAATTTCCTAAAAAAATTGTATATTCTATTTTGTTTGTATGATCAATAGTTTAGAAGATATAGGGGAACGAAATAACACATTTTCTTGAAAAATTATTTTTTTTTTGCAATAGTAAAATCAACTAAATTGTGGAATTAAAAGGGTTCTGATAAAATATTTTCTAATGTACAAAACAAATATATGCATAGGGAATATGTAAGGATAATACAGCATGTTTTGTACGTTTTAAATAATTTTAAGGTTAGTAGGCGCAAGTGGTGTTTTGGTAAAAATCCAGATAACGAAGACCCAAAACTGATCAACATAAAAAAAAATCTTATATCTTTGAGACTTTTTTTTCTCTAAATGCGATAGTTTTCAAGATACTTAATAAAAACTGAAATGTGCCCCCTTTAAATGCCCCCCCCATGGTTAGGGACTTTTAGTATGTTATTCAGGGCACTTAACTTTATAACTGTGCTCAATTTCTAAGCTGCACGATTTTTTTTTTTAAATGTTGATCGGTTTTGGGTCTTCGTTATCTAGATTTTTACTCAAACCGCCACTTGCGCCTACTAGCCTTAAAATTATTTAAAACTTACAAAACATGCTGTATTATCCTTGCATATTCCCTATGTATATATTTGTTTTTTACATTAGAAAATATTTGACAAGAACCCTTTTAATTGCACACTTTAGTTGATTTTACTATTGCAAAAAAATAATTTTTCAAGAAAATGTGTTATTTCATCTCCCTATATCTTCTAAACTAATAATCGTACAAACAAAATGTAATATACATTTTTGTAGGAAATTTTACGTAGATTAATTTTGTAATTGACAGTTTTTCTCTAAATGCGATAGTTTTTAAGATATGTAATAAAAACTGAAAATTGCCCCCCATAAATGCCCCCCTGCCCCCCCGCTCACCCCCACGGGCAGGGACTTTTAGTATGTTGTTCAGGACCCTCTCGGCTATGAGTGTGCAAAACTTCAAAACCAAACGATTTTTTTTTTCTATTTTTCCTATTTTGACTGGACTTATCCAGATTTTTACTCAAACCGTCACTTGCGCCTACTAGCCTTAAAATTATTTAAAACTTACAAAACATGCTGTATTATCCTTGCATATTCCCTATGTATATATTTGTTTTTTACATTAGAAAATATTTGACAAGAACCCTTTTAATTGCACACTTTAGTTGATTTTACTATTGCAAAAAAGAATTTTTCAAGAAAATGTGTTATTTCATCTCCCTATATCTTCTAAACTAATGATCATACAAACAAAATGTAATATACATTTTTGTAGGAAATTTTACGTAGATTAATTTTGTAATTGACATTTTTTCTCTAAACGCGATAGTTTTTAAGATATTTAATAAAAACTGAAAATTGCCCCCCTTAATTGCCCCCCCTGCCCCCCGCTCACCTCCCACGGGCGGGGACTTTTAGTATGTTGTTCAGGACCCCCTCGGCTATGAGTATGCAAAATTTCAAAACTACACGATTTTTTTCCTCTATTCGTCAAATTTTGGCCTTCGTTGCCTGGACTAGTGGGGCTCTTTGCCGAAACACGCTATTATTTAGCTACTAATATTTGAAAATCGCGTTCTTTTGAAAGCTGAATCTCAAATACTCAACTATTTTGTCGCTAATCAGTGAAATTTGCGCTTTTTTTTTTTTTTTTTTAAAGCAGAATCTCGAAATAAGGTATAATTTTGTAGATTTCGGAAATACGGGATCGTTTACCCACAAAAATCAAAACTTACATTTTATATCCTATTCTTTGGCTGCTAATCGACAATTTTTTTTTTTTAAAGCTAATTTCTGTAAATCGCGATATTTTTGTAGCTGATAACAAAAAATATGCAATCATTTCGCCGCTAATTAGCAAAATTTATGTTTAATCACGATTAATTGCTGAAATAGGCTTTATTTCGATACTAATCGATGAAATTCTTCCTTTTTTCAAACATGATTAGAAATACGGAATTATTTTATAATTTATTGCTAATTTTTAAAATTCCGTGATAGTAAACTAATTGCTAAAATAGATATTATTTTTTAAAAATATGCAATTATTTAGTGATAAATCAGCAAAATTCTTTTTTTATTATTATTTGATTACTGAAATATGCCATGTTTTTGCGGCTGATTTATAAAATACGTAATTTTCTCGTGCGACTTTTATGATGAATTTATTTTAAATCCGTCGATTTTTGTGAGAGTCCCGTTTTCAAATCCGAAAATTTCTTAAATTTACCCATGCACTAAATAAACTTAGCTATCGCGTATTCTGTTATCCCAGCAAAAAGCACAGAAAGTTTTCTTTTTTCCCCAACGGTAGATACTTGGCCCGTTAAAGGTCGGAGTTTTCCACGATTTTCTACGAAACTTACGCGAATACGGACTAAAACACTTAAGAAAATTCCCCACGGAGGACTCCTCCGTTAAAGGTCTGATTTTACAGCGATTTTCTCTGAAACTCGCATGATTATGGCGTAAGACCCTTCAGAAAGTCTCCTACGGAGAACATTTTTTCCTGGCCTAGAATTTTTGCGTTATCAATCGGCCTTAAATTTCAATAGCTTTGAATCCATTATTTATTTAAATAAATAATCGAAATAAACATTTTTTTTTCCCTCAGAAAGTTTTATTTTTTAACGACTTTTTACTCATTAAGATAACTGAACCATTGGTATTGTTTAAATAAAAATGAAAATACTGCATAATCATAGCTTTCAGTTTCTTTCTTCCCCCCTTAAAGCTTGTGGTTTTAATAAAACACACTCTTAGCAATGTAAACAAATACTTGTTCCCGTTCTGTTCTGAGTTAGTAATATTTGGATTACGCAATACCCTGCACTTAAATTTTTTCTTCTTTTTTTTCTTAACGATTTATTTATGAGTAGTTCTTCCGACAGATTGTAAAAGTAATTAGATTTGATTTTTTTTTTTCCCCAACAGATGTTGAAGCGATTTCATAGATAAAAAATAAAATTCAATGAATCATGTTTCATGCGGCAACTGTTGGTAATGAAAAATTTGATAAGGATCGGACTGTGATTTCCGCCGTGTGATGTGTGAAAGGAAAAAAAAAAAAAAAGAAAGAAAAAGAAAAATAGGATTTGTAGTAAGAGTTTTTGAAATATAAGAAATAAGGAAATATATAAGCTCAGTACACCTTGCTTAAAACGAAATCGCATCGATGTTTTGACGCAAAAACGGAGTTCAAAACCTCGGTTTCGGCGCGAAAATGAAATAGCGAAAGCCATCATTTGGCACAAAAAAATTTTAAGTATTTTGGCGCAGGCGGGCGCAATTTTACGGCAAAACGACTTTTTTGGAGCAGGTTTGCACAGAGGTACCGAATTTGCGCAGTCTGGCGCAATTGGCGCAGCTGTTCCATCCCTGGGATGTATACATATTAAAACTGGCATCAATTTTTTTTTTTTTAAAGCCAACCCGCAATTTTGACAAGCTTTTTGGATTAAAAATTAGATGTCATTACCAATCGTTAGGCATCAGCTGCTAGTTTCTACGATGATTTACGGCGAAATTAGTCAGGGAGGAAATTATTACTATTATTATTATTATTTTATGACTGTACATATGCATGTGTGTATATATGTTTGTGAGTATATGATTCATGTATGTATATACTTTTTCGGAGAAGGACAGGGTGAAAATTCGGAGAAGAATACATTAATTTAAATTATTTTCATTCATAAATTAACAGCAGAATTGTAAAAAAAATTACGACTATATATTAAATCTATAATAAAAAGAATGAATAATGGATCTAATAACATTCCATTACAACAGTTCCTTATCTACCATAATCATTGAAAGGTATTTTCACTTCGAAAAGTCAGAACGTATTTATTAATTTTTGATTCATTAACCAAAGTTGTCAAACTTTAAATATCGTTAGTCTCCTCGCAGGCCGCAAGAAACTACGCGGTGGGCCGCGCACCCCTGCTTTAGATCACCCAGTATCATAAAAGATACAAATGACTTAACTTTACCACATGATTTCATTTACTAACTACATTCAATATTTATATTTTATATGTTTTTTTTTTTTTTTTTTTTTTTGTGGGAGTCGTAGAGTTATTTAAAGGGTTTTTTTTTTCTTTTTTATATTGGCAAGTTTTTTACTTATAATAAAAACAAATTTCAACAAAATTTTACAAAACTTTCACAAACACTGGCAAAACATTTGAGAAACATTATTGTGAAACATAAAATTCACGAGTAATTTTTGATGCGATATGAGTATTTGTATTAAATATAATATATATATATATATATTTTACTGTGCATGCGCAAAACATAAATATTGTTTATTAGATAAGTTAAAAGCTAGATGCACTTAAAAACTTGTATAAAAAGTTCATTTCAAACGAGTAAAAATTTATGGCAAAAGAATGAGTTAGACTTTAGATGTTTCACAGAGTTAAAATTTTATAAGGGGATTTTTATAGGCATTTAAATTGAAAATCCAAATTATTTTACCATGTTGCAAGTGCAAGAGTTCTTTTTTGTAAAAAAAAAAATAATCCACAGGGGTGATTGTGACTCAAAGGTAAAAACCCTGAAATTTAGAGCCTCAAATTAAAAAAAAACCCAAATATCACATAATACTCAAACTGTTTCGGCCAAAAGCCCTCAATCCTTTTACAGAGCTGCCAACCTAATCCAGCAAATTGTTAGTACTGCCCCTTTTCCTACACCACTTAATTATTAGAGTATTTGTTTTCTTCATTCATCGTAAATATTTTTGAAGAGAATTACTCTAAAAATTAAGTGGTGTAGGAAAAGGGGCGGTACTAACAATTTGCCGGATTTGGTTGGCAGCTCTGCTTTTACATTTCATTCACATATCACCTGGATAACAAATGAACAACCAATGAAAGCAAAAAATAACTCTATAGGAAATATGAAAATACAGATAGGTTGAGTAAAAAACCCTGAAATCAGGGGTAAACCCTGAACACAAACACCCCTGAATCCATGAACCAATAATAATAATAATTTATAAAAAGGTAGTTTTAAAAACTGTTTAAACTGAAGCTTTAGTTTTTTTCCCCCTCCCCCATTTATGTGAAGCATACAATACAGACGTGCGTATTACTGATTGCTGCAATACGAAATTTTGTGCATTTTTGAATTTCATGCATTTTGAGTTAGTGCATATTACTCACAGACACGATTGGAAATTTTGTATAGGATTTTATTGTGTGACTGTATGTTGTAAGTTCTAAGTTTTTTTTTTTTTGTTATTTGCAACTGGTTATAATTTTGTAATTTTTTTTATTGTATTGTATGATTGATTTTCCTCGTGTTTTCTATATTTTGTTTATGATCAAATTATTTTTCTGACATGTTATCTTGTTTGGTTAGATCGTCGAAAAGCTTGCTTTTGTGTGTCATCAGTAGAGAGGGGAATACAATGCAGAAAGATTCTGAACACAATGCAGAATGGTGCCATCTTGGCAATTTTTCTGAAAATCGCCAAGAGCTTACTTAAACTAAATTTTCCCTCAATACTGCTTTTGCTACCTTTTCTCCCAATACTGTATTTTTCAGATAGAAAATTAATACGACATTGCTTAGGTACATGAAAAAACTAAGAAAACAAAACAAGATTGAGGGAAAAATAAATAAAAAATGCATATAACATTCCTGACCTTTTTTCACTTATGGCATAAAAATCTGAAAATTTATAAAAAATGTAATGTTAATTAAAGACATTTAAATAAAAAATTACTTCGTGCGTCGTTTTAGATCTTTCAAACCGGGTACCCGGTCCTCTTCAGAAACGGCAAACTTCTGTGCTGGAAACTTGAGACTGAGTGATCCTCTGTTGACTTTGTCAACAGGTGGCTCCATGCTCTGTCTGGGGCTACTGCACCGCCGTCATTGCATATGTCATTATTAGTCGAAATTTCGATGGATTCTCGGTACATCGCGTAATTATAATCTTCATAATTGGCTATTTTAGTGGTTCTATCGAAATCTATTTTAATGTTTTGCTTATTGTAAGTTTTGGCCAGGACTGTATTCTACTTTCCGGTTTTTATGTCATTTTTATGTTCGCTAATCCTAGTTCTAATTTTCCTCTTAGTAACAAGGACCAGGTACCCAGTTTGAAAGATTTAAAACGACGCACAAAGTAATGCTAGGTTTTTTATTTAAATGTCTTTAATTATAAGTTTACTTCGTTTCTTCTATTTATTATAAATGTAATGTTAAGTCTTAAATTCCTACATACAAACATCTAAAGAATTTCATTCCTGATAAATGGATTAGGTGTTGACTTTCGCAATGAATAACTTTTTAGCAACCCCCGAGGCAGAATTTAGCTGACACTGTCACAGAAAAGAAATTGTTACTTGCAGAAAGATTTGCTCATAATTTACAGATATCTCCATATTTTAGTAGAAGACAGAAATCTGTGTTACATTTAAGAATTGTTAAATAGTACATTAATATCTTTATAATTAAACAGACATAGCATATACAAATTAGAAAATGTTGTTATTAAATAGCATTGTTTTGAAAAAAAAAAAAAAGGTTTGGATCAATGAGGCTTGTTGCAGAAAGCATAAAAATATTCTTCGCGCAACGAACAACTTTTTGAATAAATTCACACCAACCTTATAGATGTAAAGTTGGTGCGAAAGAAACACAATTATTGATCAGTATATTAAATGCACAAAAATTTTAAAAATTTATTTTATATTTTGGGACATAATGTAAACAACCTTATCTATACTGAGTAAAATGATTACACATTACAAGAATTTTAAGCATAATTTTCATCATTTCTTAATTAGATGTTTTTTTAAAAGTTAAACATGTAAATGTCCTTTTAAACAGTCTACATTTGATTTTATATGAGTTTAATTACTGCAGATTTAAAATCAGGATAGTTTAAATTTTAAATGTAAATAATAAGCAAATTAATAGAACAGAGAAAATAAGTATAACATTCATTCACAACTTATTAAAATAAAATTCATGCTTTTAATAAATCTACGGCTAATTTTTTACGATTATAAAATTTGAATGTTTTAAAGAGAAGTGTTTATGGGGCAGAAAATGGTAATTTAAAATTACTACTATATTAATTCGTTATGCTTAACATTAAAACTATTCAGAAAACAGGAATTAATTAATCGATAAACCTTACAATTACATGAATTAAAATATTTTAATAACACATACTATACTACATTTATGAAAAACACTTCGAAATAACTGGACATGATTACAGAAATATGAGAATTGAATGTCATATAGAGAGATTTTCATAAATTACATTTGTATGACAAGAAGAATCGGATTAAAATTTACAAATTTCAATACAAACATAAAGGATTACATTACCTTCAACGTGTCCCAATTACTAAAATATTGGCATTTAAATCATTTTATGAACATAAACGATTTATTAATCATATGAATGAACGAGAAAATGAAATACGTTAAAACACAAAATTACTGTAAAGGAGATGCACGAAAATAATTTTTAAAGGGCAGATAGACAATATTTTCATTATGTTTTTGTACGCCATTTTATGCTCATCATCAAATCATCTCAACTTCTTCGACGACGTTCTGGTTGACATACTTTCATTTTCCGGAAAATAGAAAACATTTTTTTGCCTTTTCGGTCTAAATTTATACTATTTACTATTAAATAACAAGCAATATTATCAATAAAATTTTTTAAAAAGATCTTGTTGCAAATTTATTTCATATTTTTCTACTATCTGCTGTCGATTAATGAAACATAATTATTATTACAATATTTAAATAAGAAAAAGAAGCAGATATAAAAATCAAAATATTTAAGTTAAAATAATGATTATAAATGCAAAAGTCTGAATAGTAATAATAATAATATTAATAATAATATTATGTTGAAGCAGCAAAAAAACACCTAAATACTTACGTTTACTTTGCTTTTCTTTTGCCGTGTGCGAATGCGTGCATGGTTTTTAATATCTGTATATGAAAGAGTTTGAAACATTAAAAAGTCTCACTTTATATCAGCTTGAAGAAAAATTAAAATGCATCCCCTAAAGAAATCCGCGTTTTCTTCCGATGCTAGATTTTTTGCTTATGTAAATGAAGAAAACTTATATATTTATGAAATTGCTTCAAACAAATTAATAGATTGTAACTTCATGAGAAATGAGAACGCATGCAGTTGTATTTGCTGGATACCTACATTACCAAAACATGTAAGGATCTTAACAATTTAATTTGTGTATTTTTGCGTTTTATATTTTAAATTCAACTATAATTCAATTTGGACAGTCGTTAACTATACACACAAACGGAAAACAATATCACATGAAAATTCATCTTTGATTTAAATTTGTTTTTATCGTGATAGATGTAGAAAAATTTATTTTAAAATATTACTTTTAATCCCTTTTTTAAATCTATAATGAATTAGCTTTTAAATATTTTGCTTGACGAGACTTTAACTTTAAATAAAAGACATTATAGCTATAAATAACTATTAAATGCAAAACTCTAGCTTTGTCCCTATTTATGATGTGAGCTAAGATCCCTTAGAAAGACCCCCCTTGGATGGCACTCTATTTTGGGCCTTGGACTCTAGAGTAGTCAATCAGCTTTACTCCCAAAACACCCTATTTATGGTAATATATATTTTATCATGAAAAAATAAATAACTGAAGTTACCACCTCTAGCAAAATACTTAATCCTTCAAATAGAACCATACATTATACTTTATAAATACCATACATTTTAAATATATTATACTCGGTCCTGAATTTTATGAATTTGAGGGAGTCAGTTTGTTTTTGTCTGAAGTGATTTTTCAAGTAGTTATTAATTTTCATGATATTTAATAATTCGCCTAAATTCTTTCTTTTTTCATTACAGTTGTTTGACATTAACATAAGTGAATGGTTCTAATCAAGAATAAACAACGGTCACCAAATGGGCAATAATGGTGATGGGTGCTTTTTGCCAAATTGCATACAAGGAAAACAATACGATATCTTGTTGGCATCATTCAAATTTTAAATTAGGCCAAGGTCGTCGCTTATTCTTGACTAGACACCATTGGTTCTTACCCAGGGCTTGAAAAATCTCAAAAAAAATTTCCATATCATATCGTGCATATTAGCCTGGAGAAAACATGCTTGAATTAAATTTATACATGCTCAAATATCTTATTCAAATGCTCTTTAATAAAAAAAAAAATCATATCTAGTGAAAAGGATTTAGCGTTATACTTATATTGACATTGTTTATTTTATTTTAATTTGTTAGGGTTGGCTGGATTGAACCCAACTGGGTCGGACTCAATGGGTTTTCTTCAAAAAGACCCACAATTTTGATCAATTTTGGGTTTTTTCAATTTTATAAGATATTCTTCAATTTTAAAAAATACTACACAATTGAAACTCAATTTTTTCATTTATTTTTTAACAAATGAGTTTTTAGTCATAATTTTCACAAACAGAAGATTTAACATTACATTTACATTTATAGTCCGTTCAAGTTAAACTGATACCGAAACTAAACAACTGCACGTGGCATTTGGCGACATCTCTTTACCTCCGAAATCACCCCACCTGTGCTATTGGCGCCAGCAAAGGCAGGCGTATTCTTTTCCTTCTTTTGTTAGCTTTTTCTTGTCTCTTATTTTTATAACTTAACGACTTTATATATATATTGTCAATTAATTTGTAGAGAACACATGAAATTAATGAATGGTTTAAAATGAACATTATACATTTCTCAGATGATTGAAAATGAAATTTTAATAAATAGAAAAATGAATAAAAAATCTTCTAAAAGAACATTAGCTTGATCAATTTATTTTAATAATTAAATGCATAATTTTGTTGCAGTTATTCCGATATTAACAATTTAAAAAGAGAAAAAATAAATAAGAAGAAAAAGAAACTTCTGCAAATTTATTCCTTACTTTAGCTATGTTGATCTGCCATCTAGAATGAATAAAAAACTGATGAATAAAAATGAATTAATAAAACCAAAAATGGGGGAAGGAGAGAGTTAATGGATCTTCTATTCTAACCAACATTTTTTCTTTTTTACATGTACAAGTTTAATAAGTTATTGTATAAAAATCAATACAAAAAACCCTTAACGGGTTAAAAGTTTGTGACGCAGCACTGTACTTTATGGCTATAAGAATTAGAAATAATACGGGTCTTAAAAATAATGATATCAAATTTTCAGTGACGCTTTGATATTAATTAAATTATACATAGATTTTCTTATTTGAATTTGCTTTTTCCTTTTATTTATATTTACAGTGTAAACGTTATTTTCAACATAAAATAATATATAGCATTTACTCATTGATACCTTTCCATTCACATCTCTTATACTATGAAAGCATGTGTTTTAAAAGAAATTATATGAAATTCCAGTAACGCAGTGGTGTTACATTAAGTGATTTGTTTTTAAATTTCTCTGCAATTACTTTGTTTTGCATATTAAAGTATATGTGCACATTGAAATATTGCTTTTAATTTTCAAATACGCTGTCAAATATATCACTTTCATTAAGCTTATATTATGTACTGAAATATATTTATTTCAATGAATTATTCTATCTTTTGCGTCACGCCATCCAAAACTGAAAAAAAATTCACAGTTTTTTTCTTTGCATCACGATATCTATTTGCATGCATTTTCAATTTATTTGGATGAAATGACACAAAGTAAACATTTCCATATATTTTACTTACAGTTTTGGATGGCGTGACGCAAAAGATAGAATAATTCATTGAAATAAATATATTTCAGTACATAATATAAGCTTAATGAAAGTGATATATTTGACAGCGTATTTGAAAATTAAAAGCAATATTTCAATGTGCACATATACTTTAATATGCAAAACAAAATAATTGCAGAGAAATTTAAAAACAAATCACTTAATGTAACACCACTGCGTTACTGGAATTTCATATAATTTCTTTTAAAACACATGCTTTCATAGTATAAGAGATGTGAATGGAAAGGTATCAATGAGTAAATGCTATATATTATTTTATGTTGAAAATAACGTTTACACTGTAAATATAAATAAAAGGAAAAAGCAAATTCAAATAAGAAAATCTATGTATAATTTAATTAATATCAAAGCGTCACTGAAAATTTGATATCATTATTTTTAAGACCCGTATTATTTCTAATTCTTATAGCCATAAAGTACAGTGCTGCGTCACAAACTTTTAACCCGTTAAGGGTTTTTTGTATTGATATCATTACTTTTTAGGGGTTAATGATCAAAACGTAAAATTAAAGGAGCATGGTAATGAGTTATAACACTGTATTAAAAGTGTTGTTTTATAGGTCATACTCGAACAAAATAACAAACTAAATAAAATTTCAAAATTTTATAAAAAGTGATAAAAAAGATGGAAACATGCAACATTACAAAGGCATAATATAGTACATTTTAAAAATGACAAAAATTTCTTATTTATATTTATTTCTTATTATAATTTTTTAGGTATAGATTTGATTTAAAAGAGAAAAATAAATAATAATAGAAAAATCTTTAAAAAGTGAGAATTTTATACTGGTAAATATTTAAGTAGTATAGTTTGTTATGAATTTAATTTAAAAAAAATCTTAATCTATTCAAAATTTTATTATAGCTTAACATTTTGTAATTTATATATTATATATACTAGAAACTTAATGAGCAAATTAATTATTTTCAAATTCTGTTTTAAGAATTTTTTCAATCCGTAGTTTAAGTGATTTATCACCTAATTTTGAAAAAATTACAAATATTTGCATATGATTATCATATTATTTGTCATTTTTATGAAAATAAAGGAAAAATTTTTTGTTGTTGCAATCACCTTTTAAAATAGAACCAATTTTGAAAGTTAACAACGTATCAGCATGAAAACAATGTAAATACAAAGAATATTTTTGATAAACAAATGTCATATAAAATACAAGTACCTAAATAAATAACTCATTTAATATATATATTAAAAAAAGAAAAATATTTTTATTTTTATTTTTTGTGTTTATTTTTGACGCTACCCGATAGATGGAGCCAAAACGATTATTTGATATTCAGTATTTCAGATGGAAGAGAAGAAATTCGTCCGCGAAACTGCTGCATCACGGTATTTTCGGAATAAAAAATAGTTCGATTTTTAAACTGAGTTATAAAAAAAACAAGAGTTTTCCTAGGGAAAAGGGAGATGTCAGGCACATCAGATAAAAGCGATTAATATCATATATAAATTAAACTAAATTCGCTCGAGCCATATTCGAGAAAAAATTCTTACACATACAGTCCGTCCATTTATAACTTAAATGAGCCAATTCATATCTCGAAATATATTGCATGCAGAAATGTAGCGATTTCAGGGTAGGATCAGACAGAAGGTGAAAGTCTATTTTGAAAATATCAGAACATAACCTCCCATATTTCCTGAGATATTAAGTGTCGGCTTTCAGCGGTTTCTTTGATCTTAAAATTCCTGTATATATAAGTGTCGCAGTTTTCGTTCGTTTTTCCGTTTCCACTGAGTGTCGTGGCGTTCGTTTGTTTTTGCGCTTGCGTCACTAGAAAAACTGCCATTTTTCATGATAATTATGGTGTAAAATCATGATTAGCGCAATTTTTGAGTAAGATATCTGAAATTATTTAACGTAAATCTTAAATATTGAAATTAGGATTGTTAGTTTTAAATAATAAGTAAATATAAAGGTAATCAAAAGGGTAAATATAAAGAAAAAGGTATGTATATCCACAACAGATATTAATTTTATACATGTTTGATTATATAGAATCGTAAATTTAAAAATAAAAAAAATATTTATTGCTCTCTAAAAATTTAATACATAATAAAATCTAAAAATAAAACAGTTGTGTTTAATTATCATTCGCGTGCTAGTAGTTTTATTAAAGGGGGGAAAAACTTTCACATAGTAATTTATGTCACATAATTATGAATTTAATAATTTTAAGCTTGCCTAATTAACCCTTTCAGGGTCACCGTTAGTGCAGTGTAAACATAAATTTTAATTCCCAACTGCGAAAACTGGCTCCGGATTTTTTTTTTTAATAAAATTTTTCTTTTATAGTTTAGAGGAATAACTTCATTTTCATTTATTGCTTGTCTTCTAATATTGTTGTTGAATTCTGGTGGCTTTTGTTTTAAATGAGAAGATGTGCTTGCCCCTCAAAGGATTAACAATATTTATTAGATTTGTAATACTTCTCTCCAAACTGAATTAGCAACAATGGTACCTTCAGATAATACTTTAAAAAAAATATAGACCAATACCTATGCACGTTTCACTATTAACATTAATTTTGCTCCAAAATCAAAATTTAAAATGTGCAATCTTCATGTTATTAATTTTGATTATAATTACTATTATCATAAATAATTTTTTAAGTTTTTTTCTTTTTTTTTTTTTGTAATTCCTTTAGAAATGAATTCTCTCGCTTACCATGTTCACTTTTTTTCATTTATACTAAGATTTCTAACTAATATCTTTTAAAACGTTGAGAATGAAAGCTTATTAAGAGAGCCTGTAATCAAAGTTGTTTTATTAAAGATTAGCAACGGTTATATTCATTTTTAAATGTTTTATCTCAGTTTATTTATTGTTAAAGAGAAGGGGAAAAATATTTTTCAAATGTTCTGTTTTATCTGAAAGCAAATTCCTGTAGCCCTTGTCCTTATAAATATAAATGTATTTTTAACTGCCTTCTTGATTTAGTAACAGATTTTATTTTATTTTTCTGCAACCCATATTAATCATAGCTTTTGAACGATACTACTTTTAAGTCCCTCTTCTAATTAAAAATAGGTTTAAAACGTACAACAATGACATGTTTCCAAAATAATATATAGATAAATAGCTATTTCTAAAAATTTTCCCTGTAATGTCACCATTTCAACAAGAAAAGCGCAAATATGGAATACCTTTGCGTAAAGAAGTAACCCGTTTGTTTTCTTTCAGTATCAGTTTAACTTGAACGGACTATAGATGCTTACTACAATAGTGTGAAAACTAGAAAATAGCTGGCATAGGTAATATCTGCTGAATTTCTCCATCATATATTTGCTCTTAAAATATTTACTATAGAATATATTATATTCAAGATTAGAGCAATGAACTTTGCTAGTGCCACTAGTGGCCATTTTCAGTCACAGATAAAAATGCCTCACCAACTAGGCTAAACATCACTTGCTTTGACACATTATACCTTTAATAATAACAGGAGACTTGGCATTGGAATAATAAAACCCGAATAAACTACTACGTCAGAAACACCAAAAGAAAAATATTTGAGATGCATACAGCTGTTTCGGTAGCCTTAAGCATATACCGTCTTCAGTGCAAAAAGAATTCTAAATCTGGAGAAGGGCTCGTATATATAGGAGAGGGACCGAATTTAGTTCAACCAATAGGATTACGGGAAAGGTGGGGAGTGTGGCCAATAGGAAATTAGGAACGTTAGCTGTGTAAAAAGTTAAGAAAATGTGGACTGAATGTAAAATTTCCAACAATCAGACAAATAGGGAACAGCGAAATCACAATTTACAAGGTTTTTAAAATTTTTATAAATATGAAAAGCTTCAAAGACATCGAGTTCATGAATAGATTTAGGTTTGCAAATTATTTTAGCTGAATTAAATTTAAAATTATGATTTTCCTCCCAGCAATGTTTAGAAATAACCAATTTATTGGTTTCTTGCTTGTGGACGTAATTCATATGTTCTTTTACTTTTAGACGAAATTTAAGACTGTGTTTAGTTTGGCCAATATATGATAAACCACACTGACAGGAAATACTATAAATGCCCCAAGAATTATGCATATCAATGGGATCTTTTAACTGAGGTAAGGTGAGTTTATTGGAAGGCGAAAATATTATTTTAAAATCATATTGTTTGAGAATTTTAGCTATGGTTTGACTGGATTTAGGAAACTAGGGTAAAACAATACTAATACTCGTAGGGTATTGCGGCTATCGCTAGCTATCAATGTAGGTCACACTTTGTTGCCACAGTTCTAAGAAAAGATAAGAATGAAACATAAAAAGCATTCCTTTTTTTTTTAATCCTGAAATAAAACTCAAACTTGGGATTCTACAAGGAGGGAAAAAAAAAAAAAAAGTATAAGTGAAATTTAGAATTTACTTGTGTTGTATAAACGAAATATTTTTACGTTAGAATTCAATGGAATGATTTGGGACCAAAGTTGAAAAACGTATAAAAGAGAAATGTATAAAAGGTGCTCCACTGTAGTAACAGTTTCTAAGTGATGCAATTCAAAAACATAAGTTAAAACCCCCTCCCCCCCCCCTTTTTTTTTTTTAAATGTTTTATATGTTTAAATCAAAAAATAACATCTATAATAAATTATGCTGAGTAATTACAGCAAATGAGTGAAAATTATGTTATTTGATATTGAAAAACTTAATAATTGGATGAATACAAATTTTATAGCTACTTGCAATTAATTTAGACACCTGAAAAATAAATTTTTGACTTTTATAGGGCTTTTGGAAAAACTTCGAGGCATTTTTATGAATGTAGGAGGTTTTTGGACAAGAGAGCTATTTCTTTCAAAAAAAAAAAAAAAAAAAATGTGTTAACATTTTGCGGTTAAGTACCGTGAATAAAGCAGGCACTCTCACGAGTGCAGTCTCATATACTATACGATTTCCCTGCAGAATTTAGGTGACAGTGTTGTAGAAAAGAAATTGTCACTTGCAAAAGATTTGCTTATAAAAATAAGATATTGCTATATTTCAGTAGAAAATAGAAGCTCGTGTTTTATATTTAAGAATTCTTCAACAGTCTACTAATAATATTGATTTCTTTATAATTATAAATACATATGTGTAAATAAAAAAATATGTCAATATTGTCTTGCAGAATAGGTTTGCGCAAACAAGGCTTGTCGCGTAAAACATAAAAATATTATCACAGGTCTAAGTTCAAAGACTTATAAGCAATAATTCCAATTCAATGTATGCTTTTTCTAATCAAATTTTATTACATGTAATGATTTCTTTAAAAGTAAATGTTTTAAACTATAATATAGAAATTGCTACAATCCACCTATCAACATATGTTTAAATTTTGTAATTTCTCTACAGGTTGTTCATTATGTAATTTCGGTCTTAAATAATTGATTTCCCTCTCATTTATATCTAAATTTTATACATATAAGTCTGATTTTTATTATCAATTGATAATTATGTTTTTCCTTTATTGTTTTGTAATAATAATAAAATCTTTTGTATATACTGCAAAATATAAATTACTGTTTACAGTAATTTATATTAGTTCTTTGTGTTGTGAATAAAAATATTTTATATGCTAACACATAGATGAATGGAAATTAAATTATCAGTGTAATACAAATCAGGGTTGGCAGGTTTTTGACGCATGACAGTTTTTGACGGTTTGAACCGCAGTTTAAACTGTCATGTCAAAAACCTCCGATTTTACACTTCTTAGTTTAGTATATTTTAACAATGAAGTAGTCATATTTCGAGAAATAAAATAATGTAGTCTTAAAGAAAAGTGGTTTGTTTATAGCATTCCTATAGTTAAAAATAATTTTTAGATGAGTATTATCTGTTTTCGATGAATGCCAATGATTTTTGTTTTGAGTACAAAAAATTAATATTTATTACCTTTACATAATACAAAAATTCGAATACAGAAATTTGTGTGCTCTAAGGTGAGCTACTTATTGCCCTTCAAGTTCACAGTACATCTCTCTTTTGTGAGTTAATGTCTTAAAGGTATGAAAATTTGCATTTATATGCATTGAAAATGTAATAATACATCAAAATACAATATTAAGTAATAGATTAAAATCTCTCAAACTGTATAAAAAAAAAAATATAATAATTAATTTTCTTTACTTTTTAAAAATGCTCACACCTAATTAATTTTTAATTTTATATATTGATTTTACATTATTTTAAGTTTAACAATATATTCTAAAATATATGGATATTACTTTGTGGATGCTTTGCTATGATTTAATTAAATATATATATATATATTGAATGCTAAACATTTTCATTGAAATTTCAGCATTCAACATAATGATAATTTTAAAAATTAACTTATCATTGAATTCACAAACTGAGTAATAATCTAATATGTTTAGCAGGGCCCGAAATTTCAACTCAGATTACACTCGCCGAAAAAAAGGTTTTACTCGCCAGAAGATAGAGTTGTCATTTTTTTCTTTTTTGCGCATTTTTTTTCTTTTTATTGTTATTTTTCCTAACTATTTGAAATGCTTTTTCAAATATGCTTAAAATTATATATATTAAAAGTGTGTCGTTTATCATCATCTATAGTTAAAAATCATTATAATGTATTATATTTGATATTTGAAAAAGATTAAAATGTCTAATAACATAAATGCAAAGAGTCATTGAAGAAAAAAAGAAGAAGAAAAAAACCTCTTTGTTAAACAATACCCTGTGAAAATCTTTTTATTATGAAAGATTAAGCTTCTTTATTTACCTACTTATTTAACATTTTACATCAGAAATGTTCTTTTCGTCCTCTTTATTTTTGTAATTAGACGGAATGTCGATGTATATAACTTGTTCATTGTTGTCATTTGAAATAGCCATCTCGAAATAACTTTTTTGATAAAATCATTGCTTACATGCCTACAAATAATTACAAGCGCAAATCCTTGGAGTTTCATTAAAAAACTGAAAAATGTCAACTGTTTTTTTGAACATTATTCAATAAAATAAATATAGGCAGTATCTTTGAAGGGGCTCGGGTTCATTTTCATGCATCAATATCGCATAGGCAAACTTTCACATTTCTCTTTTCTCGGATAGTTTGCGACGGACAAAGAGGTTCTCTGCTCGTCTATTTTCACTCTGATTGGCGAAATCACCAGTGGGAGAAACGAAACTACCGAAGAGATTAAAATTTATGCATGTGCTAAGCATTTTTCCTTTCCCAGACTGGGATTAAATATGAGGTTATACAACGGCAAGATTTTGCCATATTTAAATCTATAAAAAGAATGCTTTCTGTCACCGTATTGTGTAAGAATTCTACCTATAACTAGACCAAATTTTTACTTGCCACAATAAAAATTCCCTGTGTTTAGTTTATATTTTTAAATCATAATGTTAAAGTGAGGAGGGAAAAAAAAATAACAGAAAACATTTAAAAGTTAAAAAAAATAATGTAAAATTTTTACAAATAATTAAAATAAACCTTACTTCTACTCCTCGTGTGTTATGCCTGAGTACTTGTGGGAGCCCCCCCCCCCCCCCCCCCATCCTTCGTCAGAGGCAGCTTCGCGGTGGCTTGCTTGCTCTGTGATAGTCTTCCTTCATGTGGCTCTTAAAGTCTGATACCAGTTACAGTTAAGATCTTGTGCTGGGTCGTTGCCATTGCAGGTAAAAGGGTTTGGCAAAATTTCAACGGTTTCGCAATTTGCGGCATAAGCATTGTTATAGTCAGCAAGTTTACGAGTTTCTCGGAAGGAAGACTATCACAGAGCAAGCAAGCCACCGTGAAGCTGCCTCTGACAAAGGATGAGGGGAGGGCTGGGGGTCCTCCCGCAAGTACTCAGGTGTAACGGTAACACACGAGGAGTAGAAGTAAGGTTTACTTTAATTATTTGTATTAATATGCTTCTCACTTTAATATTTTAAGTAAAAATTTTATTTATTTATTTTTTGTTAGATTTAGTTAGTTTTAAAGAAATTTTAATATGCTTGATTTCATTACTATAATTTACCATCTATATATGCAGTTTTTCGTAGCTCCATGGCAATTTACAAAAAAGATTTATAAATATTCACTCTCCTTAAGACGATTGTTACGTTTCCTAGCATAAATATTTCTTTCTTCTTCTGAATATATATATAACCAATGTTAACTTATATACTTAGTACATTGCAACTTAAAATATGTAATTTACATTACAGTTTCCAATTTTCACAAATGTTTTTCAACAGTTTTTGATGGTTTAAACCATGTCATGTCAAAAACCAATTTTTGAAGTCAAAAAACCAACCCTGATACAAATGAACATATTTCTCGAAAAATATTTTTCCTTATTCCTGTTAGTTTAAATATTTTGTTGATGTGCTAAAATGCTTGATATGTATCTGGTATGAAAATTTCCGAAAAATTCAAATATATCAAAATTTTTACTCTATTTTTGATAACTGTTAAATTAAAGAAACGGATTGTGCATTAATTATCTTCCAATTTTCAAACGTAATCAATTAGCCTCATCAAACGATTTCGCACCTCACAACAGGGGTTGAAAGGTTTTTTCTGGAATTCCCTCTCCCACCAATATTTCGCCAACAGACTTTCTTCGTAAAACAATATATTCATATAAAATTTATACTTATCTATTACAAAAAAATGCCATGAATTTACATAAATATGTTTTTCAGCTTACCAGGATAAAAAAAAAAATCCAAGAGAAAGATTATTATACGTTAATTTAGTAAAGACCTATTTTCTTTTGCAGAGGTACAATTTCTTCATGCTTCCACATACTATCAAGTTTAACTTGCCCCGAATATAGAAACCAGTGTATCATTCTGGAAAATCCCAGAGCTTGACTCCTATTGAAGTTAAAGATTCCAAAGTAATAGGTAATGGGTGTGTAAGGCAGGGGGTGTAGATTAAAGGGCAAAACTGAGAAAATTCATTAGTGGTACTATCAATTTCATTAGTAGTCACTCTTTTTAGCATGAGAGAGAAAGGAGTATTTCTTGTAGAAAGGGAAAAGCATTTGCATTATTTTGCAAATCATAGAGAAAAAAAAAAGAATGAAAAGAAATATGACTAATTTAAATGCCTATAGTAATAAAATAAACAAATAGATAAGGAAATTGTAGTTTGTTACAATATACATGTTTTAAAAATAGGCCTCTCATCCTAAGCTAAAATCTCTTTAGGACTGAAATAATAATAGTAATAGTTTTTATCTTTTAGTTGATTAAGTTATATAGCACCTTTCTATTATTATTATCTAAATAAAATAGTCTGTTATTTTACACTTCAATATCATTATTACCTTACACGCTCATGTGTGTAAAGACAATTAGCAATTATATATATATACCTTTTTTCTGAAGATGCATCTTTTTAAATGATTTTATTTCGATAGAGTTAAGGTATTTTCTTTTAAAAAGTATAGATACAGATAAACTTAAGATAACTTTCATAGCTGTTAGCATTGCAGTATTAAAAAAAGAAAGATTTCTATTTGAAAATAACGGAAAGGAAAAATGCCGGTCGTTAATGGAAAGGGGAGGGCACAAAGGTGAAAGATATTGAACAATTCTACTTCTTTAAAGATTCCAGAATCGAATCAATTAAGTTTAAAAAGAAAATTAAGAATTTAAGTTGCAGTTGTAGAAAGAATGGAAATCGCAAGGCTTCTGCAATGTATTTGACCACTGATTGTTAGCTGGAGAGGGGGGGGGGGGCACAAAAAAATACATGAGTGGGAAATATTGAACAAATCTATCTCTCTTTAGATTCTAGAGTCTAACAAAGCAAGTTTTAAATGACTATTGACATTTGTGCTCTGCATGGAGAAAGATTGAAAATTGCATTGCTTTCACAAAGCATTTGATCGTGTTCGTCATTTTTAAATCTTTATAAACCACAGAAAGTGGTGACTGTAGTGGCAATCGATACATAATTTTTTAATCGCAATTTTTTTTTTATTTAGTTGCCACATGGCAAGTGGCTACCATTAATTTTGCCGTTTAATGTAGATCATTGCACAATGCTACTGCTGAGAACATAGAGCAAATTCTGAATTTTGACATACTTTAAAAAATTTTTGCATATAAATTCAACTATTAAAAATTGAAATTAAATCCAAATACACTGAATAAGAATTTACTATGTTATCAGTAGTTTTGTAATTTACTGACATATTTTAGCCAAATGCAATATCCTTAAATGAGGGAAAAAACTGTCAATTTAAACTCTGTTTAATTTAAAACTTTTCTACTTATTTATTTTCAGAATAAAAATGCAACAAAAGAATGCCATGACGACATTTTTGAGGAGAACTTAATAGCTACAGGAGATGTAAAAGGAGATGTTATCATTTATAATATAAAAACAAGAAATCGTTTTTTACATTTGGTGAGTAATGTTTTAATAATTCTTTTAAATTATATTATATAGTATTATTATGTAGAAATAGAGTTATAGCCTTGAAAATTGATATTATGTGGTTTGGGGGGAGGGGGGAGGGACGAGGGACAAAAATGTAGAAATAGAATTAGAGTATTGGAAATTCGTATTATAAGCAGGGTTGCCACGCTACCTGGAAAACCTAGAATAGTCAGGGAATTTGAATATTTTAGCCAGAATCTGGAAAAGTCAGGGAATTTCATACGATGGTTGCTAAAGAAAAAACAATTTTTCCGCCATTGTAGGGTTATTTTTTCTGTTTTTTTCCCCTTTAGCTTCCACGATTTTTTTAAACATCACCAGCCTTCCTTTCTGCTCGTGAAAGAAATTTCTTATTCTGCTTATAAGTGACAGATGCTATCATTGTCTGTAACTTTTGTCATATGTATTTTTTGTGTTTTCAAGTAGTACGGTAATTATTTTGCCCTCAACACAACCAGTGTTTAATATATGGTTAGACTAGAATTTTCTTAGAATGCACCTGGAAAATTCAGGGAATTTCATTCTCCTGTTTGAATGGCAACCCTGTATAAGGTTTATTAAGTAACGAATTGCAGATATTTTCGAAAATGTAAAATTAACAGAAAGCATAAGGTACATGCAGTGTGCCTGTGTATATGTTGTCACAGGTAGTGGGGACGCGAGCTAATGATTTCGCTGATGAAAAAGATATTTTTGGGATTTTATTTATATTTGGCTTATAAAAATATAGTTATTTGTTAAGTTGGTCAAACTTCAATGCACAAGTGCACGATCCTGAGTTGCCAAAAGCCAAAGGCAGTTGGGATCTGTAGTGAGATATTCCTCTACCAAAATTGATATTGTTTACATTTTATATATTTTTTCTGACTTTTTTTTTAAATAAAAATTAATAAGTGAATTATTAGTAATAGTGATTCATTTAAAAATAGTGATCCGCTGGCAGACGAAGCTTGCTAGTTCTAATATTATTATAAGCTGTAGAGGCCAATATTAATAAGTTTTATTGTTCTTTTAGGCTGGTCGGCATCATGGTGCTATAAATGATATGTGCCTTTATACAAAAAGTAATTCATTTTTCACCTGTTCAAATGATCAGCATATTGCAGTATGGGATATTTCAACTGGAAGACAAATATCGTAAGTTCATTTTCATTTCAGATTTTTTAAATCCCTTTTTGAAAATTTTTTATAAATTTAACTTCTAAATTATTTTTTTAAGTACCTATGTATTTAAAGGAATGTGAATGAAGAAATTTAAAATTTTGCTTGCATAATCACAAGAATGAGACTTTTCAGTTTTTCATTCTGAATCCAGCTTTTTGTAGATTTAGCTATTCCGCTTTTCTTCCAATTAAGTAGATTTCTTATAGGGAGATATACCTATTGCAGTGGTTCTCATGACACGACTTCTGGAAAATTTCTTCGTATCTTCACCGATCATGACCCCTAGAACCCAAAACCCTCCTCCGTTCAAAAGTTTATATATATATGTGTGTGTATAACGCTTTTTCCCTTGATAAGTTGTGAACACGATAACTGGAGTAATTTTTATTTAAATTTAACCAGCTCGGGATATGGAGTCACGACAGTAAAAATCTCGGTCGAGTTCTTAGATGGGGCATCCAGCTCAAAGGGGGTGGAAATTTTCATTTGTCCATAATTTCTTTAATATTGAAAATAGGAAAATACTTCAAATCAGGCCATACCCTAAAGAACAACTTTTGTATTTAAACTTTTTCGATAACTTCAACTTCAATTACTTAAAAGTTACAAGTTAAAAAGTGATTTTTCGTCAATTGTGATGAAGCAGACTTTTTCTATAGCTTTAATTGCTTAAATTTATAATCTGATGCTTACGTCATGTGCAAACGATAATAAAAAGGATCACTGAAAATATAAAAAACATGGTAACAGCTTTAATTAATCATTTAAAAATATAAAATTAAAATAATACATTAGTCTTGATAAAAATACCGTTTGTGGTGAATAGTTTAGAACGCTGGTTTACAGAAGAATTTAAAATTTACGATTAAAATTGAGAGTAAACGTTACAGCTTCCTTTGATTTTTTTATCTTGTGGAAACAAGATATTGGTCTGTGAAGAGATATGAGGTTTATGCATAGGAAGAAAATATGACGTCAAAGCTGCCATTTTTCATCACCTAGCTCGCCGAATTTTGTCGCCAAGTAAAAAATTTCGTCATCATCTATCCAATTATGCTGCCAAATCACAAATTTCAATGCTAAGTCGCAAGTTTTGTCACCAAATTGTATATCTTTATGGCTTCTATTTGTTGAATGATTATGAACTTGGATTTTAAAAAATTGAATCATTTACTGACCAATAAATCTAGCCCAAAATTTTAAGTAGAATGAATAGTAGTACAGTATAGGATCCGTTATCCGGAAACTCGTTATCCAGAATGCTCCAAAAACCAGAATGCAAAATGCCAACTACCGAAATTTTTAATTATTGTAAAATTTAAGAATTAAAGTTATACAATAGCAGCGGTCAGAATTCTAGTTTTACAACCTACTTTCTTTTATGCTACAGTGTTATTCTGAGGAAATATGGTGAGCAAAATTTGTCCAAACAATTACTGAAAATTTTGCAAATTTAGGTTAGAAAATGAATTTTTATGGTATTTTTTAATTGATAAAGATAAAAAACACATACTTCTTAAAGTGCCCAATAGCAGATGAATTTTATCCTTGAACTCAAGTCGTATGCATGAAGTCCCAATTGTTATAAAAATTTTAAATAGTTTTTATTAATTTCCATTATTTTTAGAATTCATTTCATAAAATATTTAGCATTATATGCTAAAAATTAAAAATATTTGAAACATTTATGAACAATTAGTATCAGAGACACACTATAAGCAAAAAAATATCATAGAAATGTTTGCAAAATCCAAAATGAA
The DNA here is from genome assembly GCA_963930645.1 of Salticus scenicus. Classification (NCBI taxonomy): domain Eukaryota; kingdom Metazoa; phylum Arthropoda; class Arachnida; order Araneae; family Salticidae; genus Salticus; species Salticus scenicus. The sequence goes on from OZ005660.1 coordinate 73,809,289, forward strand.
AGGATTTTACTCTCAGGTCCAAAGTTAAATTTTATATATGTTTATTTATTTTTCATTTATTATTACTATTATTATTTATAGTTTAAAATTCTAATTAAGAATGTTTTTATTTTTTATTATTATTATTATTATTATTTTTTTGTGGAAATAATTTATTAAATGAACAAATATATATAGGTAAAGTATTTATATAAATTATTCATGTTTATCACTGCTATTTGTGAAATTATTTTCTACCATTTTTATACATATAATAAAGTGTTCCGAATTACGGAAAAACCTCTTATCCTGAATATCCCAGATCCCAAGCTTTCTGGATAACAGATCCTATACTGTAGTTGATAATTAAATTTCTTAAAAACAGAATAGCGATGTAAATAATGTAATGTGTGGGAACAAAGCCATTGGCTAAGTATGTGTTAATGCATATGTAATATTTCTTTAATTTAGTAACATTAACGTAAAGGAATCTACCTTTGCCTTTAAGCTTGCTGAAAAGGGATTTTTTTTTTTTTGTTTCAATGAACATAGAACACAGCTGGATGATCAGTTCAATGTATCGGCACTTTTAACTGGTAACTTTTTCATATCGAAGCTTTGGTTTCGCATTCCTTTGTGTTTGTTTTCTCACCGGCCATTTGTGTGTGTTTATCATATTGTAATTAGATAGAAATGTTTTTGATTTTTTGAAAGAATGATTTTGCAACCATTTTTCGAATTTCATATTTCAGCTAAGCTTTGATAGATTGTACCCATTGGCGATTTGTTATGTGGTGATGCTATTTGGTATTGTGCTTTGTTTACAGATAATCTTTTCACATCGGAACTTTGTTTTGTCGTCTCGGATTCGGAAATCTGATATCCGCAGAATCTGTGTAAATTTTTATTAAGTTTAGATAGGGATTTTATAGCGGTGTTACGGATAATTTGTTGTTTAAGAGGAGGGATATGGTCAATAGCAGTTTCGATGTGAGCAATGGAGTCTTTTAAGTTAGGTTTATCGTTTAGGATGTATTTTGAACGGTGTTTTAAGAGAGAGTCTTGATGCAAGTTGGGTTTAAAAGTTGAGAGATTATTGTACGGATAAGTGGCTGGGGGGGGAATATTAAGAAGTTTGGGGTTTTCCTTTAAGATCCAGTGATGAAGTTTTTTACTGTGCCGTTTTTGTATGGTTTTCTGTTCAACATCGGTGAAATATTTTATTTTATTACTCAAGTGGTTGAATTCTTCCGAAGATGTATTTAATTTAAGTTCGTGTGTGAGTTTGTTATAATGATTTTTGAGTTTGTAGATCCGAATGGATTTTTGTTTAATTATTTTCTTTAGGATAGAGAATTCAAAACACTTGTCTAGATGTTTATAGTTTTTATTGATGAAATGTGAGTTTGTTTTAATGAATTTCGGAATAATTTTGAAATGGACGCAGTTTTCCAGAAAAGTTTTATGGTTTGTTTCACGGGTAAGTTTTTTAGCACTTTTTCTAAGGTTATTGAATAAAATGGAGAGAGACATAATTAGTATGAGGGTGGCCAGGATCGAGAAGCAAGAAAAGTGAACATAGGCTATTATGCTAAATAGTAAGTAGGTAAGTTAGAGAAAGTCCGTTGGGACTAATTAATCGCGAGTCTGATAATCGAATTAGGCAGGAAAAATTTTTTTAAACACATGCATACGATTAAATCAATGATTCTCAATATATATAAATATGAAATTAAAAAGATTCTAAGACCTATTAAAATAGTATAAAGTGTAAATATAAAAGGTTTAAAAAATGTAAAGATTAAAAAGACAAGTTTAAAAATATAAATAAAATTGTTAAAAGATCATACATACATACATGTTGAGAGCACCACGTTTAACACTAAGTCCATTATATGTTCCATTGAAGAACGTAAACATTCACGTTAATAATCTTCAAATTGAAGTTAAAGGCCCGGTATTGGCTATATTATTTAAATTTTATAAAGAAAGGATTAATTATATGTAACATACTATTAAGTACCTTAAATAAAATCCTTTTTAAATAGCTTAGCATATTAATTTCGGGCACATCGTGCCCATCCTTAGTGCCAAGTATGAAAAAACACCGTTCTTCTTGAGATCTTCAAATTTATGCTGTCGTGGACTGTGGACGTCATGTCTTCGCTTCGCTTCCTTTGTTAGTTGCATTGTTTTCTTGCAGGAACTGTTGCCATACAGGTGGAATGAGGTAGTGCTCTCGGTCGTTGACGGCTTGATTGTTAGTTACTATTTCGATGGCCTCTGTTTTAGTGCATAATTGTGGTTGTTATAAGGGGCTATTTTATTAATATTAATGGAGTTAATTTTTATAGGGTTAGTGTTGTGGGTGGTAGAGAAAGCGGTGGAAGATTTTCCAAATTTTAGGTTGGCGCAGTGTTCTTTTTCATGTTCAGTAATCCTGCGTTTCGTCATGCCTATGTAACAAGCTTTATTTCCATTGGTGTGTTCGAAATCTTTTTTATATATGCCTGCGGTGGATTTTTGTTGAATAATATCTTTTTCGTTACGAATATGCTGAAAGATGTTTTTATTAGGTTTGATTTGTATATTTATGTTTAAATTTTTGGCTTCATTTTTTATTTTTACACTGACACCGTTACAAAAGGGGATTGAGGTAGTGAAGTTGGATTTGGATTTTTGGGCATTGTTAATTTTATTCAAGGATTTTATGCGTTTTTTATAAAGGTTATTGACTAGGTTTTTAGAGTAATTAGCTTTTTTGGCAATTTTTTTAATGTAGTTGAGTTCGGTGTTGAGTAAGTTTTTGTTTGAACATACAAGGATAGCGCGGTTAATATAAGAGCGGAGTATTTATAGAGAGGGGGTATTACAGTTTTTATTTATGATTTCGATATTAGCGGTAGGTTTTTGGTACATAGTGGTATCAAATGAATTATTTGGGTTTTTTATAATTTTTATGTCCAGAAAATTTAAAGAGTGGTTTGTTTCATTTTCCATGGTGAATTTAATATTGTTGTCAAGAGTATTTAGGTCGGTTAAAATGTTATCAGGATTTATGTAGTTAGGGATAATGGCAAAAACGTCATTGACGTAATGTGTCCAGAGTTTGCATTTACTAATAATATTGTTAGTGGAATTTTCGAGGTGGCGGAGTTTTAATTCGGCGATAATGCCTGAAATGGGGAATCCCATAGGGACACCTTGAGTTTGGCGGTATATGTTTTGGTTGAACATGAAATAAGATTCATTCAAAAGAAGGTTGTTGGTACGAATTAGCGTCTCACTGATTTTATTGTCCCCGTAGGTGTCGATTATCACCTACGGGGGTGATAATCGACAACATCAATCATCATGTCAAAGATTTATATCCTTCTATCAATATCCCTGAAATTACCCAAATTATCAACGCCAAAATAATCGACACCTACGGGGACAATAAAATCAGTGAGACACTAGTTCGTACCAACAACCTTCTTTTGAACGAATCTTATTTCATGTTCAACCAAAACATATACCGCCAAACTCAAGGTGTCCCTATGGGATCCCCCATTTCAGGCATTATCGCCGAATTAAACCTCCGCCACCTCAAAAATTCCGCTAACAATATTATTAGTAAATGCAAACTCTGGACACGCTACGTCGATGACGTTTTTGCCATTATCCCTAACTCCATAAATCCTGATAACATTTTAATCGACCTAAATACTCTTGACAACAATATTAAATTCACCATGGAAAATGAAACAAACCACTCTTTTGTAACGGTGCCAGCGTAAATATAAAAAACGAATCCAAAAATTTAAACATAAATATACCAATCAAACCTAATGAAAACATCTTTCAGCATATTTGTAACGAAAAAGATATTATTCAACAAAAATCCACCGCAGGCATATATAAAATCGATTTTGAACACACCAATGGAAATAAAGCTTGTTACATAGGCATGACGAAACGCAGGTTTACTGAACGTGAAAAAGAAACCGTGCCGACCAAAAATTTGGAAAATCTTCTGCCGCTTTCTCTACCATCCACAACAGTAACCTTATAAACATTAACTCCATTAATATTAATAAAATAAAATAGCCCCTTATAACAACCACAATTATGCACTAAAACGGGAGGCCATCGAAATAGTAACTAACAATCAAACCGTCAACGACCGAGAGCACTACCTCATTCCACCTGTATGGCAACAGTTCCTGCAAGAAAACAATGCAACTAACAAAGGAAGCGAAGACATGACGTCCACAGTCCATGACAGCATAAATTTGAAGATCTCAAGAAGAACGGCGTTTTTTCGTACTTGGCACTAAGGATAGGCACGATGTGCCCGAAATTAATATGCTAAGCTATTTAAAAAGGATTTTATTTAAGGTATTTAATAGTATGTTATATATAATTTTACCTTGTTTAATGTAAAAATGTTTTTAATCTAGCAGTTGTTATGAAGTGGCTTTTGTTACATTTTATGCTGTATTGAAATGAAACTATTTTTTTTTTTTAAACAGGAAATGGAAAACTAATGAAAATCCTCCTTCTTCAATATGTGTGATTGATGATGATCATTTACTGTCCTCTAGTACAATAGAAATTTTATGGTGGAGTATTTCGAAGAAAGCAGTTTTAAAAGTAAATATTCTTTTTAGATTATATTATTTTCTTTAAGTTATATTTGACTTGTATGTATGTATGCAGCAGAAGATCTTTAAAATGCAAACCTGAGAACACGAGGTTTTGCATTATATAGATAAAGTTCCCTGCATTATTATTGTTACTTTGTAATCATGACCAAATATTTTGTTATGTTTCAGACATAACAAAATAGAGTAGAGTATTTTTAAATTATATTTCTTAGAACAAAAATTGGCCAGGTTATACATTTCATTATTAAATTTGTTTTATAAACATAGTCCATATGTGCTTTGACCAAATCATTATACTATTGATTTTCAACAATAAATAAAAATAGCAATTTTTTTCATTAAAATATTTCAAATTAAGGAGATAAATAAAAATTAATGTATCCCATTTAGTCCTCTAGAGAGTAAGAGAGTTTTACAATATGAAAATGCAAGTGGTTCATAACTACAGATTTCATTATTTATGTTTGAAAAGTTTTGCATTATATAGAGAATCGTATTGTACAGAATTATGTTAAAAAGATCTTCTGCTTGTTAAACCAGTGACATTTTCTTGATAATTTGATGCCATTTTATGTTCTCAAAACTTTGGTAAAAGACGAGATGGGTATTAAAAGTAATGAAGGTTATAATTAAAATTGATGTCTTAAAAAGTCTTATAGTGACACAATATCTGAAAAATTTACGGTCTTTTCTGAAAGATTTTCTAATAAAACATACCTAAGGGCAAGGGTGCAAAACATGTTCAAACACCCGAGTGAAATTCGGTGAAATTTTTGACTAACTAGGGAAATTTTGAATATTTTCTGTTGGGAAAATAAAAATACAAGTCTAAAATAACAATTTGCTACTTTGCAGTGCTTATAATGTAAACTAACAGCTGTATTTTTATGTTACAGTGTATACATCTACTCTTAAACACGTACCTGCATAGAATAAATGACTTTGTTTAGCAAAATAAACTTTTGCATTATTGAGGGAAATTTAAATTTTGTTTGGGGGAAATTTTTGAGGTCTGAATATTTTCTGCACCCCTGCCTAAGGGTAATTGTTGGTGTTCACTTATGCATTCATAATCTTCTGCCATACTTGTTGGGAAAAAAAAAAAAATATATATATATATATATATAGTGCTCATATTCATTTTCCTTCATAAAGCAAATCCTGAAGCATCAATAGCTGTTGGAAATTGTTTATTGTATTCTCTCTCCCCCTACTTCCCGATTCTATTTTATTCAGTGATATTTTTGCTCTTTTTTTTTTTTTTTTTTTTTAAATAACTGGCATTTGTAATTTGTAACATTTGACAAAGTTAATTAATGACAAATTACTAGATAAATATAAAAAATATTGCTGTTAGAAAATTGTGGTTGGATAAATACCAGAACACAAATGCCTCTGTTTATTTCTGTGTTGTATAATGAAGTATTAAAACTGTTCATCAGTCAGATAGCTTTCTTTCTCCCTTCCCATATTATCCTATAAGATTTTTGTTGCTTCATTTTACAAATATATCTCATTCAAAAATGAAGTTTTTCAAATTCTATTTTTTGAATATTGCTCTTTGAATATGTTGCCTTTATGAGCAATTTTTTTTTTTTTTTGCTTAGTGAGTGTTCGGATTTCTGTGCATGCCGAAGGAGTTCTGCGAGTTTTCGTTGTCATGTGACCATGACAAGATCTCAGTAGTAGTTTGGTTTTCAACTGCAATGGCAGTTGGTTTTTGCATAGCGGGTATATCCCCATACCCTATCAGTGAGTTTTATCCGCAAAAGGATTAATTAGCGAGTTTATCCCCATATTGTAACAGCGGGCTGTGCCCCTTCTTTCATTCATGTGAACTATGTGTAGTGTGTGTTTTGTTTTGTACTGTGACGTTGATTAAAAATTATGAAAAAGAACTAGAATCTATAATCTCTCAATTAACACTTACACACTCTCTAAGAGTGAGCAATTTTTTGAAAAAAATAATTTAAATATATATATATATATATATATTTTTTTTTCATTAAATTAATTTTAGGACTCTAAACTTGGTAACTCCAAATGAAATATTTAGTAATTTTTTTTTTTTTCAAAAAAAGTTGCTCACTAAGCTAAAAGGTGACATATTGAAAGAACAGAATTTAAAAAACTTAAATTTGAATAATATCTACTATATTAATAAAATCACAGACTTTTGTCTGTAAGTTTGTCGGAATCGAAAAATTTTGCGATACCTTCACGTTTCACACCACATGAAAGCCGAAAATGACTTCAGAAAATTTTGCCTGTGTGTGTGTGTCATCGTGTCCATATGTCGCTTTTTTTGTCCAGGCATCACTTGAGAACGGCAGGAATTCAACGGCGCTTGGCAGGGATTTAGGTCTTCACCCAACTTAAAATTATATCTATCAACTTTTCAGAAATTCTTCCCCGTTCCCCCCTGGGGGATAAAAGACTAAAACACGTTTGTCTGGGCATCACTCGAGAACGGCTGGACGGAATTCAATGGCGCTTGGCAGAAACTTAGGTCTTCACCCAACTTAAAATTATATCTATAGAAATTTTCAAAATTATGATTAGTGTTTAAATTGTGGGTAAAAAACGCCTGCGCATGCGCCATAAATATTTTTTCCCTAAAACGCTTTGAATGGAAAAATAAAATACAAAAATAAATTTTTAAGATGAAGACTTTTTTTATTCGCGTGATTCGCACTACAAATTATGAAAAGATTGAAATGAAGTTTTGCCATCTGAGTTTCATACTTTAGTTAATTTTAAAACATCTAATTGTCGTATCGAAAAACTGTTTACACCCCAGGATTCAGAAAAATCACTTCTTTCATTTGGTACTGAATTTGTAACGATAGGTCTAATACTTCTAATTTACTTTCCCCTTTTTCCGTTTTTCCGTTGCCACTTAAATTTCATACTTTAGTTATTTTTTAAAAATCTAATTGTCGCATCGAAAAACTGTTTGCACCCCTGGATTCAGAAAAATCACCCCTTTCATTTGGTATCAAATTTATAAATATAGGTCTGATATTTCTAATTTATTTTACCCTTTTTCCGTTTTCAACGTGGATTCGGTAAAAGGTTTTATATTTATAAATATGCATTTATATATATTTTTATTTTCGAGAAATAAAATGAAATATTTTTAATTTCACGTGAATAATAATAAAAATTAGAGAGAAAAATACCTACAAAAGTTGGTGATTTTTTTTTTTTTTTTTATGAAGAATTTGCACGTAGATAAATATTTTCATAGAGATATTTGGCATTAGTTTAATATTTTTATTTAATTAAGCAGTACTTTTCTTTCCTGCAGTAAAACAAAATTTTTTGTTGTTATTGTTGTTTTTGTTGTTTTATGTACCTTATAAGGGTTTTTTTATGTTCTCCCATTAATTGTAAATTATTATAATTTGGATTTTATTAAGATTTTTTATTTTTATTTTGTAAATATCAGAAAAGATTTTTTATTTTATTTTATTTATTTATTTATTTTGTGTATGGAACAGCTTTAGTATTGGATCCCTTTGGCAAAATTTGAAATTCGGAGCCGGCGTAGCTCGGACGTTTCTCGCCAAGATCTTTAATTGCACAATTGAGATAGCCAATTCAGTTCATCGCAAAAATGGCTTAAAATATTTAAATTCCCCAAAGGGGTTCCATACTAAAGCTATGCTTTTTGTATTTATTTATTTGTAATATTTTCTATTAAAGACTTCTGTGGTCACGAAATTTGGTGCGTAAATTGTTTGTTTGCATCCGGCACTTATTGTAACTGGATATCACGAAATTCAAATTCCCCCCCCCCCCCCCACTTCTCGAAGTCGGAGGGCAATAAACGGTATAACTTCAGTATAACCCAACAGCTGAATTTGGCAATTTTTCTTTGCCGCTGTTTTGAAGGATAACAATGTCGTTCTGGACTGTTTGCGATATATTATGGCAGCCTAATATGTTGTTTATTTTGGATTTATGATTTTATGTTTTATGATTTAGATTATGATTTTATCATTTATCATATATGATTTATGATTTTTAGATTTATGATTTAGCCATAATCGCCAACAAAAAAATCGCCAAATATCGTTGTGGGGTTAAACTGAAGTTGATCCCAAGAAACATGTGTAAAAACATGTTTTTCAGTTTGAATTCGCTTTGATTTATCTTAGAATGGCGAATTTTGGTGTGCGGATAGGATATTGATTAAGTGTACGCATTATGTACATTAGTGTGATTTTGCAAAACTTCGAACTCACCCGCTGAGGAAGGGGAAGTAAGGAGTGGGTAAGTTGTGCCGAAGACAGTGGAGACCCAGACTCCTCACTTTGCGAGCGAGAAAACCTCTACCAATCATAGCGAGAACTTAGGTTATTTATAAAGATATGGGATTTTGACAACTCATTTAAGTTTAATGTCCAGCGAAGCGGGCAAAGCCTGCTAGTACTCTTATAAAACGAAGCAATGAAAATCCCTTTGTATAACATAGGAAGAAAGAGAAAGGAAAATCTAACTGATGTACAGCCTTAATTATTTGTTACTGTTCATTATTATTATTATTATTATTTTCTTTCTTCAGAAATTTTCTGGACATATGACTGAAATAATAAAATTATTACCTGTAAATGTGGCTTCAATGAAATCTTATTTTTTGTCTGCTGCAGTCGACGATGCTAAAATAAATGCTTGGTAAGTTTAAAATTATTTATTATTATTATTATTTGTATGTAGATTTTAGAGTCATATCTTTCCAATAACTGTTATGGAAATATCTTTTAGTTCATTTAAATTTACACTTACTGTATTATATTAAATTGTAATAAACTCAATTAGCCCTAAGGGTGAAACTTTACAAGAGCTATCCCGGAATTAAGTGTTTTTAATCATTTTAAAGGTGTTTGAATTTCGTGTTAAATTACTTTTTTATAAAAATTTCTCATTTTAAATGTTTAATTTTCCTTATAATGAATTAAGAATCTTCCAAATATCTTTTAAGATAGGTATAAATAAATACATTTAATAATAATCATATGATATGTGAGTAATAAGTCTCTTCATCCTTCATTCTGTATGCAAGTAGCAGTTTTCAGGGGATTTGCATTTTAGTTAATTAATCCTTGTTCAAAATCAAATTAAAATTTTTTAAATAATGAGAAAGTCATTGATGATAAAAAAAAAAAAAAAAAAAAAGAACAGGGGTCCATCCAGACAAAATTTGGGTCCCTTTTGCGCCCCCTTCACAAAATTCTGCATAGTAAAAAGGGACCCTTCACAAAATTCAAATTCATAAAAAGGGACCCTCCACGAAAGTCAGATCCATAAAAAAGGGACCCTTCACAAAATTCAAATTTATAAAATGAGTCCCTTCACAACATTTTGTTTTATAAAAAAGATCCTTTTATTAAATGTTTTCACGTTTTCAGTATTATTTTTAATTAATGCCTTAATTTGGCTCAACAAAACTCTCTTAACTTGATATTAAACATTACATAAAGTGATTATAAAAATGGTAGATTTTACACAATATTTTACTTTTTCACAAAAATAAATAAAAATTTCAAGTATAAATGTTACTATAAAAATTTTAAATGAAAGAATAATTTTATTTTGATACAATTTACATAATAAAAAAGGGAAGAAGGGGGGGGGGGGGGTGTGAATTGTGTACATACTGTACAAAAATCAAATTCTCCTATCTATTTATGAACAACTAATTACATGTTTAATGTTTTATAAAGAAAGCAATAATTGAGTTTTGATGTAATTTTGAAATTGGAAAGAAAAATTTTTAAAACGAATGGTGTTTTCAAATTATTCATTTCCATAATTTTGATTCTTAAAAGTATTCAAAAATTTTTTATGTATTTTCGCAGCTCATTTTTGATTGTAGGATTACTAATTTTTGGAATATAATCAATGTTTTCATTATTCTTTACATTTAATATCTCTTTGGCCTTTCCACTGTCACTAATCTTTACAAGGAACATTCAATGAATTTTTTCATACTCACTGAATTTAAGAAAATCTCTTTGTTTGAAGTGATGTCTGTTGGTTTCTTTAGAAATTTCTTACCAAATAGAAATGTGATTCAGATTGCAATTAAAAGGCTAACATTAAACTGCATTTCATTTTCCAGATGAAATAAAATTTCTCAAATTCTGTCTCTCTCTCTGTTTTTTTCTTTTTCTTTTATTTAAGTAAAGATCGCATCTTAAACTATAAATTGAAGGAAGTACAGTCATTTACTGGGTGTCGTTATATAAAGAATGTTGTCTTTTCCTAGTCATCGTATCAAATATGAAGTAACATTACATTAATTCAAAGTCAATTGGGTGTTTTCAAAAGGTCGGTATATCACATTGGTCGTTATAATGCGAGTCGACTGTATTATGAATGGTGAAAAGAAAACTCAGGAAACCACACTGTACTAATTATCTTTGCTTATTTGGGGCAAAAAAAAGTTATTAAGAAACTGCTATTTGGTTATTAATGAATATTATTAAATATAACATTTTTTTTTTCTTAAGGTCATTAACTTCATCCGCATCTGAGCCTTTCGTTGCTTCATTTGCTTTACCACTTCCACCCACAGATATGGATATCTCTAAAGTTTCTTTAAAAGATAAAGTAAGTGATTTTTGTTATTGTTAAATAGTTTTAAGTATATATTTCCTTTAGAAAAATACATATTCTTAAAAATTTTGTAAGGGTTATAATAAGTTTTGGAAAATAGGCAAAATATTTTCAAATTTTGAGCCAGCCTATGACTTAGAATCTCATTTTTATACAACTAACAAAACCAAATAAAAGATCTGCGGTAGTTACCGATCAATGAATATTTTGAATTATAATACATATATTACTTTAAATATGTATTTTAATCAAAGTTTATATTTTATTGAATAGACATATAGTGAAGCTTTAACCATGCTAAATTTGGTTGCATTTCATTTGGTTGTGATAATTTTAGAGATATTTAGAGATTTTTTTTTTTTTAATCGGGTATTGCCCCTATCCACCCTAATTTTTTAAACCATTTTTTTTTTTTTTAATATAAAGGACTGATAAACAGAATTTTAGAATAATTAAAGCATTATTATTATTATTATTATTTTAATCTTCCATGTAACTTAATCATAAAAAAAAAATGACTTTAGAAATTTAAAATTAATTTTTTTTAATTTTGATTTTGATAAATAATTAAAGTTTGATTTTTTAGATTGTCTTTTTAATGTTACTTCATGTTTAAAAAAAAAAAAAGAGAAAAAAAAAAAAGAAAATATTCCTCAAAACCCTGAAAAGACTGAAAAAGCTGAATTCCAATTGGGCTAGGTATTTTCTAAAAACTCAGTTTTTTTCTTTTTTTTTTTTTGCCCAACCTTGGCAACCAGAAAGTTCTTTTGCTTGTGTGATTAAATTTTGGTGCAGATTTTTCATCTGAAAATTTTTTAAGATTTTTTTTATTACATTTCTAATATTATCCAGATATTTCTCAAATTATAGTTATTGCGATAAAAAAGGCAAAATTTATTAATTGGTGTTTGGTAGTTAATTATCATGCTAATTCTAATTCTAATTATGAAATGTAACATTAAAAAACAATTACTCAGATGTATTCCAAATTTTATGTTTGGCAGTATTTAAAAGAAAAAAAATAGATATAAATAAACAGAAGTGTCTCTCTATATGTGTGTGTGTCTCTGCTCTGCAGCTCAAGCTATTTATCACAGATCCTCAAAACTTGGCAGAGGGATAGCTTGAACTCTACAGGGAGGCACCTCATCAATTTATTTTTATTTTTTTATCCATTGATTTTTTTTTGTTTTATTTTCTTAAATTTATACTTTCATTTCAACCGTCTGCATCACATAGCAATGGCTGTTAAGCTATTTTTCATTTATTTAAATAAATAAAATAAAAATCCTTTTGGTATTTGTTGAAAAAAATGCTAATGTAGTAGAACGATGAGGATTAAACGTATTAAAACTTAAGTTTAATTAAAATTTGTTTTTTTATTTATTTATTCCTTTCAAAGGAATATCTTCTTTTTATTTATCGCATTGGTCAAAATTAAATATTAATATAGTCGAAATAGCGAGAGCTATAAAATGCATGGGGCCAAAACTAAAAATTTTTAATAGATGCTGAGATACAGTCATCTTTAAAATTCTAGTTTTTGAATAATAACTTTTGTTGTCCGATAAATACCCAAATTGAAGTGCCTAGGAAAGATGTTGCGTCAGGCACTACAGGCATGAGAATTTTCCGCGGATCCACGATTTTCCCTTTTTTTTTATTTTCGTTGATTTCACAGTTTTTTATTTTGTTAAAATCAAACTCCAATAACGTTCAGTGTTCAAATGCTCCACGAAAAACTTCAGATTCTCAATCTTTTTCCATCCAAAATATAAATGTCAATAATCATTTTAAACGTGCTTTATCAGATTCTATAACATATAAAAGAACAGAATTATTCAATATTTCTCACTCATGTAATTTTTTTTTGTCCTCCCCCCTGCCCTTTTCTTCTCTAACCATCGCCGATCAAACATTCTGCAGGAAGCCTTTTATTTTTTAATATTTATCCATCCACAACAAAAATGTCAATATTAATTTTAAACTTATTTTATGAAATTCTGTTTAATATCTCTCACTCATGAACTACTCCCCCCCCCCCCTTTCCCATTTTCCACCACCAGTCAATGTTATTAAAAGTTGATTGCTAACTAATGTTTTTTTTTTTTTTTTTTTTTTTTTAAACACATGTTTTATTGTGTTGATGTGTTATTCTTATAGTTTAATTTGTCACTTTAAAAATATGTTGTATAGTTTTTTCCTGTGAGCATCATTTTTCATTTGAAATGAATTTTATGAACACATTTGTATGGTTTTCCTTTTTTTTTAATTTTCTGCACACTCATGCCTGGCACTAGGAACCCAGACCCGATGCAATAAGAATAAGAAAGACTCTGCTGCAGCTAGTGAGGACCCAGAGTAAAAATAAACAGATTTCAAGTTTTTTTTTTTTTTTTTTTTTTTTTAATAAAGTGATGTAAAAAAAAAAAAAAAAAAAATCATTTAAATATAGTGACTAGAGAAGCCTGCTAGTATTAAATATTTTGAAAACTATTCTTGGCTTTAATATTTAAAAATTTTTATCTTAATTTATATAATGTCATAGTCTGTGAATGTAAAAGGGCAAAATTGGAAAAATTCCTTAATGGTAAGTGGTCATCAGAAACAGTTTTTTTACTGGCCACTTAGAGCAGTGGCTTTTTTTTTTTTTTTTTTTTTTTTTTTTTTTTTAACTAGAAATGATAGATATATGTTTTTAAACCTATATAGATTAGTAAAGATGCAAAATTAAACAATCCAATTAAATGTGCTAATGTTAATAAAATTAAGAGTGCTTTAAAAAAGTTATTTGTTTTGCTTTGTGAATGTTTCTTAATATTTTGTTAAATCTACACAAAAAAAAAAAAATCTTCAGACATTTGTCTTATTTTGCTGAATGCAATGGTGAAATTGAGTTAAGTTTATTTTAAAAGCTGCAACTATCTTCTAACTTTGAAAATTCTAATTCAGTGTATCGATTGCTTATAGCAAGCACAAACTTTTATTGAATAAAAGATAAAACATTCTTCTGAAAGTTACTATATGCAACAATATACATATTTCGACCCAAATTAATAAATTAACAGTAAGAACTACTTTTTTAAACAGTGCTGCAGGCAGCCAGCTTAATGGTCACCAATAGCAAACCAGGGTTCATACTCATCAGGGAAACAGGGAATAATCAGGGAATTTGGAATTTGTTAAAAAAAAGTCAGGGAAAACTCAGGGAAAATAGAAATTCTCATTAAAAGTCAGGGAAAATCGGTTATAAAACCTGGAAAAACAAAAATTTTCTTTCTCTCAAGTTATATTTTTCTTGTTTAGTTTCGTATCAAAATTCAACTGATTAATTATTGTGAAAATATGCATGTAAACAATGATTTCTACCTGAATTTCTATCGTGGTCGACAGTAATATGATGCCGTACAGTGTAAGTAGCTGTGTATTTTGTTCTGTCTAGAGGAGCATTTCTTGTAATATATCGCTAATATTGTCTTGAAAATTGTCTGGAAACTCGGGGAAAACTCAGGGAATTTTTTTCCCGTGTATGAGTATGAACCCTGCAAATTTATTAGTGGCCATTTTTTATCAGTAAATGGCCATATGGACAGTGTTAATTTTGCCCTTATCTATAACAAATGTTTTTTCTTTTCTTTTTTTTTTAATGTAAAATTTTATTAATATTAAGGTAGAATTTTTTGCAATATACTCATTGAACTTTTTTTTTTTTTTTTTTACTTTGTAGCCTTCAGTCTTGACGACAGTCACAAAAGATGGATGGTTGCATATTTTTGAGTATGCTTTAAATGGGTATGCATTTACAGAATGTTAATTTAGTGTCTGTTAATTACTTATTGAACCATTTGTTCTGTGTATTCTATTTCTGATGATAAATTCATATTTTCAGAAGTATGAGTGAATCCGTTAAACCCAAAGCATCTATTTTTATATGTCCTGATTGTGAAGAATTTTCTATTTTATCAGTAAAGCTCACAGTTGATGCAAAGGAGTGCATTGTTGCTTATGGATCCAGTAAATCAACTATTGCATTCAAACATGTGGTAATTATAAGTTATCACTTTATTTAATCAAACTTCTATAAATCTGAATTATATACAGTCAGTGTATTAAACCTTTAAGCATTAAGCCAGTCTTTTTCCGTCATGCATAGTCGAAATAAAAGGCTGGAGTGACCAAATTTTGAAATATACAGGGTTATTTTAATTAAAGTTACAATTTCAAAACGCTATAATTTTAAAACTACCCACAGAGCAATTTGATATTTTACCAGAGCAATCATGAGGCAATGAAATTTTGTTTAGGGAGGAAAAAAGTAGTTCCAACATATTCCTATAGATGGCGCTGTCAGGGGAAATGCCTAAATGGACTCATTAAACACAGGAATGTTGTTAGCACCACAATGGAATAGCAGGAAACAGTAGATTTCAAGGGTTTACTACAGTTTTTTTTTTTTAGCAAAAAGAGAAGGATACGTGTGTACAGCGGAAACAGTCATAGTGAAAAGAGAAAAAGAGGAACTTCATGAAACAAATACTTTACGGATAATTAACAGCACATTTTGGAACTATTTTTTTTTTCTTTTGTCAAACAAAATTTCATTTCCTCACGATTGCTCTGGTAAAATATCAAATCGCTTTAATTGGTAGTTTTAAAAGTATAGCATTTTGAAATTGTAACTTTAATTATAAGCACCCTGTATATTGCTTTTTTGGAGAAAATAGGATTAATAAATACTTGTAGTGTGCAGTATTAAATTCCCATATTTATACTGTGCATAGTATTAATTTTATGAATCATTAAACAGATATACGGAAAAACGGCTAGTGCTGAAAGGGTTAAAAGTGTAACATACTTTCGATTATCCATTTATATTAACTCCAAGTATGTTTTATTTAATACTGCATATCTCCAAATAAAAATATTATAAAAATTGCAAGGTATTGTTCCAAGCATCGCCTGGAAACAAAGCTGTAACCAAGGGGGAGTTTTGGGGATTCAACTCTTCCCTCTCCTTCTTTTTCTGAAATTTGCAGATTTGTCAAAAGTTTTTGAGTTATGCTTCATTTTTAATCCTCAGCATTATGAACTGAAGTTTGAACTCTGAAATTTTCTTCTGGCTATGGCTTTGCTTGGAACGATAAACATCTAGTTTGGTGGTGTAAATGAATAAGTCGATTAGCTAATAGGTGTTCTAGTCAGACTTCCTTAAAGTTTATCGTTAAATTTAATGAGACAGGTTTTTGTTTGAATAGCAGTTAGTTTGTGAGGTTTTTCTTGTCTTTTTATTATAGCCAATGTTTTCATGACCTTCAACATTTCATATTTCTGTGACAGATTTGTTCTGTTTTGGAAATGTGTTGGTTGCTTTTATTGTATTTTTCAAATTTTGTTTGAAGACAACTTTTTGTGTGTGTCTGTATGTCTATAATATGAAAATATGAAAAATCGTTTTCATCACTACCAAATCTGGTTGTAATCATCTAAATTCTAAGGGACTTTCAACAACAGCTCTAATATAATTAAATTTGTTAAATAAGTCTACTTCTTGCACAGTTTAGTATAAAAGTCTTAATGTTACTTTTTAATCTTTATACTGTCTAATTAGTGCATTAGGACTTGATTCGAAATGAAAAAGCCTAGTCAAATGTAAAAATCTTACACATCAAGGCTCAAAAATTACAATGTCTGACATGCAAAAGACAAGTAACTATTTAGTCAAAAATAGTTTTCCAAAAATAAAGTGTGTTAATATAGGGTCTTATCTTTGACTTTTACTTAAACTTAAACCAAAATAAACAATATCGATATCTCATACTATTAAGTGAGCAATATTTGTATATATATATATATATATATATATATATGTGTGTGTGTGTGTGTGTGTGTGTGTGTGTATATTTCACTGTTCTTGAAAACGGTAGCTCGGACAGTCACGTGATTTAACACAAAGGTGCCCTCCGTAGGGTCATTGTGCACATCGAAGTCAGATTTTCGAATTTTTGATTAGTTTTCTTTTAAATAATAAAAATATGAAAATAAAACGTCCCACTTCTATAATGATGCAGAATGAAGAATCTTAGGAGAGATTTGATTGGTTTATTTGATTTTCATTGATTTTAGTGTATTTTAGATTGAACTACAGCTACGTTATGAGGAATTACAAGAGATTTGAATGGTTTATTTGATTTTCATTGATTTGAGTGTATTTTACGATGAACTAGAGCTACATTATGAGGAATTAAGAGAGATTTGATTGGTTTATTTGATTTTCATTGATTTGAGCGCATTTTACGTTGAACTAGAGCTACGTTATGAGGAATTACAAGAGATTTGATTTTCATTGATTTGAGTGTATTTTACGTTGAACTAGAGCTATGTTTAAATTCTATTTAAAAATATTTGAATTTTTAATATTTTAATATTATGCGACTTTTACAGAGAACAAATTATGATTGGCGCTGCAGGCGCCCAAGAGCATGTTTTTAGTAAAAATTTTCATGGGTCTCTGGCCGGCTAGTAGGTATTATGTTGTTAAAATAAGTTCTTTTTTCAACAGATCTGCATTAGATAGATGAATATATTTTTAAATTTTATTAATATAATATGCATTTGAATAAGATTTTTGAGCATGTGGATGGGTATCTTTCTAAAGGTCTCGTCATTACCTTTAAAACGAATGGTTGAACCATAATTCTGTGATAATTTAAAACAAAGTTATCGATTTTTTTTACTTACAACAAAAAAAAAACGTAGAATTTTTTTTTTTTTTTTAAACGAAATTTAACCAAACTAAATTTTTATCATGGCAGTATAGGACAAAATTTCGTATAAATGTACATAATGAGAGTTATTTTTAACTTGTGATTGTAAAATTAATATGTATTATTGATAATAGTAGTAGTTAACTAGGAAAAAATTTTTGTGCATGTGGGGGCATTGCTTCCCCCCCCACCCCCCCTGAGGGGGTAAATTTTCAAGATGGGTATCTTTCGAAAGGTCTCGTCAATACCTTTAAAATGAATGGCTGAACTATAGATATGTGATAATTTAAAACAAAGTTATCGATTCTTTTTTACTTTTAACAAAAAGAAACTTTGAAAAAAAAAAATCGTAATTTTTTTTTTTTTTTTATATTGAGAATAAAATGGATTTTTTTTGGATATTTAGTGTTATACTACTTCTCTAACATGGAAATCGTCTGCATTATCATGGAAGATAATTTTTTTAAAATAATTTTAATAAATTATTTTTACTGAGTGAATTTGTATAGGAAAATATAGAAGAAAGTCATGTGGCGGCCACAACATACTAGTTCTGATTTTATTTAATCATTGATTAAGTTATTTCAAATTTTAAAAGTAAAATGTTTATTTTATTTTATGTCTTTCATGAGAACGGAAAGCATCACTACTGTACTTTTAATACTATTCGATCATAGGCCAAAATTTAAATTAATAATTTAACGGGATTATAACTCCCGATTTTATTTTTAGATTTTTAAGTTTATAAGCACCATTATTTAGTAATTTTAATATATATATATATATATATATATATATATATATATATATTTATTACGTAGTTGTAAGGGGAGCAAGAGAGGGGGTGAGGGAAAAGAGCATAAGTTACAGGATTGAGTTAGATGATATTTATTGTTACTTCATAGTAAAAAGCTTTTTTTCTTTCCTGAGGTGAATTTATCTAGATTTATTTTATTAAATTATCTGTATATAATTAATAAAAAAATATATTTAAAAAACACCGTACTCAGGCTTCATCATCTTCTGCAAGAAGCTTTTCGTGGGAGGATCCTCCCTCTTTTTCAATTGCAAAGTGCTGGTGTGGGCCTTAGCTATTTATAGCTTCATCCTGTTCTTCTAGTAGGTAGCCCCACTGTGGATGTATTTTGGTGGATTCGTGATAAATAGATATTAAATTTAAACGAAGTCACAAAATTAGCCAATTACAACAACCATACGTACGCGTTTTATAGGCAAAGTGTCGAAATAATTAATGATAAAGTTGCCATAAATAACCACGAATCCGCCAAAATAGATCCACAGTGACGCTATCTACTAGAAGAACAGGGTGAAGCTCTAAATAGCCAAGGCCCACACCAGCACTTTGCAATTGAAAAAGGGGGAGGATCCTCCCACAAAAAGCTTCTTGCAGAAGATGATGAAGCCTAAGTAAGGTGTTTTTTAAATATATTTTTTAATTAATTATGTTGTGCTTCATTTTAAATTTAAATAAGTTATCTGTATATAATTTGATAAAATAAGTCTAGACAAAATAATAATAATAATAATATATTATTTTCTCTAAAAAAATTTGGTTTATTTCGGACAGTTTGATAAAAACCATAGCTTTTACATTGGTTTCTACCACTGTTTCCAAAACCTAACTCATCCTGATTTCTGTAAGCAATTATAAATGTCTGAAGTAGAACTGAGCCTCAATAGAACTTTTGAATTTTTTAAAAAATAATTTACATGTATTTCTTGCATTTTTTTTTTTTTTTTAAGAATAACTGTTGATGTTTTTTTTTAAATACTTCATATAATAATTTATCTTTCAGAAAATAAAAGAGCTCTTTCAAAAAAATGAAAAAGAAGATGCTTCAATTAGTAGTGAATTACCTGCAAAAGTATCTGTGGTAAGTCATTCATTAATCTGTACTAATGAAAGAAATAGGGGTGAAACTTTTCAGGGGCTACCCCCTGAATTCAGGGTTTTTGAAATTTTTGCTGTTTCTGATTTTCATGTAAATTATTTTGTTTTTACAGAAATTTCTTATTTTGAATGTTTAATTTGCCTTATAATGTATTAAAAACTCTCCAAATATCATTTAATGGAGGTAGCCATATGTTATTTCAATATTAAATCTTCCCTATCTGCATGCAAATATCAGTTTTTAGGGTTTTTGCATGCTAGGTAGTTTCACCCCTGAAGAAAGTAATTTTCTATCTGTCTGTGTGCAGCATATAGAAAGAGAGAGAGAGAGAAAAAAAAGAACATCTATGGCATGTACACAGTGTTGGAAAAAACCCAACCCAATGGTTTTTTTCGGGTTTTATCAGGGTTTTATGATTAAGTTAATGAATTTTTTTTTTTTTAAATTGTATTTTAATTATCTAAAATTCTGTTCATCTGCCCTTTACAACAAAAACTGGATTTTAATAATTATTTAGTGTTGCTTCATTAATTTTTTTTTTTTTTTTTTTTTGTACTGAATAGATTTCTATAAAATAATTTTAAATATTGTGTCTTATACATTACTTAACAGTGTTGCACTGTTAAAGTTTTCAGAATTTTTTTAAAATTTGATTTTTATTTATTTATATTTTGCATTCCTCAAGTCCCCTAATTTATTTATATTGACAAACAATTCTTTTTTCTTGCTCTTATATTGTTTATTTATAATTTCTTGTATTTTAATAAGATAAAATTTTAATATTTTTTTTTCCGAGTGGTATTTTTCAGTTTTTTAAATAAAGCAGTTTGAGCACTTCCAATATTTCAGAAAATTCTTTGTTCATGTTCTAATAATGTATATAATATTTGTTTTATTTATTTATATGTTTATTGAAAGTGAGATAAAAGTGTAATTTTAAATAAGGATTTTGAAAAAACTCACTTGGGTTTTTTCAAGTGGGTTTTATTGAAAAAACCCACCCAGGTTTTTTCGGGTCGGGCAAAATCAAGCCAACCCTGTGATGTACAGTTCTTCTTTATATACATACATATAAACAATAAAGAAAATTTAATTTTTTTTTTAAAATTTGCAACATACTTAGATTTTTGGTATTTTTAGTAGATTTTTAAAAAATGTATATTTTATGCAATTTTTTTCATTTTTTTCTTTTTTCGACATTTTTCTTTGAGTTTTCATTCAGAGCTGACACCAGTCAAATTAAATTTCATACAATTTATTTTATTTGTCTTAACACAGAAATAATTTATTTTTACATGTGGATCTTAAACAAACAAACAAACATACAAAAAAAAGTTAAACCTGTATTATTAAAAATTTATGATAAAACTGATATCATAGTTTTAAAATTTTGGATTTTCATTTATTTAATATTTAGATATTAATTTTAGTTAATCAAATAGTTTTATTTATTTAATTATTTATCCACAACTCAACCCAAAAATGATATAGAGTTTTCAATTGATTTATCAGGGGTGAAACTTTTCAGGGGCTACCCCTGAATTCAGGGTTTTTGAAATTTTTGCTGTTTCTGATTTTCATTTAAATTATTTTGTTTTTGCAGAAATTTCTTATTTTGAATGTTTAATTTTCCTTATAATGTATTAAGAACTCTCCAAATATCATTTAATACAGGTAGCCATATGATATTTCATTATTAAATCTTCCCTATCTGCATGCAAATATCAGTTTTCAGGGTGTTTGCATGTTAGGTAGTTTCACCCCTGATTTATATGTTTTAAGATCTTCAGAGTCCAAAAAAGAATATTTTTTGGCAATTGGTCAATATGTGTGTATGTGTGGGGGAGAATCTTCTGACTAACATATCTCTCAAACTGATAAAGAGAGAACTACAAAATTTCAGAATTGAGACGTCTGGGTATCAGATGATTTTTCCAACTTTTGGTTAAAATTGCAAAAACGGAAGTAGTTTTTCTTCAAGTTGCTATATAAACAACCTGTTAGATATCCTTTCATATGAATTATTTGGTTAGTTCAAGAAAATTTATAGGCTTCTTGTATGAATAGCTCAATTTCAGGTCTCACAAGTGCGTTCTTTAAAAACGGCTGTAATGATTTTTTTTCAAACTATATATTAACCCCCCCCCCCCTTTTAAATACCCTTTTGTGTATAATTGTTGTTTTCTGGTCAACAACTGAGTATGCCCAGTTTTGTTAAAAGTCGGTATCTCAAAAATGGCTCTAGCAATTTTCTTGAAAATTGTTTCATAAACCCATTTTAGATATCCTTTCTTATATATTACGTGGTTATTACAGGAAAATTAACACTCATCCTGAATAGGTAGCTGAGTTTTTGATCTTGAAAATTGCTGTTTCAAAAAATGGCTCTACCGATTTTTTCTTATTTTCTAACTCCCTATGTAAACTCTATTCTATGTGTCTTTACACGTGTATCAGCTTTCTCTTGCCAGAAAATTAAAAGAATAGTTAAATTTAATTAAAGAAAAACCCATTTTAAAAATTTAGAAATCTCTGTTTAAAATTGTCAGCTGTCATTAATTCGTTATTGCCCCTTGAAGTTTTGTTTCATGGTAGAAGACTTCATAATGCAAAAGTAAAAATATTGTTCAACTTTAAGAGAAAAATTAGCTTAGTTAAGTGCTTTTTTCAAGTGTTTGTGGTCGGATCTTTCATTTTAATTCATTCCTGGATATATGGAACCTAAGCCAAAGTGACAATCAGCAGATTATTAACCAATTAGAATCGAGATCTGGAAAGCAAAGAGCGAAAACCCAAACAAACCAGAGAGCTTTTCGCCATGTAATAGTTGCTAACTATACTCACAGTCCTGTGGGGTCCGCCCGTGGCCATCAGCCATGCCGCCGATGCGTAATGCTTTATAAGTTAACCTCAAAAGCACTTCTCATCATTTGCAAAACATCTACACTTTACAAACCATTCCATTATTATCTCAGAATCCTGTAGGACTTGTGAATGTCAAGAGTGAAACCCAAAAGACAAGTAGAAACGGCAATGACCACCCCAATTCATTCCATGTATATGTAGTTTAATACCTGTTTTAAATATACCTTTTTCAATATTCACATGATTAATCTGTAAAAATATATGAAACATAAACAGTAATCTTTTTTTTTTTTTTTTTTTTTTTTTTTTTTTTTTTTCAAATCTGTTGTGACATTTTTACCATGTTTTTATTAACTTCTATTCTTGTTTGTTTGTCCGGTACAAATCTTTCAATTTATTTTTAACTAACTTCCCTACTAGCTAGACATTTGAAACTTTCACAGTAGCTCAGAACCTGGTGACAACACAATACTTCGAAGTCAGATTTTCGAATAGTTTTCTTTCAATTAATTAAAATATGAAAATAATAAGCTCCTAATAGCAATAAAAATAGCCATTAAAATATTAGGTATAATTTAATTGTTGCCAAAAAAATTTAAGAGTTCATTTTCTTTCGACATAAAATAAATACATTTAATTAAACGTGAACCTTAAAAAATTAAACTTCTTTTTTTTTTCCCATTATTATTATTATTAGTTCACTGAACTGAGTCGGCATGCTTAAATATTCCTTATATATTATTTTTTATCCTCACGTATTTTATTAAAGATTCATCAGAAAATTAAAAAAAAAACATGGTATATAAAAAGTTTTTTTTAATCTTATAATTATTATTATAATAGTGAGTAGTATGTGTAGCTTAAAATAGTTAAAACATTGCATTAAAAAAAATGATCATTTAAAGTAATAGCCTCACTAATGAGTTCATAAAGTAATTGATTTTTTATATATACAGTGAAATGAGTTTAACACGAAAACATTTAACATGAAAAATCTGTTAACACGAAATGGTATAGCAGTCCGGACAGTGTACTATGCTATTTAATACATTTTTGTTTCTTTTAACACGAAACGAAAATCGTTTAACACGAAAAAAACTCGCTTTTGATCTTCAGTGACATGCTTGCTACAACAGAGATGCGGATATTTTAATTTATTCTGGAGCCTTGCCTTTATTTCCATATTGCCTTTATTTCCATACCACCTTTATCTTAAGAGTAATAGTTCCTTATTTTATCATAGTTATATATTGAAGGAAAATACTCTGTAAATAAAGTGGTGCAGATTAAAGGCAGGGATAAAAATGCTCCAGAATAAATTCAAATGTTGGCAACTATGCTACTTTATCTTGCCATTGATGATCATGTGTGTACAGCACCGATAATGAGATTTTTGACATCGTTCATAACTAAAATGATTCCACTTATGTAAATTTTGATGACGAATATGACAACTGAATCAACGATGCAGTTCTTGTCCCCTCTGCTTCAGAAATGAAGAGTATCCGCAGTTATTTAGATGCACATTCGAATTGAGAGATGAATAAAACAATGGATGATTTCAATAAATTTTTGAACAATATGGTGCGGAAAAAGACACTTCAGTAAAAGATATCTGAATTTTTCCCCAAAAAACAATAATATTTGTATTTGTTTTTATCCTAATTGATCCAAGTTAGTAGTAGTTTTAAAGGAAATGGAACTAAAAATTGACGGCATGGAAAACATTGAAAAATTTTGTCTTTTCTACGAATCTTTTTACAGGAAATTCTTTTAATATGAAAAAATATTTCGCTCCCCTTAGTTTCGTGTTAAGTGTTTTTCACTGTATATGAAAATATTAAATAAATTATTTAATTAAAACAGTGTATTGTATAATTAAAATACTTTTTGTGAAATATTTTTGTAGGTGAATAATTCAACTAAAGCAAAAAATTCCTCTGTCAATGGGCTAAGTGATTCAGTCCTTAAAAGTTACAAGTCAAAATTGAGGTCTTCAACAAAGCTGTCTTCTACAGTCACAGATTTATGTAATGTGAGTAATTTACTGCTTGTTTCATTTAATTTATTGTTATTCATATTATCAGGGTTTCTACGGCACCTGGAAATCAGGGAAAAACCAGAAAAACTCAGGGAATTTGAAAATCTATTAAAAAACAGGGAAAACTCAGGGATTTTTCAATATTTATTGCAGAAACAGGGAAAAATCAGGGAATTTTAAAATTTTTTGGAAAAACATAAGAAAATTTTTTCATAACCAAATATTTTTAAAAATTCTAGTGCTTTATAATGAATCAGTTATGTTTTTTTCTCCAACTATAGTAAGTTAATAAAATTAATATACCCTAAATATGTTCAATTAACTTGTAAACCTGTTAGATTCTAATGCTGCATGATAGTGTGTCATCTATTTTACTTCTAAAAAGGGACAGGGAAAACTCAGGGAATTTTTTCTCCTGATTATGTACAGTAGAATCTTGAAAGTTTTAAGTTAAACTTGACCTGGTTTACTTTGAACTATTAAAAAATTCAGACTATTGAATTTAGAAAAGAAAATTTAGATAAAAAGAAATTTGCCAACATTGTTTATGTATTATTGCAAACTGAACAATGTCTTAATAAAGCAGAAACTAAAATTGCAGAATCTTAGGCACCTGGGAAGTTTTAAAAGTTGTTTAATAGATGTCTTAAATAATAATAATAATAATACCTAAGCATTTTTTGTTTTTGTTTCTAGGTAATAGATATAAAATTCAGCACAAAATATAATTTTAATTACGACAAGACTTATTTTAATTTATTCTTCCATATTAAGGCATGCAGTAACTGTGTTTCATTCCCTGGTATCAGTTACTGTACTCATTTCTTAAAATGTCTTTTGTACAGTTTTAACATAGGACACGCTTGGCAGCTTTTAAATTTTTTGTTGCCATTTTGGCAATGAATTAAAGTGGCTATCTCAACTGCATAAATAGAGATCTTGGCAAGAAATGTCTGAATTACTTCGGTATCAAATTTCAAGTTTTGCCAACGGGGTTCTACACTTCAGTTGCTCTATTTCTTTAGCATGATTTTTCTCAATTTTCTCTTAATTATTGTTATTTTATTTATTTATTTTATTTTATTTTTTTAAGTGCTTGTATCTTTTTTTCCTCCCAACACAGAAAATATTTACTCATTTATTTTTGGCATCAGTATGTTTTTTTTCTTTTCAATAATTTTAAAGTTAAAATTGGGTTTTTATTTCAATTATCTGATTGAATTTAAAAAAAAATTTGTTCACTAGATTTTGTCCTGAGTAATAGATGTACTAATTTTTGATAAAATCTAATAATTATTTAAAACACTAACGAATTTCAAAGAAATAAAATATTGGTTCAGGTATGTAGACGACACATTTGCAGTAATAAACAGTAACTACTCCTCCCCAGAAAGCACACTAGAAAAATTAAATAAAATTGACCCAAACATCAAATTCACACTTGAAATAGAAAATAACAGGGGTGCAGAATATGTCCGAATGCCCGAACGAGGTTCGGGGGAAATTTAAACTGACTGGGGAAATTTTGAATATTTTTTTAAGAGAAAATAAAAATGTAAATCAAAAATAACAACTTGCTACTTTGAAGTGCTTATACACTAACAGCGATATTTTTATGTTACACTGTATACTTATTCTCTTAAAGATTTATTACATACATAGAACAAATGACTTTGTATAGCAAAATAGATTTTTGCATTATTGAGGGAAATTTATACTGTGTTTGGGGGAAATTTCCGAGGTTTGAACATTTTCTGCACCCCTGGAAAATAACAACCTCATTAACTTCCTAGATGTCTTAGTAATAAAAACTCAAAACTTAAACTTCGAAACTACCGTATACCGGAAACAAAGTAATAGCAACGAAATTATAAATGCAAAATGCAAGACTCCATATAAATACAAAATAGCAGCAATACAATATTATATAAACCGCGCAATAAACATATGCTCAAATGAAAATTTACTTAAACAGGAACTCCTAAAAATCACTGAAATAGCTCAAAACGCAGGTTATAAGAAAAACTTAGTAAACAAACTTTATAGAAATAGAATAAAAAAACTTAATAACATAGACAATGCACAGAAACCAAAACAAAAGTACATCCCCCCAATTCCATACAATAAAGGTACATCTAATAAAATTAAAAACGAAGCCGCTAAATTAAATATTAATGTACCAATAAAACCAAACCAAAATATTTTCCAAAGAATTAGGAACGACAAAGATAAAATAGACTTCTCTGAAACTGCAGGTATATATAAAATAAACTTTAACAAAGATGACCAAAAAACCAGTTGCTACATTGGAATGACAAAGCGAAAAATAAAAACGCGAATCAAAGAACACCAAAATGATATAAAATATAACCATACAACCACAGCTTTAACTAAAATAAACCAAACAGAAAAAATAGAAATAGATTTTAAAAATTACAAAAAACTAGCAAACTACAATAATTATTTCTATGCCACAAAACGGGAAACAGTCGAAATTTTAGCTAATGAGGGTTCATGCAACACCGACCAATCAGAAATCGACACGAGATGGCGCAGTATTTTAGAGAGAGAGGAAGAGAGAAGAATACATGGCCGAGTGTACGATAGTTCACGGGAGCGAAAACGCCAGAAGAAGGCTGCGTGATGCAGCGGAAAGCGCTAGCGAGGTAATCTTTTAAACGGGTTTTAATGTTTTTAAAGTTTTAAAATCTAATAATTTGAACTAAAAATCCAGACAGATACATGGCAGAATTTCAGCTTTGTATATTTTAAATAAAAACAAAAATGTTTGCACATTCATTCAAGGTGATATATAAAAATTGGTAACATCGAAAAATAACTGGCCAAAAGAAATAGTACAACCTGTCATACTAAAAATAAACAGTAAATAAAATATGTTAGAATTTTTTTTTTTTTATAGTTTCCCTTCCATGGAATGAATTTACAAAACATTTTCATAACTTTATTCCAATATTTCATTTCATTTGCAGCAAGATCTATGTTTTTCGCTTCAGACTGTGCCCTAAAATATTTAAATAACTTAAATAAATGCCCTAAAATATTTAAATAGAAATAAACTTTTTCTCAAATTTATTCATATTAAATTTTTAAATACACTTTGAGAATGCTGGCTAATTATTGTAAGTTTAAATAAGTTAATATGTTGTACTACTTCAAAAAATGAATGGTAGTATATTTTGCTCATTAAAAAACTGTTTTTCATTTTTCCTATACAAATCAGGGTTGCTATGTTACCTGGAAAACAGGGAAAACCTGAAAAACTCAGGGAATTTTCAAAATTTATAGCAAAAACATGGAAAATTCAGGGAATTTTGAAATTTTTTGGAAAAACATTGGAAATTTTTTTCATAATAAAATATTTAAAAAAAATTTAATGCTTTAAAATGAATCAATTATGGTTTTTTTTGCCAATTATAGTAAGTTAATAAGATATACCCTAAATATGTTCAATTGACTTGTAAACATGTTAGATTCTAACGCTGCATGATTGTGTGTCTTCTATTTTACTTCTAAAAGGGACTAGGAAAACTCAGGATTTTTTTTTTTTTTTTCCTGATTTGTGTAGCAACCCTGCAAATTTATGCAGTTCATATTATTTATTAAAATTATTTTTCTTAGTGAGTGCAGACAAATTTCATTTCAGAATAAATATAGCATAAATAATGAATTGAAGTCAATTTTGTGCCCTATAAATAACATCTTATTATTTTTTTTTTTTTTTATGAAAAAAATCGCTTATGTTTCAAATTATCATAGTTATATGGTTCAGCTCTTCTTTTTATTAGTTTTTTATTTTATTTTATTTTTTCATAAAAAACACTCATGTTTGAAAATTTATACTTCTTGGGGAGTACTTCTTCATTAAGTGTGTGTGTGTGGAGGGGGGGGGGAGATTATACATATATGAAAATTGACCTTGATTGATATCTATTTTATAAATTTTTGATAAAATATTTATTAAGGAATATTTAAAAAGACATTTTAATATTTGAAAACATTCCTGTAACATTTCATATTAGTTAAGTTTTTATTACTTGATCTTTATTTGAAGTATTTGTGAATGTAAAAATCAAGTTTATAATTAAATAAGAATACTTATTTAGAAATGTATTATTTTGCTTTTGCTAGCCAACTGAGGAAGAAGTTTCAACGAATGAGCTTGCTATAAATAAAGACGTAAATTTAGATGATCCTAAGAGTACAGTAAATTTAGATGATCCTAAGAGTACAGTTGATGCATTGCTCAAAGCAATTGAAAAATCCAATGACAATATTATTGAGGTAATAAAATTTGCTTTAACTGTTTTTTTTTTTTTTTTTTTCTTGTCATATATTATGATGTGTAATATAAATTACAACAATCACAAAACTTTTTTTTTATATCATAATTTTTATAATGCATATTTAATGAATTTAGATATATATATATTTTATATCTAATTTTAAATTAAATTTTGTGCTTTATAAATATGTGTATAAGATGGATTAGTATTTGCATTAAAACTGTCAATTGGACATTTCGGATAAATTTCTTATTTTCTATTTATAATTGAATTCCAGAACAGTATTTTAAAGAAAGAGCTCCGGAAATCATTATTTAATACTTTAATAAAAATAAAAGACAATCACAATAAATATTTACATTGTACGCAGTAAAAGAACGTAGTTGTATTATAGATTACATGAAGTGGTTACACTCTCTAGAGGCCACCGCAACAGCTCGCAGCTGTTGCAGTAACAATCTTACACAACACTGCTACATCTTGCAGCAGCAACTGATAACTTCTGACTTTTCCTGAAAATAAATTATTTTCACTTCACTTTATGGATTGGCAAAATATCATTAGATATTTTGCCAAGAATGGCGACAGCGCCCTCTATATTATTTTTAAAAGTAGGGAAGATGGCTCAATAGTGATATGCTATTTAACGTACTCGTAGGTGTTTCAACTTAGTGTGTTACATATTTGCTTTTATTTTTCTGGATTTTAAATTATATATATAACCAGGGGTGCAGAAAATGTTCAGACCTCGGAAATTTCCCCCAAACACAGTATAAATTTCCCTCAATAATGCAAAAATCTACTTTGCTATACAAATACAAAGTCATTTGTTCTATGTAATAAATCTTTAAGAGAATAAGGATACAGTGTAACATAAAAACATCGCTGTTAGTGTACATTATAAGAACTTCAAAGCAGCAAATTTTTATTTTTTATTTACATTTTTATTTTCTCTTAAAAAAAAAGATTCAGAATTTCCCCAGTTAGTTTAAATTTCCCCCGAACCTCGTTCGGGCGTTCGTACATATTCTGCACCCCTGTATATAACTACTGAAGCTGAAAAATTTTTGAGTAGAACTGCTTAAAAAAAATAAAGATAAAAGAAATGGAAAGTACACATGTTGAAGTTTCAAGCAGGAAAGAAAAAGAAATTATATATTTTTTATTTTTTTTCTCTGAAAGAGCAGGTAAAAAATTAGCACTTTTTGTGATATTTAATTGAATTTCAAAAACTTGAAATAAAAATTTATTTACTGCTTAACTTACATTGATATTTAAAATAATCTCCTTATATTATTAAAATCTGTGCGCGTTTGTCTGTCTGTCTGTCTGTGAGAAATGCCTTGTCATAGCTAAAGCTCCGGCGCTAATGGTCGCATCGACTCGAAACCGGTGTCGACAGACGCAGAATTTCTTCATCTCGACATCGCGATAATTCGCTAAGCGAAGCGAACCTAATTAGCGGAGATATTAATTAAAATGTCCACCCATGTCTACCGAAAAAGGACCCAGAATTCATGATTAAATGCTTAAAAAGTGACATTTTTACGGAAAAAGTGGAAAATAAATTAGAAATATCAGTCGTATTGTTACAAACAAGATACCATTGGAAAGGGCTTTTTTTTCTCAATCCGATGGTGTAAACGGCTTATCGATCGGACAATTAGATTTTTTTAAATTAACTAAACTAAAAAAAAATGGTGGCAACAAATCACAAGCATTTTAACTTGGCAGACGGTCTTGAACGGAAAGAAAAAACATCTGGTGTTTAATGAGTCACGTGTTTTTGTACTGCGATTAAAAATTGCAATATTCTATTTTCTTCAATTTTTCAAAATTCGCATATTTCAATTATTATACAATCTTAACACCACAAAACAAACTTGCAGTTAAAATTTCATCCATTTTGGTCAATAAACAAAAGATTTACATTTTAATTGCAAATTAAATTTTATCTTTACACGCCTTACATTTTATCTGTGGAAAGAGGATGAAAGTTTCAAAACGACACAAATACACTTAAGGTAAAAATATTTCTTTTTCTATTTACTTCCATTAACCGACTACCGTAGATAATGGAATTCGAAATTTCACCTGATTTACACGTTTTGAGGTGTCATGGCACTGTAATAATTTAAAATTTCAATATTTAAAATTCTAATTATGTTTAATTTTTTTTTTTTTTTTTTTTTTTTTTAATCTGTCATTCGATACACATTTTAAAGTACGGTTACATTATCGAAAGGGGAATTCGAGATTTTACCCGATTTACACGTTTTGAGGTCTCCTGATAGGTTTTCTTTTGCATCGCAATAGTGGAATTCGAGATTTCAGCTTATTTACACGTTTTGAGGTCTCCTGAATGGGTTATCTTTTGTATATCAGCTACTAATTAAAGTGTCGAAAGTGGAATTAGAGATTTCACCTGATTTACACGTTTTGAGGTGTCCTGAATGGGTTTTCTTTTGTATCTCAGCTGCTAATTAAAATAATTTCATAAGTAATACATCATTTGAAAGCTTTGTTAATTTGGAATTGAATAGTAGATTACAGAAATTCGATATTTCGACATTTCTCCAGATTTAAACGTTTTGAGGTGTCCTGAATGGGTTTCTCTTTTGTCTCAGTTACTAATTAAAAGAATTTCATAAGTAATACATCATTTGAAAGCTTTGTTGAGTTGGAATCGAACAGTAGATTACAGAAATTTCTACCGCCAGATGGCGCTGTCATATTTTTAAATTACAATATTTCTATTTCTAATCATGATTAAATTTTTTTTAATGCGTCATTCGATACACATTTTAAAGTACTTTTACATTATCGAAAATGGAATTCAAGATTTCACCAGATTTATACGTTCTGAGATCTCCTGAATCAGTTTTCTTTTGTATCTCAACTACTAATTAAAATAATTTCATAAGTAATAT
This sequence comes from Salticus scenicus, assembly GCA_963930645.1. Classification (NCBI taxonomy): domain Eukaryota; kingdom Metazoa; phylum Arthropoda; class Arachnida; order Araneae; family Salticidae; genus Salticus; species Salticus scenicus. The sequence continues at coordinate 73,841,358 of OZ005660.1, forward strand.
ATCATTAGAAAGCTTTGTTGATTTGCGATCGAACAGTGGAATACAGAAATTTCTGTCGCCAGATGGCGCTGTAATATTTTCAAATTTCAATATTTCAATTTCTAATCATGATTAAATTATTTTTAATACATCATTCGAAAGATATTTTAAAGTTCTTTTATATTATCGAAAGTTTTCAGCAGATTTACACGTTTTGAGGCGTCCTGATTAGGTGTTCTTTTGCATCTCAGCTAATTGAGTAAAACCGTTCCAAATTGGTATACGTAGGTTTATTAGAAGGGGCTGAAAGGGTGGGGAAGAAATAGGCATGCACCGCGCGCGTATCCCCTAACTTGTGCGTGCGCAGCGCGCATGGGTCTGCGCTGCCGAAGGCAGTGGGGACCCGGTGTGAGTTTTTACCCGATCAGAAATGATTTTTTGGAGGGGAGCACGAAGGGTCAGGGAAGGAATACGCGCGCGCAGCGCGTGTATCCCTTAACTTGTGCACGCGCAGCTCGCACGGGACTGCGCTGCCGAAGGCAGTGGGGACCCGGGCCGACTTTGTACCCCATGAGAAATGATTTTTTTTTTTCTTTTCTTAAGAATAAAAATTTGATTTGAGAAGAAATATTTGCATGCAGCGCACATATACTTTCACACGTGCGCGCTCAGCGCGCATGGGTCTGCGCTTCCGAAGGCAGTGGGGACCCGGTGTGAGTTTTTACCCAATCAGAAATTATTTTTTTTGGAGGGGGGCACGAAGGGTCAGGGAAGGAATACGCGCGCGCAGCGCGTGTATCCCTTAACTTGTGCACGCGCAGCTCTCACGGGACTGCGCTGCCGAAGGCAGTGGGGACCCGGGACGACATTTTACCCGATCAGAAATGATTTTTTTTTAAATTTCTTTTTTTAAGACTAAAAGTTACTGTTAGTGATTCGTTAATTATAGTGACTCATTTGAAAATACTGACCCGCTAGCGGGCGAAGCTCGCTAGTCTTAATAATAATAAAATCTGATATAAATATATAGACAGAAACACATTTTTTAATTTAAGTGTTGTATCCTGAAGTCTTATTAGTTCTCTCAAAGCAATCCATATAACCCTGTGGAATCATATACTAACTTGCTTTTTACCCATCTAGCCTAGCGGTCCCTTTTAAAGTATCAAATAGATAAAAATTATAATGCCATGTCTCCAGCATAGATAGTAATAAGACATAGATTGATCATTGGGGGGAAAAAATGATTCCTTTTTATTTGGAAAAAAGTCCACAATATGGCTGTCTTTCTCCGAGTGATACAGATGATTTAGAGAGTCACACAGATAATTTAGAGAATAAAATTCAAGAATAATTTATGTTCTTAAGGTGAATGAAAAACTGTAGATACAATTTCAAATTCATTTTTCTTTTTCTTTCTTTCTTTTTTTTTCTCTCTATTTATTAATTTAGTTAATATTTAAAGTTAAACTCTTTTTATATACTAAAACTAACGTTCTTTACCTGCACCGCTGCTAACTATATTTAAAAGAATTTTGAAAATTCTATATTACTTACTAATATAAAATCTTAAAAAAATATCAAACTTTAAAAAATGTATTCCATTAATAATCAAAACAGTTTTTATTTCATAATAATAACAAAGCAACTGATTATAAAAATGATACTTTTCATAATTTAGTCAAATATAATTTACTTTTCTGATAACTTTATAAATTTATTAGAAGAATTAAAAGATGCAATATTTCAGCATTTTGAAAATTCAACATTCTACTCTATTACAATTGCCGAATTTCATTACCACTATATGGCTGATGCCAAAAAAATTTTCGGCATCAAAAATTTTTGCGTGATAACAATGGGATGATAGATCTATATAAATTACTATATCTATGGTCTCTAGACCACCCCCATGGCCATGGTTAATTCCAAAATGTTTAAGAAATGCCTGCTGTGTAGCTCTAGTGCAAAGTTAAATCCCCTCAACGTTCTTTTTTCCCATTTTCTATCAAACTGCCAGTTCATCGATGGTTCATATTGTTTAGCATCTAATAAGATGAATATGAGAATTTCAGATTGGCTCAAAGTATTTTTTTTTTGTAAACTTTAAAGATTATATCAAAGAGTTTGTTGTAATAAGCAATCTATTTTTAAGAATTAAAAGCATTTTTACAATTTATGAATAAACCATTTTTTTAATATGTAAAATAACATGAATTTTCATTTTTAAAGAATACCTTCAATATAAAAAGGCATTTCAATTTTTAAATAATATTGCCATTGCTAATAAAATTTTATTGTACATTTAATAGGGTAGTTTATATTAGTAAATGGCATACAGTGTGTAATTAAAATCCTTTATTGTTGAAGGTTTAATTTTATGTATTTATTGTTACTACAGTATAGGACCCATTATCCAGAACCCACGGGACCATAAGAATTCCGGATTTCGGAATTTTCTGGATTTTGGGTCCTTTTCCCATTATTGCTTTCCCTTAATTATAAAACATAACTCAGTATTTGACAGGTACTAATTTACTTCTAGGAGCAACTACTTCACATACAGACAGACATTAAAAATATATTTTGAATTATATTCTAGAGCTCTTAAAACATGCAAATAAATCAAAAACTGGAAGTGAAGATTTTTTGCAAATCTGATACTTTTTTCTATTAAATTTAGCAAAAAGAAAAAAATAACTATAATGCATATATGTACATTACTGCCACTTGCTATGAGTGGCATGGTTGCTTCTTTATCAATGCTGCTAAACATGAATACTGTCTCAATCATAAGAGCAGAATGCTAAAAAAAAAAAAAAAATTAAATTTCTATTTTTTTTTTTTTCAAGATCTTAATGAGAAGTTAAAAATTACCCTGAAATCTATCATAAAATAAATTAGAATTTTTTTTATGTGGCTTGCTGTGAATTCCAGGGTTTTCCTGCACCACAAACATCCCTCAACAAATGAAAAAAAGAAATTCTGTTTTAATTTCTAAATTTTCATAATACTACCTAATAAAACACATAATAATTCATTTTAGGGCGATTTTCTTTCTCTTTATTTTATTTTTTTTTTCTTCTGATTTTACAAAAAAATGTATTTTAATCATAAAAAAAAAAAAAAAAAAAAAAAAAAATCTGAAATGATTCTGGATTTCGGGTTTTTTGGATAATGGGTCCTATACTGTATATATTTTGGTTTAGAAATAATCTTTGCAGAGAAAGTAAACAAAAAGCAGGAAAGGGGATATCAGAGCCCAGGAATTGTCAGAGCTACTTCCTGTCCTATATATAACTCAGTGGTGATAGGAGTGGGCTCACACCATACTTTTGCTTGAGTAAAAGAAAAACTCACAGTCACAAGTAGTAAAAAAAAAAAACAAAAAAAAAACACTCCGTTAATAATACAAATATGCATGAAAAATAATCCAGAAAAGGACACCAGATTAGATTCAGTAAATAGAATAAAGTGTGATTCTGCACTACTTGTAATTGCTTTGCACTAATAAATTGATGTGTATGCATGCAACTTCAAAACTGTTCGGAAACTACAAAAGTTAAATTAAGTAAAAATTTGTAAGTGATATATATACAGGGGACTATTAAGTATCCGGAAAAAGTATTTAATAGTAAATAATTAGTGAAATGGCGAACAAATTTAAAGCTTCTATTTTTGTGACAAGTAATGTCTAACAGTTATGTTTTACTATGAGTTTTCAAAATGGCAGTCATCGGTTTTGACGCAATCTGCGATCTTCTTCGGAAGCGAGGTGATAGTGCGGCACAAGTAGTTTGGATCTAAATTCTCCCATATTTTGTTCAAAGCTTTCTTGAATCTATCAAATGTATAATTTTCTTTGTTTGCAATTGTTCTTCTAAGAACCCACACACTGAAAAATCCATTGGATACAAATCAGAGCTGTTAGAAGAACACAGATTTTTGGTCAGATACCTTTTCACTTTGACATTGATTAAAGCAAACGTTGACTTTACTTCATGGGCCAGAGCACAAACTTGGTGAAAGATCTTAGCCGGGTGATTTTGCTTCCATGGAAGTACAGCTTTCTCTAAAACATCTTTTTGATAAACTTTTCCATTGTTTTTTCCATTTTCTTCATTACAAAAATCAGTTGAGTCTTCCCATTGTTGCTAATCTCAGCTTAAACCAGCAAACATTTTAGAAACAAAGGCTTTGTTGCATCTTTTCGTTTTCTGGTAATCTTGAGAGCTAGATCCAAAAGTTTACGATGATTTTGAGAGTTTTTAGCGACTTAAACAGTAAAAACTTTCTCATTGGACCACAAAATATCTTAGATACGTTGCACTTTGAAAAAATCACGAAACTTTTTCATTTATCTAATAGAATTTACTTTCCCTGTGTAATGATGATTTCTCATTACTATAGATGATGGCTCATGATCGAAAATGTAGTGGGTAATATCAGGTTCAAAATAAATCCATTCAAAACAGTTTATAGACAGAATTAAAAATCACATCTGTAGAGATTGATGACATCCATTTTATTAAATTTCGAAAAATATAGTAAATAATGTCAGGACATAAATTTATTCATTGATTGCTTAAAATATATAAAGGTTTCAGGGATGTACTCCAATTAGAATACTGTGAGAGAGAGGTAATTTTTTAACGTATAATCAAGTCAATAAACTTTTGCGAAATGTGTGGGGAGAGCAAAATGATCACACGACTTTCCAAGCCAAATCTGGCAAGCCTGTAAACCACATGACGAAGCTGTCGCCAGAGAACCGCCAAGTATAATTCTTTGTCTGTGGCTATAAAACAACGTAAAATTTTGAATTTTTAAAGTTCGTTCCAAAAGGTTACAACCCAGAACTTGGCAGACGTTATGCCAACAGACAATCTGTCTCTTGAGACAGGAAATGAAAATAATTAGGTACATCTACAGGAGTAATTTCAAAAAACTATTGCATCAGCTAATTTAGGAATCAATCTAATTCTATCTGAAATGATTTCTCTTTAAAACATTGAAAACACTTTTTTTTATAAGATAGTTTTAATTTCAGAATATTAAGTTAATTTATATTTCAAAGGATAAATTATTAATAAAGTATTACATTTATAATCTAGAAAAAAAAAAAAAAATTAATTTATGGATTATATTTATAATTCCAAATTGAATGAAGTTTTGATTTAAGAAAGGTGTATTTTAAAATAGTTTGCGTAATTTAATCTGTATTATAATTAATTCTTTTTCCTTTATGAATTGAATAGCAAAATACATTAGGATTCACAAATCTAATATGAAATAAAATTAATTTTAAAAGGGAATTTTCTCATGAGAAAAATGAAAGCATGTAATTATTCAGATTTTAAAATAACTAGACTAAAAAGGAATGAATGTGTGGAAACCCTTTCACACCCTGATCGCTCAAAAACTGGCTGTTGAGTAAATACAAATTATTTTAATAAATAATATTTAAAGATAAAAGCATTAAACAACAAAAAAGTGGTTATAATGAAGCAGGTAATCCATAAAATCTCCTCAATTTTTTTCCGGATACTTAATAGCCACCCTGTATATACAATTTCTCAAAATTTTATTTCTGTGTATGAAATAAATGAAATTTTTTTACTTTTAAAAGTATACCAGCTTGCTGACAATACTAAGCTTGCTAAAACTATTTTTTTGTGTACAATATATACAGTAATAATTTATGAATTTGACTTTCGGGTAAAATAGTCTGAAGATCATAAAATTTTATTTTCTTATTATAACAATTGAACTTTCTTCATTACAGACAATATTTAAAAACAGTGATGCAGAATATATGTCTTCTGTTGTACAAACTTTACCAACTAGTAGTTTAAAGATTGTGTTGAATGAAATAAACCACAGGTTATTACAAAAGTAAGTAGTTTATACCTTGATTGGTTTCTGTTGTTTCTCATATTTTTCTTGGTCACTTTTATTTATTTATTGTAATTGATTTGCTGTTGCAATTTTTTTTCTTCTTTTTAAAATATTTCATTTTTTGATACATTTAAATTAGACAACCAAAATTAAAAATTTTCTCATGGAAAAAGTTTGAAGATGAGAAAAACCTTTGGAGGAATGTGAAACATCTTTATTACATGATAAGAAATAGGAAAATAATTGCTGTTTTACCTATTTACTAATATAGGAGAATCTTTCTGTTAAACACTTGGTAATCCCTGTAACATAAATTTTCTATTGCTTCAATAAAAGTTTATGAAAGGTTTTAAATTTTGCTCATGATCCTAATATGATAAAGACATTAATTAAATAAATGTTAGTTGATTAAAGTTTCATTTTCATGCATGTTCTTATTTAGCTAACAAGGAAACATTCAAAAAGTGTAGTCTTCAAAAAATATTGAAAAAAATATATGTGATTCTACTCTTTATGAAACACCAGAAAGTGAAAAAATTATTGGCTGAAATGAATTACAGCGACCACAAAAAATTATCAAAATTAAGCATATTTGGTGATTTAGCGTTGTTAGGTGATAAGTTCGCTAGCACCAAGATTGCCGTGTACAAGCAGAACCATGTTTTGCTTCTCCACCAAGTACTCAAAATCAATCGCCTAACAGTGTAAAATCGCCAAATATGCTTAATTTTGATAATTTTTTGTGGTCGCTGTAATTCATTTCACCCGAGAATTTTTTCACTTTCTCGTGTTTTATGAAGAGTAGAATCATATATATTTTTTTCAATATTTTTTGAAGGCAACACCTTTTGAATGTTTCCTTGTAAGTTAATAAAATTTCTAATCTTGTTATGCTCTTGGTTATCTTTTAACCCATTCATGGTCATGCTATTTTCATTTTTTCCCTATGGAAGCAATTTTACTGGACAAAATTTGTATTATTATTATTATTTTTATAATTATTATTATTTTAGTTAAGTGCTGAAAATATCAAACTTTTATTAGTTATGTATTATGAAACTGATTTTCAACTGCGTAGCTACATCGTAGCAATGAATAAACCATTTAGGGGGGGGGGGACTCTTGATTGCATATACAAGTGCATAATCATGAAAGGCTTAAAGAGCAGAAATAAGATTCTCTAGACTTTTTTTTTTTTAAAGATTTTTTTGTTTATAGATAAGTTTTTAAACAATTTATTTTGATGTAGTTGCCATATTTACAAATATTCTCTATATTATCTTATAAAACATGTTTTCTTTTCATTGCAAAATTATTGAATTTGAAAATATTGAGGAAAAAAAAATATTTTTAAGTTTTACATATACGTATTTCAGACGTTCTATCCATTTCCCGCTTATCTCGGAAAGAAGCTCACGTTTTCTGAAGATAATGATTGTTCAAAATGTAAAATCCCCCCCCCCCCCCTAAATCACATGAAATGGATGATTTGAGGCAATTAATCTTTAAAGATTTTAACACTAGACTATAAAGACTCTGGTTTAATATTAAAACTTAATTAGTATGAAAATCTTCAGTAAATTTCAAGATTCCAAATAAATTGTTATATATTTTCAATAATCTGCTGTATTTTAATAAGTTATTATTTTGTTTCTTATACCCCCTCTTTTTTTTTTAATAGGCATTCTATAGCATTATGTAGGTGGCTTAAAGAAATTTTACAGATCCATTTAAGATATCTAATACAGGTAAACATTTATCTATTTCAGTGTAATATTATATTTTTGTATTCAATCTACAGATATTAAACTTTAACAATTAATATTTTATAACTGTGTGATTTGCATATTTGTAATTATTGGAAAACATTAAATAATATAAAAGATATTATTACTCATTTAAATTTCAAAAATCCCATTTAACTTTTTTGTAACAGTGGAACAATCATGCTCCCACAAGTGCAAATTTTAAATTCAAAATTATATAACAGGGTTCCCACTGGTCAGTGAGAACAGGAAAAACCTAGAAAAGTCAGGGAATTTGAAATTACTGGAAAAAGTCAGGGAAATTTGTAAATATTACTCAAAAACCTGGAAAATGCATTTTCAGCATTCAATTTATATCGCAAGTCACCTTACTATATTGTCTTTTATGTCGCGAGCTATGTTCTATCTTATACCATGAGCTATTTTTTATGTTGCAAACCAAATTTTATGACTAGAATTTTCTAAAAATAGACCTGGAAAAGCTGGAAAAATCAGGGAATTTTATTTTTGAAATTGAGTGGGAACCCTGGTATAATTGAAGATTTATATTCATGAGAAGGGGAAGGGGATTGGTTTAGAAAAGCATAATTTCTACAAAATTTCGAAACATAATATTAACAACACTTAACCTTTCCAACATAACTTTTTTTTTTGGTCTTAAGCAGAAACTATTAACTTTTTCTTTTTTTTTAAGCAGTTTAAGTTTTTTAAGCTGTTACTGTGCATTTATTGCTACATTTTTCATGCATCTTTATGAGATTTTTTTTCCTTACAGTGTAGTGATGTAGTAGAATTACTAAAACAAACTAGAGAGCATTTATCTTCGATGAATATCAGCGAAACTCTTCATAAAATGACCTCTGTACAAGGACTTCTAAATCTTCAAGTGCAGGTAGTAAATTTATTTTCATAATATTAATAAATTATTTTTTACTTAAACTGGTCTCTTTTTTTTTCTTCTTCTTTGCCTTTAATACTGCTATTGCACCAGGGGTCTGTCCAGAGGCAAACCTGGGTCCGTTAAAGGACCCTTCAGAAAATTTAATATCTTAAAAAAGGACCCTTCACAAAATTATTTATCCTGAAAAGGGACCCTTCACAAAAATTTTCCCCTTAAAAACAGATCTTTGATAAATCTTTTTATTTTCAAAACTAATCTTCCATGGAATGAACAGGCTGCCTGAATAATCGGACGTGTTTTGCTGTATTTTCCCGAACAGCTGAAATCAATTGCTAATTGATAAAGGGCTTCTATGCACACATGTAAATTCAGTTCTAAGTTAGTTGTCATTGTCTAAAATGAAACATTAATTAAAATTTTATTTTGCAAAATGACATTTTTCACAATTTCACAAAAAGAGGACCCTAGCCGAAAAGTTTGAAAGAACTTTATTTTCACACTAAATTTAGATTCACAAAAATACATCTAAAATTTTTCACAATCTCACAAAACCCTGTCTGAAAAGTCTGGACAGATCCCTGTGCACACAACAACTTTTTACTCAACTTTGTAGCTGATTGTTGAATCACCTCAGTGACTAGTGTAATAGTAGTTGGGAGTATGAACGTTTTCTGGCTACTCATAATAAAGTTATTTCCTAAAGATAATTTCTCCCAGGGGTGCAAAATATGTCAGAACACCTGAATGAGCTTTTGGGGAGATTTCAAATATTTTCTTAGGGGAAAACAGCAATAATAATCTGCTAAAAAGCAAACTTTGTAATACTTACAATGTAAACTAACACTTGTATTTTTATGTTATAATGTATACATATTATTTTAAAAATACTTATTACATAGAAGACATGATTTTGTATAGCAAAATAGATTCTTACGATATTGAGGGAAATTCAGAATGTGTTTTGGAGAAATTTCAGAAGTCTGAACATTTTCTGCACCCCTGATTTCTCTTACAATTAACCTAGTGCTGACTCTAGAATAAAAGGGCTGCCAGGGGGAATTCAATAAAAAGATAACCTATTTTAAAAAAGGGCATTATTTACATAAATTAGTCTTCTATGTTATGATTTTTGTACTTGACAAAGGTAAATTACTAATTTTACGTGTATATATGTAAGCTATATGCATTTGTTATTCCTGGGATGCTGTAAAACTATTGCTAGAAGGTTACATGTCAGGAAGAAAAGTATCTAAAGGCCTCTGAACATTTAAAATACCCTCTTGGTACTAAAATGTTTTTAAAAGGATCACCAGGTGAGCACTCTGCCAAATTAGCCTAGAGTCAGCACTATAACCAATGAGAAGAAAGCTCTTTATATGTGCCGAGAAAAGATATAAACAGGTATGCTTTGATTTGTACTAAACATTATGGACACCAGTTTTTCAAGCAATCTTTTACTCAACATTTGCAACCCTTTTTTTGGATTTCAGCCTTCAGAAAAGGGAGGAAAAATTGGCTGAAGTGAAAGTCTCACAAAACATTGACATGTGTAATAATCAGGGTTGCTACAATGTCTGCAGGATGGCTAGCAGTCAGGGAAAAGTCAAGGAATTTTGACACATTTTGTGAAAATAAGCTATATTAATAATTAAATTATTAATTATATATTAAATCACTAAATATTTTGCTAATGTCGTGACATTTTCATTGAAAATAAACAAAGTCGGGGGGGGGGGGGGGGGGGGAATGGGAGAAAATCTCGAAAAATAGTCAGGGAATTTGGAAAAGTTTAAACCCTGGTCTGGAATTCTGGGAAGATCAGGAAAAATTGGATAATTTTAAAATTTTAATTTTAGTACTTTATTGTAAAGAAGAAAAAGGTGGATTATATGTTTTTTTCCAATTATAGTAAGTTAATAAAATTGATGCACCCTAGATATGTTGTATTGAGTTAATAAACATGTTAGATTCTCTGTTACATGATTGTGTGTCATCAGTGACGTATCCAGGGGGAGGGTGGGGAGGCTGATGGCCTGCAGCCCCTCCCGAAGTTTTGTAGAAAGTTTTAAAAAATAAAGATTAAGAGTAATATGCATGATTTTTGTGCAGTATGAAACATTAAAGAGCTTAACTCATCTCTCCCTGAAATAAAATCATGGATATGCCACTCCCTGCCATCTATTTTATTTTTAATAGAGACAGTGAAAACTCAGGAGATTTTTTTTCTCCTGATTTATGTAGCAACTGTGATAGTGCCATAAAGCTTGCTTGGTGTATTTCTTATTGTTTGTTTTAAATGTTAATTTTTTTTAGTTGAATGATATAAAGTTAAGGTTTTATAACTTACTGTATGCAGTCTATTTGTTCTATACTCATGCCAGGGGTATGTCCAGAGGCAAACCTGAGACTCTTCACAAAATTATTTATCCTAAAACGGACCCTTCACAAAATTTTCCGCCTTAAGAACAGACCTTTGATAAATCTGGTTCATTTTCAAAACTAATCTTCCATGGAACGGACAGGCTGCCTGAATAATTGGATCTGTTTTACTGTATTTCCCCCCCGAAAAGCTAACATTCAGTTTCTAATTTATAAAGGGCTTCTATGCATATGTGTGAGTTCTATGAAAGTAAACTGTCATTGTCTAAAATAAAACCTTAATTGTAATTTTATTTTGCAAAGTTACATTTTTCACTATTTCACAAAAAGAGGACCTCAGCCGAAAGGTTCGGAAAAACTTTATTTTCACACTAAGTTTAGATTCACAAAATTATGTGTAGAATATTTCGCACTTTCACAAAAACAGGACCCCTGCCTGAAAAGTCTGGACAGACCCCTGCATGCACTCTACGCATTTACATAGGTAATCACTAGATTTGCTACTTAAGTCTTTCTTACTAAGTATTTAATAAATATGAAATTTAAAATATTTGTCTGAGTGCAAAAAGAATATCTGAAGTATTTTTGCATCGATGTACTTTAATAAATAAAATAATCTAATGCTTTTAAATGTATAAGTAATTTATTAACATGATAGCTAAATAGTTTTGAATTTTTTTTCCAGAGCTATTACATTACTTTTAAAGAATTTCTTATTGATCATTTTAACTCTGCAGGGAAATACATAATTGAGCAAACTATTATTAAGTTGTTCAAATTGCATATCTGTTTTTTATGTAGATAAATAAATAGAGTATCATTTAATGCAAAACAAATTTTTTCTCCCTGTAGGATTCTTCGAGTGATGAATCTGATGACTTAGAAACAATGGAATTATGAAATGATTTGGCATTGTACTTCCATTGTAAATAAGATTTGTAACTTTCATCTGCTTTGTTATTGTTATTTATTGATTTTGAAATGAACTGTTGTTATGTGGTCAAAAAGTTGCCAATTTTTTTTTTTAATGTAAAATATGTACATATTTCAAAGAATAAACATATATTTTTTATCTTTAATTTCATGTTTAAATTTTCACACAGAAAGAAAAAGAAAAGTGTATACATCCTAAACCAGTATGTTGTGGTTACCATAAAACTTTGTTCTATGTTTTCCTATATAAATTTACACAGTACAATTTATTTATTAAAATTATTTTTCATGATAAATGCAGTTTCATAGCAGGGATCAAAATTAGAATCAGCAAGTTGGGTGCCAAATGGCAACTAACATTGTTTCCTTAGTTGCCATTATGTTGTTTTTAGGTGCCATTTTAAAACTGTTATTTACACATAGAAACATATGTGTAAACATTGTACTTAAACTACAATTACTTAAAATACTGATACTTTATCTATTTGTTTTTTCATTTTAAAAATTTGCTAGTGCTAATATTTTTACAAGAAAGCTAGGAATTTACTTCTGCTACTTTATTGTTAGTGCCTTTATTTTCATCGCACATTAGAACTGCTCATTGAAGGAGGAAAAGAATGCTAGGCGTAAAAGTGATGACTAGGTATAAAATTGTGGTCGTCAAAACTAAATATTTAGTTGCAAAATACAACTAACGACCGCTAATTTTGAGCCCTGTCTCATAGGTGCCAACTTTTCTGATTTCTAAGCTAATCTTACGACTATTCGCAGATGTAGTCTCTATATATTAAAAAAAAGTAACTGTCGCTGGCGTCAATTTTTTTTTGTCTGCGACAGCATCTTCTCGCAGAGGGCAAAGTGCTCTGCATCATGAGAGGTATCAGTGCATTCCGACTGCTTCAAGGAAGGCATTTCAGCTGCTTAGAAATTTCTATCATTTTAATTAACGAAGTTATTAAGAAAAACATCGAGTTTATGAAGGTACTCTATTTGCCACCGGAGGGAAAAGTTTCTCTTATGACGTTCCGACTGCTTCAAGGAAGGCATTTCAGCTGCTTAGAAATTTCTATCATTTTAATTAACGAAAACATCGAGTTTATGAAGGTACTCTATTTGCCACCGGAGGGAAAAGTTTCTCTTATGACGTTTTTTTCTGTGTCTCTGACGTCACTTTTCCCAGGAAAATTAAAATGTGATTAATGGTGTAAATAAGAAAATTGAAATATTAGCATCTTTGAGATGCTCGAGAGAAGAAAAAAATTATTTAGAATAGCAAAACATGAAAATAACCGATATTTTAAAAACATTAAGTAAAAATTTAATAAAAATGAAATGAAAATTGGTTTATATTTTTATTTTATTTTATATTATTAGTTAAGTTTATACAATTAGTTTAGTTTTTATTATTAGTTTTTATTTTAACGTTAGGCGAAAAAGATTTAGTGATGAATATAATAATTATGTTAAACAACGATTGGTATAAATTTAGAAGTTAAGCCCAGAATTTGGTACAACTATAGTATTTCCCCTCAGCTGAATTTGGCAATTTTTCTTTGGCACCGATTTGAACGATAACGATGTCGTTCTGGATTGTTTGCGATATAATATGGCAGCCTACATGCTATTTATTTTGGATTTATGATTTTATGATTTATAATTTATCTTACGATTTTATCATTTATGCTATATGATTTATGATTTTTAGATTTATGATTTAGCCATAATCGCCAACAAAAAATCACCAAATCTAGCTGAGGGAAAATTATATAGTTGTTCCTTTAAATTTTTCCTTTATTTTGACGATGACTTAAATTATCTATCTCAGTTATGCATGTCAAGATTTTTGCGAGAAAAGTCTAAGCTACTTCGGTGCCAAATTCAAAATTTCGCCAAGAGGTTAAACTGTTCCATTGCTTTAGCACATTTTTTTTTTTTTTTTTTCAAATTTTTTTTAACTTAATTCAAGAGAGGAAAAAAAGAAGAACATTTTTTATTTGAGCTAAATATACAAAATATCTCCAGGTAAAATATTATCCGTACTACTAGAAAGAAAATGGTTAAAGTAGTTTTTCCTGTACCTTTGATGTCTCGATAAATTAAATTATATTATATTATCCAATATCATTATGTTTCATTCTCCACACTAGAGCTGGACGATATCAGAAATTAAATATCGCGATATATCATCAAGTTAATATCGATATTGGTGATATATTGCGATATTTATTTCAAGAGAAGGAAAATAGATATTTGCTACTTTTTAAAGACAAATGAACACCAATTTTAATGTATACAAGTGTGGAGTGTTTTCTATATGTATATTTATATTTTCTGGTATATTACTTCCAAATCTTTTTTATTAAAAAGAAAAAAAAGAAAAAAGAAAGAAAATGCATAAATAGCAACACAATGTTTTGTGTTTCTTTTAATTTATACCATTACTTTTAAGTATATTTCTGAATAGTTTGTCCTCCATTCTTTCTATTTTAAGATTTAATTATTTCAAAATCACATTTTAAGAGAGCTAATGGGTGATATGTGTTTTATTTACACAAAGTATATCATCAAGATACATAATTATAATAAAAATATAAGCTTAAGAAAAATGAAGTTGTACTTAGAATGTAGATGATTAATAAAATTTTGCGCAGAAGTCGTAACTTAACTATCTATCTCTCTCTCTCTCTCTATATATATATATCAATGATTCATTTATATACGGAAATTTTAAAAATAAATATTAGTATGAGTTTTGCGCCTAATTCCCATTCCTGAGTATAAAGAAAGTTCATTTACTAATATTCCTGTCAGTCATTGATAGCGATATGGTTGTAATTAAATTAATTTCAGTGAATAAGAAATGCACAGTAGAAATACTGTTTATAAACTTTCTTTAGAATTGCCACCGAATAAACTTTCTCGGTTGTAGAGTAATATTAATTTGAGACCCTATAACTCATCGGTATTCTAAAGGTCAATTTCTTGCCATTTTTATTTTATTTTTTATCTACTTACCATATGTTTTTTTTTTTTTTTTTTTTTTAAGATATGTATATTGAATTCATATTTTGTAATGTTTTTATAACATTTGGAAATTGTATTATATTTATATACTAGTACCGCCCAGTGGTTGAAGATCAATCACTTTTTGCAAAGCAAAGCAACTGCCTTCTCATAAACGGAATTAAATTGCAGCACGGCAGCGACCCCTGTTGGCCGATAGGCACGAGTCGTCCATGAAATAGAGCGTTCGAACTAAAAAAAAAAAAGAAAAGAAAGAAAGAAAGGAAATCTTAAAAATGGTCAATTAGAGTTCAAGGAATCTCAAAACTTGTAACATCATCGAAAACTGGAAATCTAAATTTTTTCTGAATCTTATACTTTCTCCACTTTTTTAAGAATAAGTAGTCAATTTCAGTTAATTGAAATGCAAGGAAATCTCAAAACGTGTAAATTCATCGAAAACCAGAAATCGAAATTTTCCCCGTGTCTTCTACTTTCTTCTTATGCATGTAGAAGCCAGTAATGAATCCACATTTTAAATAATAATAGTCAGTTTCAGTTAATTGAAAAGCAAGGAAATCTCAAAACGTGTAAATTCATCGAAAACTGGAAATCAAAATTTATCCAAATCTTACACTTTCTTCTTGTATATGCAGAAGATATAATAATAAATCAACTTTTAAAAAAAATAAGTAATCAGTTTCACTTAAATGAAATGCAAGGAAATCCCAAAACGTGTAAATATATCAAAAAACGGAAATCGAAATTTATTTCGTATCTTCTTTCTTCTTATGTACGCAGAAACTAGTAATAAATCCACTTTTTAAAAATGAGTAGACAATTTCAGTTAATTAAAATGCAAGGAAATCTCAAAACGTGTAAATTCATCGAAAACCGGAAAAACGTTTATCCAAATCTTATATTTTCTTCTTATATGTGCAGAAGATAGAATAATAAATCCAATTTTAAAAAAATAAGTAATCAATTTCAGTTAATTCTTTGCTTAAAAAAGAAAAAAAAAAACCACTTGACGATATTTCGAACAATCCATGCAATTCCGAACAATATGTCAACGAACCGATAACAATAACTAAACGCAATATACTGTTTCCAGTGTTTTCACTTTTCACCTGCGAGCGAAGAGCAGCTTCGATATTATTGGTGTGGGAATATTATCGAATGGAAAATAATATACTACTGCCATGAACTAAACGCGATATACTGTTTTGCAGTGTTTTCACTTTTCACCTGCGAGCGATGAGCAACTTCGATATTATTGGTTTGGAGATATTATCGAATGGGAAATAATATGCTACTGCGATAACTTGATGAATGAGGAATGAAACATTTTATATGTTATCGTTCAAGGTCAAACTTTTTAAGTAGTGGTTTCGATTTGAGAGTGCGCAGTTCGCACAAATGAAGCCGGTTGGGGTTATTTTTTCGAGTTTAGTCAGTGAATAGGAGGAAAGGAAGAGAAGGTGTATTTGTATAAGATATTCGGCGGTCTGTTTGTTGGGTGTTTACGGGGTGGTACAGCGTACGGTGAGGCGGGGAAGCAGAATTTGAAGATATGGCGTTGGACGCTGTTTATCGCATATGACTTGATCGCGCTGTGCGCGTTAGAGAAATTAGTTGTGCGCGTGTTAGAGAAATTAGCTGTGCACGTTAGGAAATATCGTTAGAGGGATATATCGATAGAACAAGAACTTAAATACTGTTATCGCGATATTAAAAAAATATCGATACTTGGGGATATATTGATAAATAATCCAGCCCTACTCCACACACATTTTTTATTTTCTAAATTCGATATTATATAATTAAAATGTAAAAAAAATCAAGGTGTAACCAGTACACATCCAGAAGTTGTAGCCAACAAATATTTAGAAGCCAATCATTAACACAAGTTCAGGAGATATCGCCAACAACTATTAAGATGTCATGTTCAATATATACCAGTAGATATCGCCAACAATAATAATTATTCAGAATATATCGCCAACAAGTATTCAGGAGCCATCATGAATATTTATTCAGAAAATATTGTCAACAAACATTCAAAAGCCATCCAATTTATGAATGGTGATGGTCTATGTTGAATACTCCAAATCGGCAATTCGTTTTTACAATATAATCAAGGATGAATTTTTCGCTTATTAGTAGGTTTCGAAAAGTGTGATCCCCCCCCCGATTTGACTTAGTATTTAATATAGTTTAAGAAATGGTAAAATCAGATATTGACGGGCATCTTGGCACATTCATGGCGACAATGCAAAATCGCTATCTGAAAGAAATTGTCCTGTCGTACTTCTACTAATGAAATGTTTAAAATAATTGCAATAATCATATAAGATATTTAATTTCAATAGATCTGACTAAATCATATTCTAGGAAAAATGCACTTTAAAAAGTTACATGTTTACTGTTGTAAGCACCATTTTAAACCTTGTTGTACATTAGAAATAAATGCAGAGTGTTACATATTGCCCTAAATTAAATAAAAAAAATTCAATAGTAATAAATATAGGCATTAGAAAAAATAAGTTCATAATTTCTTTAATCAAGCAATAATACCCGAAAAATTCATCGTCCAACAGTGACAAAAATTTAACAAGTGGATCGTATACCAAAGCTGTAGCGCTAAATCGTTTAGATAAGAATTTCTCTCTGTTCTAAACAGTTAGTGCTATCGTTGTTTATTTTGTGTGTCTAGCTGTTTAACATATGTTTTCTCTCAAAATAATGGCAAATTGTTATTAAACTGTCAAACGTTACGACAAATTTTTCACATATTTTAAACGATATAATATTAAATATTGTATATTTTGACGTGATACCATATATGGTGGATTTCTATAATATTGTTCAACTTTTCTCTTGTGTTATGTATTTTTAATATTCCAATTCAATGAAAGGCAAAGTTGCGAATAGTCGGGCAAAATCCAGCAGGGTTCAATGAGCGAAGCAAGTCGGGGTGAGGGAAAGCCTTCCTCGGGGGTTGGTGAGCGGAGCGAGCAGGGGGCAGAGCCTCCTAGTTTGTTTAAAAAAATAATAATAAAAAATAATAATAATCAGTGTTCAAACACTCAACAGAAGCCTTTCGATTCTTAATCTTTTTCCAGTCATGATATTAATGTCAATATTCATTTTAAACTTACATTATGACATTCTGTTAACCTATAAAAGAATAGAATTATTAAAATTTCTCACTCATGTAAATATTTTCTTTTATCCCCCCCCTCCCTAACAATCTATCAGCAATAAACACTCTGTTGAAAGCCTTTTGTTTCTGAATCTTCCTCTATCCACAATATAAATATCCATTTATGTAGCGAGTAAGTCTATATACATATTATTTAATGTGGAATAAAAAATACTTACAAGATAAAAAGAACTTTTTATATGCTTTTTATATATTTTTAAATTTTTCTGTTGAATCATATAAACTTGACAATTCTATGTATTAATAAATACTTACAATTTTTTTTTTTTTTTTTTTATGAATTATCCCTTTAACTTGAAAGAAAATAATATATGAGCAATATTTAAGCACGCAGACTCAATTCACTGAACTAATAATAATAAAAAAAGCGGTTTTGAAAATAAAATATTATCCTTTTAGAACAACAAATATTAGTATCATGAACTACATTAGCACTTTATCAATGTATAGAAAATATTTAAAGTTATAATGTCAGTTTTTGTGAGATGTCTAATTTAACATTGTTCATGTTTAATTAGACATATTTGTTTTTTTGTTGAAAAAAAATGAACTCAAAAATTTTTTTTGGCAACAATTAAATTATAGCTAATAAAACGGGCTAATTTTAAAGCTATTAGGAGGTTATTATTTTCATATTTTAATTAAAAGAAAATTGATAAAAAATTCGAAAATCGGGTTTTGAGGTATTGCGTTGTCATGTGTTCTGAGCCATTCTAAAAGTTTCAATGTCTAGCTAGTCGGGAAGTTGGTTAAAAATCGATTGCAAAATTTGTACTGGACAAACAAACAAACAAAAGCGAGTTAATAAAAACATGGTAAAAATGATTTTTTTAATGTGTGATGCAAATAGGCCGTTAAAGATACTGATCTGCAGATTCCACTAGTATATTATAATTTTACGAAATAGTGTTATTATTTTATTATACAATTTAATTGATCTTTTTTTTTTTTTTTTCGCATGAATCTTCTTATTTTCATCTGTCTCAGGTCTCAGGTTTCTCAGAAAAAGGGTGGGTATAAAATAATGTGACGCGGTTAGAGCCGTATATCTTTTAGTGTAATAGGTCAAATGCAAAAAAAAACATACATGTACGGCAAAGTGTATGGTTTCGATTTTTAAAGAACAAAAAATAGTTCCAAAAGTCGCCAGAAGGGGAATATTTCGTACTGTAATTATGAAAAACATGAGTAAACACATTCTGTATAACATGATAATAAAGATTGAAAACTTTCCTCATACATTGACAAAAATGTTTTAAAATGGCATGCTGTATTAGTCAAGCTGTTTTATCAGTGTAGCAAAAATGCCAGTGCTGCTGATATTCTTGAAAACTTTGTAATGCAATTGCAGCAACCTTCTGATTTTTAGTTGTGAAGATATCTGAAAAAAATTGTGTATCAAAGATGTTTTTATGACATAACTTTAGAATGTAGAAATAAAGTTTATATGTGGTGACATCTGAACAAATACTTTCTTTTAATTGTGGAAAAAAAAATTGTTTTAAATTATCATAGGTCTATGGTTAAACTATTGGTTTGAAAGGTAGTGACGAGTTTTTTTTTATATATATATATACTCATATTTAAAATTTACACTTCCCCCTCAGAAAGGAAAGCGATTGCCTTTCATATACAAAAAAAAATTTCCTGCTTGACTATTATCATAAATAATTTTCCATAACCCTTAACTACACATGCTGGTGTAAAAAATACACCATTTATAGTAAACAGAATGTAAATGACTGAGATCCCTCTTTTCACACTGCGTGCACATCTAACCTGTCATTGAAGTATTTATTCAAAGATTTTTCATTAGTTTTTATAACAAGTTTTGATAGTTAAAACTTATACAGTCGGCAGCAAAAGTATCCGAGCACTGGCCAATAATTGTTACATCTAAAAAGTACACTTAATACTATTGTGTTAAATAAATCCTTGTTGAATCGTGTTCTTAGACTGACTAGGAACATGGCTCGACAAGGATTTATTTAACAAAGCAGTATTATGTGTACTTTTTTTAGACAGGGATTACTACTATACTAGTGCTCGGTTACTTTTGCTGCCAACTGTAGCAGACATATTTGTTCTTATTTAATTTATTTTCTCCAACAACACATCTTCTCCGAAAGGCAGCCTTAGGATGTTCTGTGGATAAGTGTGTTGTTAGGGTTTATTTGATATTTCGGTGGTGTACAAAATACACCACGTGTGTACTTGTGTTAAAATATTAAGAGGGGACAATACCTAATCTCGCCGGCAGCCTTCGCCCATGTTATTCTATGGGAAAATTTGTTGCTATAATTACACATTACCTAATGAATATTTTTAAATTCTATTTTCGCAGTCAGAAAATTCATAACCGTTAAATGAGTACTCATTTTTGAAAAATTCATTTCTTTAAATTTTTACATTTTAATTTTGAGTTCAAAAATGCGATTTTTCACAAAATGCATTTTTCTCATTTTCTAATCGCAAAATGAAATACTAAAATTTTAAAAAATCAATTTTTGGAAAACAAGTACTAATTTAACACTTATGAATTTTCTAAATGTGAAAACAGAATTGAAAACTATTCATTAGGTAATGAGTAATTATGTAAACAAATTTTCCCATAGAATAACATGGGCGAAGGCTGCCGGCGAGATTAGGTATTGTCCGCTCTTAAGTGCATGTAGTTAAAGGTTAATATACATATCTTCTAATACAGTATAAGATCTTTATAATGTAAACCTAAAAACACGAGGTGATGCATTATGTAGAATTTTGTGTTGTATACCTCATTAAATGTACCTTGTATTCTTGTATACATGGCCAAAATATGTCTGAAACATATCAAAATAAAGTACAGTATCTTTAAATTACTTTCCTTGACACAGAAATTGAACAGATTATAAAATTCATTGTTAAATTTATTTAAAAACATTGTCCAATTATGCCAGGACCAAATCATTCATTATAGTACTCATTTTAAAAATAATAAATAAATATAATAGTTCTTTTTTTATTAAAAAGCTTTCCCTTAAACTTATGGGGGGGGGGGGGGGAGAAAAACTAGTGTATCCCACTAAGTCCCCTAGTAAAAATTGAATTAAATATTTTATACCAAAGATTAATGCTAAATTTCTAACTTGAATCTTTTTTTACCAATGGATTTTCTCAAAGACTAAATGGCATAAATTTAAATCCTTTATACCAATCAATAGAGAATTTTTTTCCGAGTCTTACTATCTACTTAACTCAAAATCGACATTTTTGGACTTAAATCATTTATACTTATCAGTATAGAATTTAAGTCAAGGTTCACATGTTAAATCAGCAATTCTGTATTTTTAAATAAAAAAAAAAGTCCAAATAAATATCAAATGCAAATTTTAAAATTACTTTATTAATATAACTTACATAAAATTACAAAAATATAATTTCATTTTATTCAAAAATATAATTTCTTTTTTTTTCTTTTTCCAAATATGAGCAATTTTAAAAGGAAAATATATGCAAACTTTCATTTTCCACTAAAATTTCAGATTTTTCCTTTTTGAGTTGTCAACTATATTTAATGTTCTAATTATACTGTTAAACACAATGTGATCAATTGGTGAATTTCATTGTGGCTTCGTGGTTTCATTGTTGTTCATCTGCTTTGAAATTTTGCATTTTTAAATCCATATGGTTCATGTTCTGGTTGTGGCAGGCTGGGGGAGTGTTGCCGGCGTAAAACTAGTGTAACCCCACAGGCAAGTCACAAGTCTTGCCGCCTGCCTCCTTCTTCCTATCTTGTGTTTCTTGGATTGTTTTTTCATTAATTTTGATAAGTTTATGGTTTTAAGTTAAGATTTGTTGTTTTACTTTATTGATTCGTTTGTTTTGCAGACTGTTAACTAATAGATCTGGTTTCTTTACATTAGTGTATTTCATCCACTGATTTTTTTTTTTTTTTTTTTATCTTATTGGTCATTGGTGTTTCAGTGATCTTGTGTCTGTTGCTTGGCTTCTACTATGCTTAATAGATCATCTTTATTATATATATATATATATATATATATATATATATACCTGTTAATTATTCAACAATCATTTAGTAACTTCTTAATGTAAATTATTATATTTGGTTTTGAGGACGCATGTACTTCTTTCCATAGTAAGTAGGGCGACTTACGCTAGCAGGAGTTGTACCATTAATCACAGGTTCATTCACAAATTTCACAGTGCACGTTTCCATGGAATCACAAGGTGCATGCTCCAGTTCTATAAGTACTATGTGATTAAATTGTGGTGGTGGTTTAAATAGCACTTTTGGAGCATAGAGGGTGATCTGAGGACCAACTACTGGCCAGTATCTACCTAAATTGAAATCATTCAAGATAGCAACTCCCTATAAAGTAAATATAATCATTATTACATTGTTTATCAATATAATTATCTTTCTAAACATTTATAAAGGTAATGCATCATAAAGATCAAATAGCCAAAACTTTAGAATTAATAATCTATACTTGTAAAATCGTTTGTCCTGACTGCTGACTGATTCATCATCAGTGATTAGCTCAGCCCAAACCCCTGAACACAGAAGCATGAAATTGCCGAAAAAAATCCTTCTGATGTAGACATCGACTAAAAAACAATTTTACAAAATTTATCCCCAAGGAAGCGAGGGGGGGGGGAGTGCAAAACATGATTTTACATAACACTTCTATCCATAAGTGAAACTTTTCAGGGGCTTCCACTGAA
Organism: Salticus scenicus; assembly: GCA_963930645.1. NCBI lineage: Eukaryota > Metazoa > Arthropoda > Arachnida > Araneae > Salticidae > Salticus > Salticus scenicus. The sequence goes on from OZ005660.1 coordinate 73,864,171, forward strand.
TTCAGGATTTTAGAAAACTTTGCTGTTTCTGAATTTCATGTTAAATTATTTTGTTTTTATAGAAATTTATCATTTTGAATGTTTAATTTACCTGGTATTGTATCGTATTAAAAACTCTCCAACTATCACTTGCCATATGATATGATAAATTGTATGGCTAAATCTAAGAGTAGATTCATTCACTCATTGATAAGACTCAACACAGAGTGGTGATTCTATGGGAGACTGGGTCACAATATTTAGTGCAAGGATTTGTTTTGGGGCCCTGATCCCTCGTCCCCACTAAAATGAAGTTATGTGAAATATTCTTTTGGGAGAGTGACAGTCCTTCTGCTCCAAATTACTTCACGGTGAAGAAATTATACATGAGGAAACTTTGACGCAAGTAAAAAAAAAAAAAATCAAAGCAGTGTTTGGGGACTGCCGATAGAAGTGAAAACTAAGTAACTTGTGAATTGTATCGTCGACCTATTAGATTATTATTTTTGAATTATTTTTGGTTTGTAAAGAAGTGTTTATGATCTATACTATATGATTCAGCACAATATTTGTAGCTACCCAAATTAAATGAACTAAGCCTTATATTAGGTAAAAATATTGATTACTTATGAAATTACTTTAATTAGTAGCTAAGATACAAAAGAAAACAGATTCAGAAAACCCCAAAACATGTAAACAAGGTAAAATCTCGAATTCCACTTTCAACAATATGAAAGAACTTTAAAATATCTTTTAAATGATGTATTAAAAATAATTTCATCATAATTAGAATTTGAAATATTGAAATTTTAAAATATTACAGTGCCATCTGGCGATAGAAATTTCTGTAAACTGCTGTTCGATTCCAAATCAACAAAGCTTTCTAATGATGTATTACTTATGAAATTATTTTAATTAGTAGCTGAGATACAAAAGAAAACCCATTTAGGACACCTCAAAACGTGTAAATCAGCTGAAATCTCAAATTCCACTTTCGATAATATAAATTGGAAAAAAATGTATTTCTTCTCATGGAAAGCCTTCGCTGACGATGACGCGAGTTTCATGATTTTTGTTCACCCAAAAGTGCTCAACGCGCCTAAAGAAGTTTTCACTTCAAATGGAAAACCTTCGCTGACGAAAGTTTCATGATTTTTGTTCACCCAAAAGTGCTCAACGCGCCTAAAGAAGTTTTCACTTCAAAAAAAAAAAAAAAAAAAAAAATCAGCCTTCCACTCCAAAATTTTCTGAAATGAGCTTTCATGGTTGATAAATAAATTTCTAAATTAAACTTCCATATATGTTTACCTTTAAGGGAGGCAAATTGGTATTAAATCCTATGAAAAAATTCTGGGACCTTGAAAATCTGACTCTAAAGGAAAGTGGCTGTTCAATAGAGGTGGTCATTTATAGAGGTTTCACTGTATTTATGTTTCATGATTTTATGATTTAGAATTAGAGAGTTGTAGAAATCTAAATTCTTATAAAAATAGAAAATTCAATCAAAATAATAAGTAAATATAATGGATACTTACTTTGTGCCACCCATCTACCCTGAGAAAAGTATCATATATAGTGTCATTTGAAAGTACAAAGTAACCAGAATAAATTGCTGGTGCTACAGGGTCACTATAAGACAGAGTTTTTAATGACCACAACTTGTGTAATGATTTCTTATCCAGCGAAATTGGCACTATCTCCCAATTCAATAATGTATGAGGTCCTAAAGTTACATTTTGGAAAATTCCCTGTAAAAAAAAAAAATTAGCAAGATTTAACAAAATAAGATTACTGACATACTCGAATATTTACTTTGATACAAATAATTATGATATTCAAACAGTATATTTTATATAAAGTTAGTTACATTACAGAATTCAAAATTTTGTCCTTCTAATATCAGATGGAAAGTATCATAAACACGAGAAAAATTAATCAATTTTCATGTTGCTAAATAAGAAGCAATAATTTAAAGTTTATTATAATTGTTCAATTCATAATTTTTAAATATGTTGAAAAAAGTTTTCATTTATTAATTCAAATTAATTTTGTCTTTCCAACCTTTTTTTTTTTATACCACATAATTTCTATTTTCTACTATATAACATAATAAAATTAGCTTGTTCAAAATCTTTCTTCTATATTTTCAAATACAATTCAAGTAGTACAAATTATTTATTAAAATTATTTTGCATGATAAAGGCAAACAATTTTCATTTCCCCCCCCCCTTTCTAAATAATGAAAAAAAAAAAAAAAAAAAAAAGATAATTTTTAAAATATAAATAAAGGATCAATTAATTATCTAAAAACTTTTAAAATACCTTACATTAAAATCCTTTACATTGCAGCATTATATATTTCGACAGGCTCAATCGCGGTCATCCTCATATGTTTATTGTGCTGCTTTCTGACCTTTGTCTTCGTCAGACTTGTCTTCAGCTTTCCCTTTTGTTAAGTCATTTCTTCCTTTCATCCTTTTCATCAGGTGTTGCCATTCTTCAGGTATGGCTCTCGATCATTAATTGTGGTGTTAGTGGTTAGTATTTCGAGGGTCTTGTGTTTTAATGCATATTGATGTGAATTGTATTGAGCGTTTTTTGTAGCAGTTAGAGTATTTTAATGTAATTGTATTATTTTAATGTAAGGTATTTTAAAAGTTTCTAAAAAGATAGCTTTGTTTTAAATTATCACAGATCTATATTTAACCTTTCATTTTAAAGGTATTGTCAAGTTCTTTTAAAATATATTCATATAGAAAATTTACACCCCCAGGGGGTACTTCTTTCTGGGATATAGGAAATGGGGGAAATTAAAATTCTACCTAAATTCAAACTTTTACTACAGTACTTTTGATAGATATGAAATTATATTTTAATAATAACTCACTTTCCTGTCAGCAATGCCACTTCCAAAACAGACTCGTCCTTGATTTTCAACAAGTATTTCAATAATATCTCCTTTTACAGCTTGAATAGGAATGCTATAAATTTTTTGTTCTCGACTGAGGATACCTTGGAAAACCTAGACAAAAGAAAAAGAAAACAATAATGTTCCGAAAATCGCAGAAATTTCCCTAGGTAATTAGTAAGAGAAAAAAAGAAATATATATATACAGTGAAATACGTTTAACATGAAAAATCGGTTAACACGAAATAATACAGCAGTCCGGACAGTATACTATGCTATTTAATACATTTTTTTTTCTTTTAACACAAAACAAAAATCGTTTAACACGAAAAAAATCGCTTTCGATCTTCAGTGGCATATTTGCTAAAACAGAGATGCCAACATTTTAATTTATTCCGAAGCATTTTTAGACCCGCCTTTATTTAAACACCATGTTCTTCTTAGGAGTAATTTTTTCTTATTTTATCATAGTTATATATTCAAGGAAAATAGTCTATAAATAAAGTGGTATGGATTGAAGGCGGGGCTAAAAGAGCTCTGGATTAAGTTAAAACATTGGTAACTATGCTAATACATGTTGCCGTCAATGATCATGTGTTTTACAGCACCAACAATGGGATTTTTGACATCGTTCATCATTAAAATAATTCCACTTACGTAAATTTTGATGACGAATCTGACAACTGAATCAACGATGCAGTTCCTGTCCCTTCTGCTTCAAAAATGAAGAAAATAATGAGTATCCGCAGTTATTTAGATGCACATTCAAATTCAGAGATGAATAAAACAATGTATGATCTCGATCAGTTTTTGAACAATATGGTGCTGAAAAAGAAGTAAAACATATGTGATTTTTTTCCTCCAAAAACAGTAACATTTGTACTTGATTTTTATCCTAATGGATACCAGTTAGTAGTAGTTTTACAGGAAATCCCTCAGTTTTGTGTTAAACGTTTTTCACTGTATAAAGAAGTTGAAGACTTCATTTTAACACAGAATGGGGCGTACTTACATAGGAGGAGATTTAATAGAATCAGATTTACTTAAAAGGAAACTCCTCTCAGATCAGCTTTCATTATTTAAATCAGAATAAAATGACGTGAATCAGTTATTCAATCAGACGCGTCTTAACGCATGACTCAGTGTAACTCAATTGGTGTGGTGGGATCCAACATCTTTTAACTTGTTGCCAGATATTAAAAAAAATCTCTGACTAAAACTGTGTTGCCATTTTCTATAAAGTAATAAATATAATCTATAAAGTAATTTTTATATATCCAATATCAGCTGTTCGTCTGCTGATATTGGGTGATCGAAGAAGTCAGGCCCGGACTGGCTCCTTTGGGGGCCCTCGGCTAGAAACCGAAAAGGGGCCCCTTGTTGAGGTATTTAGAGGAAACTATCAGGCTTTGCCTGTTTCACTCCACTATATTTAAATGAAGTCACGAAGTTATATACAACTTACTAATTCTAAAAATGTAATAAAATGAAAAAATGTAATAAAAATTCATTGAAATGAGCTCAAACTTCAGTTTTTTATCCTCCCTCGCTAAAGCGGGAGGGGGGGAAATTTCGCAAATTTCATTATAGTGTGTATTGGGTACACATAATCAGTACACACACCGAAAAATTGCTTTTAATTTAGAGCAGAGTTAATTTGAAACATGTTTTTAAGAGGATCTTTCATAAAATCCTCCTATAATGCGTGCTGTGTAAATACACTGCCCCATAAAAAAAAGAAAAGAAAAAAAAAAAAAAACTTCCAGAGATAATTGTAAGTAAAATTGCGCTTGGTAACGAAACGTATCCCCCCCCCAAGCAAAAAAGGAAGGGGGATATTTCACAAAATCCTTTTTTCGTGTGTATTACATTCACATCACCAACGCACACACCAAAATATAGATTTCCCATGATAATTCCTAATAGGATGTGTTAGGTACACACAACAAAAAAACACCTTCCTGAGATAATTTGGAATAGAATTACGCTTGGATATGTGTCCCCAACCCTCGCTAAAAGGAAAGGGGAATATTTCACAAAATTTATTTTTAGAGTATATTTAGTCACATATAAGCAATACATACACTCAGAAATTGCCTTTCTGAGATAATTTAGATGAGGGTTATAACTTGAAATGTATTTTTTGTGCTCATATAGCAAACCCACATACCAGTATATTGTCGTCCTGAGATAATTTGGAACAGAATTACACTTGCAATTTTTAATTAATTACTTATTTTTTATTTATTTGTTTATTTTAATTTAATTTAATTAAATAATTTATTTATTTTTTTGCCCCCTCACCACTCTTATGGAGAAATTTAGCAAAATCCCGTCACAGTTAATGTTTGATGAAAATATTGAACACACATCAAAATTCGTAAACGTAGCTCCCATAGATTCCCCTGGGAAAATTTAATGCAAAAAGATTGCTCTAAAATTTGCCTCCCTTGTAAATCCCCCTCCCCTCCCTTCCCAAATCAAAAATTGCAAAACTCCCAAAATAGGTTTCTGGAAATATATACAGAAGACACAGTTGTTTTCTACTTCTTCGTGCCATTTTTCGTAGATTTTTAAAGGAAAATCCAGATTTTGCGAAATTCTTTCTCTCCCCCTTAAAATGAAGTATTCGAAAATCAACATATATTTTTTCTTTTTTGTACGCAGGTCTAGTCTCTTCTAGTGCTATTTCTTAATGGTGAAGTAATTTAGACCTGAGTTATGCTTGTAAACGGGATTTTGTCACCCCCCTCCTCCTCAGGGTGGGAAAGGGAGAATTTTGCAAAAATCCGTCTTAGGTTAGCTCTCTAGAACCAACTTTCACTGCAAAATTCGTAATCCAGTCTCGCACAAAATCGCCACGAATGTTTTGAGTTAGCGGGTGGAAATTACGTTTTTACCCCCCCCCCCCCCTTGAGCACTGAATTTATAAAATTCCAGAAATTGAGTTTTAGGTATTTTGTTTGCCTTACTTTAAAATAAAAGTCTCAGGGATATATATATATATATATATATATATTAACTATGTAATATTATGTGAAATCAGGTTTTGAAATGTGAAATTACGTTTTGCTCCCTCCTCTCTCCTTTGGGGACTGAATTTCTAAAATTTCAGAAATTGGTTTCTGGATATCTGTGTTTGCTATATTTTAAAGAAAAAATCTTACATATATCTGGTTTTTTTTGTTTCAGATCCTCCTTGACGGTTTAATTTCTAAAATGCTAGAAATATGTTTTTCTTAGCTATATTTTAAAGCAAAATGTGTTTATGTGTTTTTCTTAGCTATATTTTAAAGCAACAATTTTACTGATATCTGTTTTTTTCATTGATATATAGAGAATTTTATGAAATCATATTCTGTCCTCTTTGCAATTTTGTAAAATCGCTTCTTAGGGGGTGCTTACACTATATGTTCTATAATCTGACCCAGTTTCGAGTCAGTGACCCCAGTAGATTTTGTTGTGCGTTGATGAGTCAGTGAGTGAGTGGAAGTACTCTTTTATATATAAACAGAATATTAAAACATATAATTTTTTGAAAATTAGGCTTACATGCCTAAAAGCTACATTTAGCTTTCTTGCTACGAGAAAAATAGTTCAGCAAAAATGTAAACTTTTTTTCTAATATCGTTTGTTTATTTTCATAATAAATAGTTACATAATTTTTATATACCATACCTAAACTAGTTCCATGCTGGAAAAAATAAGTATACTAATTAATTACGAGCGGTTAATTATTTAAAAATGAGGTTGTGAAATATTTTTATTTTTAGGCAACCAAATCACATTTTTGAAGGAACCATAATATAAATCTTACAGTAATACCTAAATAATTGTAAAAAGGGACACAACAGTAATGAATTACTAAGCATATTGGAAGAAAATATATATATATATATCTTCTTTAATTGTGATTTAGTTGATACAAATTGTAAATTATATTTTATAACAAAAAGAAAAATGGTTCTGAAAGACCCTGGTACAAGAAAAGTGGACTAAGCAACTCTCGCCAAGATCTTTACTTATGCAATTGTGAGAGCCTTTTTAATTCATCGCCAAAATGACAACGAAAGTCGCCAACGGAATAAAGCTGTTCAGAAAATTTTTAAGAAACGAATATAATAACCGATGCTAAGCAACGAAACAATTACTGCATACTTTTGTATGGAAAAATAGATTAAAAAAAAAAAAAGTCATGTATTAAATTAAATTATGTTTCCTACAGAATTTTATAGGAAAAAAAGGCTGTTAAATCAGCATTGTGCGGGCGTGAAAGTTGTTGCTAAGGGCAGCGGGAACCCAAGTCGAGACTTTAATTGATTTGATAGTGGTTTTTTTTTTTTTTCTGGTGTGTGGGATCTTGATATTGATTGCTGATATGTAATTTTAAATTTTAAAATAATTTAACTATGATGACCAGCAAATAGCAAAACAGGTAAAGCCTACTAAAACCACAACAACCGCGTGGTCAGGTACAGCTAGCTTTTAAATAAAATGTCTAATTTCCCCCCAAAATTAAGAACCTCTAATTTTAAAAATTAAATAATATAGAATTGTTTTGCTACTAATTTTTCTGATAGTTTCTCAAATTATTGAGTATGTCGAAGGTATTTAAGTATTATTTTTATATAAAATCTCTAATTTTCATCTGAAATCAAGAACGTCTAATTTAAAAAATTAATTTTATAAAATTAAATAATAGAATTGTTTTGCTTGAACTTATAAGCTAATAAACTAATTCGAGTTACCTGTACCATTAATTTTAATGTACCATTTTCGTCCCTCAAAAGCCCACTTTGCGGCTTAGAAGTGAACTAATTAATGAAGTATTTAGATATTTGGAACTTTTTCAACATCTGAAGATTTTCTCGTCTTTTCTTTTTGAAGCACCGCATTGATAGACGCGTTTCATGTTAGCACAGCTCTGACACTGCTTTAAATACAACCTTACTACGAGACTTATAGCGGGTGAGCGTTGCGCAAAAGAAGTTAATTATATTAGATAAGAACAAAAATTGAATCTCCGATGAGACGTAACTATCGCTATCTAGACGCTACATTTAAAATTCAGTGGTTGTTTAAGATAGGAGAACAAACTGAAGCATGAAGCAGCATGCTCCCTGAATGAAACATTCTCGACTTTACTTGTGCACTCATCCTAGATTAAAACAATCAAGAAAAACAAGGTTTTCATCACAAAGCTTCAATACTTGTTTGCATTTAAGATCTTTGGTCGCGAACTTGCCTGAAATTATAAACACTGCAGAGTGCACAACACTTCTTGAGTCAAAATTATTTGTAAATCAGTAAAATTATAGGAAAATAGTCAAATAATTCTGATGTAACTATTTATAAAGTAGTATGATTTTAGGGGTCTCCTGGGGCCCCCTTGGGCTGGGGGCCCTCGGCAATCGCCGACCAGCCGACCTGGAAGAAGTACAGAGAGTGCGGGATAACATCGGTTGACATATATATTGAATAAAACTAATATGCTGATGCTATCACAAAACTTTCTTCTATATCATTAGATATAACAGCACCATCTAATGGTTAACATATACAAAAATTTAATCAGCGTAGCCTTTCACAATTAACATCTTATATATGAAGTTTGACTAAATTTTAAGCAGTAAATACTAAGATATAGCTAGATGAAAAATCAAAGAAAGTAAATAACAGCTATGTTACCTGTAATTTGATATATATTCAAATTAAATTAAATAACCATAATTTTTCATGATGTCTAGCACACGTACCAAGTTTAGTGTATTTATATATCAAAGAAGCTGAGATAAAGCCTTCCCACAAAACCAGAAACATTGTAGCATAGCAGTGTTACCTGTAGTCTGATATGTACCAAAACAGAATAAAAATTGTTTTTCATAATATCCATCTCACATACCAAGTTCATACATTTATAAATCATAGAGGATGAGATATTGCCGTCCTGTAAATGAGTTTAAATTGTAGTAGAGTAGCACCACCTCTTAGCTAATATGCACCCAAATTAATTCAACATAGTTGTCCATCATGGCCCTTAAACCAGAGGTTAATCCAGAACAAATTTAGTGCTGCAATGAGGCACTTTCACAAAGTCAACTTTTAACAAAGAGGTACCTTTACAAAGTCAATTTTCTAAAATATAGCTGCACGCTAAAAATTTCCGTAAGCTTTGCTGCATAGAACACATATAATAAATACCCTTAATTTGAATATTTACTGGAGACGATGATAAATATCGAAGTAAACACATATCTTGCACATTAGAAATCACTCGCCCCACATATTATTTGACAGCTGTTCCATTTTGTTTTTTAAATGTATTATAAAATTAAATAAACTACTTTGTGAATTTTGGTGAAATGTTCAGAAACATTATTAATTTTCACAAACTTACTTGATTTTTTTCACAAACTACTTCATAAATTCACAAATGGGGTACCATTTTAAATAACCTACATTAAACCTTGCAAACATATCAAGTTTTCTGCACTTATACACTATAGAAAAGAAACTGAGATAGAGTGAATGGTGAAAATTGCAACATACTAACATTATCTGTTGAGCCATATAGCCAAAAAGTAATCAGCATCAATTTAAGTCACAGTCCAACTAAATCTAGTTTGATTAAATTATGTCTACTAGTTTGTGAGATACAGCATTCACATCGCTAACACACAGACAGACATTTACTAAAAGTGGTCGAATATTGTTGAGAACATCTCTTCAAAATATATAAATTCATCGAAAATTGGAAGTTGAAATTTTTACGAATCAATTTTTTTTTTTTTTTTTTTTTTTTTTTTTTTAAGTGCATAAAAGAAAGTAAAAAAAAAAATAAACATGAGTATATTAATTATATATTACAATGATTAAAATATATTAGTTATTAATATTTACAAGTTAGTCCCACAAACATATTAAAACATTGTAGTAATAGGATTAGTGTTAAGTTTAAATTTATTTTAATTTAATTAATATTTAAAAACACTTGCCTGTTGTCAGATTAATAAAATCATCATTCTGTAAATGGAAGATGACAGAAAGTTAAAAAAAGATAAAATTCCAAGTCAAATAAATAAAAATATTAATAAATTTTAGAATTTTATAAAAGAAATAATTGAAATTGTTTTTTAAGACGATTGCGGTGTTTATAAATCTTTTTTGTAAATATTAGAATTGTAAAAATTTGAATACCTATGCACTGAATTGTAATAATATTAAATATATTAAAACTTCTCAAAAACTATTAATATTAAAAAAAAAAAAAAATAAATTTTTGACAGGGATCACATTAGAGGGTAGGATTGTGAGAATCTCAATGTATTTTGAAAAATTCCACTTAAAAAAAGGTCACACTTTTCCCAGAATCTTTCCCCATTGTTCATCCGACATTTCATTCAATTTTTGGTTGCTTTTATAATATAATGATTGCTTTATGATTCCATTTCTTTAGTTTCTCTAGAACTTATTAAGTCCCCTAACAGAACATCTTCTCCTCAGGACATCTTCAAGATGTCTTCAGGATGAAAAAACATCCCAGAAACATCCTGAAGATGTACTGTGGATAGGTGTGCTGTTAGGGTCTAAAAGAGTGGGGTTTTTTTAAAAAACACGTCTTAATTTTAAAGGTTTCTTAAGAGAATAAGGAGACATACATATTTTATTTACAAACAGCTACAAAATTTGGAATTTTTTTTTTGTAAATACCTATACTGATCTATACCCAGATACATTGCTATATATGAAATGGAATTGGTTATTCTAGTTAACTCCTCTGCTTCTGTCAAGAGATCTACAAACACTGAAAAATAAATTCTAAAACAAATTAAGTGATAAATCTTGAACAATTCCATCTACATTTCTGATAAAAATTTAGGTTTTGAATATTTTAACTTTAAAGTTAAAAGAAATCATTAACAAAGATTTACCAAAAAAAAAAAAAAAAAAAAAAAGCATACTTGTTACTTTAGAGGTGGGGAAAATTACAAAACGTTAAAAAATGTAATTACTCACTAAAATTTGAAAAATTCCACTTTTTTTTTTTTTTGTTCCTGATGGGAAAATTTTTAAAATGCTTCATGCTAGCTAATTTTAATTTCCCCTTAGATTTTGCATTATTATACTTTACAATATATTCTGAATTTATTTAGATATTACATTGTGAATTTATTGATAAATTACTTTTTCAAAAATATTTTCATGTTTGAATACTAAAATTCAATGCAATTTTTTTTTGTTTGCAGCACTTGTATTTACATTGTTCACTTGACAAAGAGTTGGATTTTATTTCAACCCAAACCAATTGCTGCCTTTTTTTTTCCCCCATCTTATGGTATTTTACACAAAGATTTTTGCTTATTACCCCCCCCCCTCCCCCCCCCCCCAAAAAAAAAAAAAATCTAACCCATTATTTTTATTTAAAAAAGGATTAATTTCAAAATTATAATTAACTTTACCTTATATTAAAATCCTTTAGAAATTGAGCTAATATATTTCGGCTCCCAAACGGGGCCATCTTTAGAGCTCGTATGATGACTCCAGCTGGGCAGTATATTTTCATTCTTCATCACTCTTGTCCATCACTTTCTCACAATTTCTAAAGGATTTTAATGTAAGGTAAAGTTAATTATAACTTTAAAATCTAACCTTTTCAGAAGGTGGCCTTAGAAAAAAGGGGATATTGTTTGAAAGATTTCTCTGTATTTTCTTATTGTCAAAAAATAACTGAATGACATCTTTTTTTTAATCTTTCATATCTGATAACTGTACATACCCAACTTAAACTGAATAATTTAACATATATAATCATGTCAAAATAAAGCAATTGTTGTGTGTTTTCAAACTTTACAGTGTTTATTCACAAAGTTGTGATGCTTCAACATTAAATACTGGTTTTTACTGCAACACTGGCTTAAACAGTTTTAGTTTATGCTTTTTTTTTTTTTTTTTTTTTTTTTTTTTAGATCTAGTTATAATTAGTTTGGAATTTTTTTTTCTGGCACTGTATATACTCAGTACATACCTTATTAACATAGACATATCCTCTATCTGCAAGATCTTTGACAGTCAACACAGCAGGGTCAGTTGTCATCACATTAACTGCAACTCTGTACAGCACAAATCCATAAGGCTAAAACAAAATAAAGTTGATCTACAGTTTAAAAATTATTTTGAAATTCCTGTAACTATTTATTTCAAGAATATGTATTAATTTATTTGACTTTTCAGAGCAAAAGCCATTTTGATGACCAGTTAAAGCTAGATTTAAAAAAAAAAAAAAAAAAACTTTAAAATGATTGATCTTTTTTTTTTTTTTTTTTTTTTAGTTTTCAACCAAATTTAGTAATTTTTGGACTGTGAACTCATAATTACTATTTTTTGCCAATTTTTAACCTTTAACAAAATTGGTTAAGAATTTGTGATTTATATTTTTAAAAAAAAAGAGCTTGTTTAAACTCTAACACCCTTTACCCTCACCCCAATATATATAATACAATATATATAATGTATCCATCTTTTTGACTTACAGTCGTGGACTACACCAGGAAACAGGTTTGCTTTCCAGAACATCTCTTTATTTAATCCATTTCAAGGCTTGGTTTCCGAGGGGGCAATGGAGGCCGACAGGGTATCATGTGTGGCCCCGACTGTAGATAGAGGACTTTGCAGATGACCTCACTGTTGTGATATTTAATCTCAGAACATTCTTTTATTAACTTTCGTTTTTCTTGTTCCGGACTTTCTCTTTTTGTTTTTTGTTTCCCGCCAATTGATTGTTCGGTGCACCTGCCGTATCACGTGACGATGTGTCGCGTCTCTCTACAAGTACATTGTAATACTTTTTTCAATCATGTAATTTTGCTATTCGGAACTGACGTTCCATTTTCTTATTCTATTTAATCATAATATTTTTTCTTTTTGTCTAAGATGAATAAATTAAAGTAAAAAACATCAAGGCATTCTTTCATTACGCAGCAACGAGTGAATTATCCTAAATAATAATTGATCTACATATTATATAAGAATTTCACAGTCTAATTAAGATTCATTATAGGAAAAGAAGTCATATAAATATATATCCATGTATTTTTTCATCTAATTCAAGTGTACAATCTGATGATAAATAGAGAGGATTTTTTCTTCACCAATGGAATATACAATTACCTGTGACAACCCAGGTAAGCTAAACTTTATTTAATTATATGACTGTTGTTTTAGCAAAGAATTATTAGTAAGAATTATTTGTAATAAATATATTTAAATAACTAATTTGAGGAAACTCCGAACTCATGCATTCATTTATAAAGTATTCTTCCAACAGATTATGATTCTGAGATTTTGAATTGAAAATTTAGATTTATTCTTGACAAATTTTTTTTCATTGCACATTGGAAGAAATTGCTACATTTAAAATAATAAAATAAAAAATGAAAATGTAAGCGAAAATATTTGTTTTTGTTTCTTCAAAACTGAAGTGACACTAAATCGAAAGTATTGAAAAGTGCTTATTTTTATGAAAACTATTTAATTTTATTTTCTTCTTCAAGTACTATTTATCCTAACTGTGTTGATTTAAAATATTAAATGAATATTTACGTAATGAACAAATATTAACAAAACTGTTACAAAAATTTTGTTTAAGTATGTCAGCAACAAAAGATATACAAATTGAACCGCTGAACTCCACAAATTATAATGTGTGGAAGTTTCGTATCGAGATGTACTTGCAAAAAGAGGATCTTTTTACAGTCATTACTGACGATCCTCCCAACCCAATAACCGATCAGTGGCGTTCAAAAAATAGAAAGGCCAGAGCCATTATAAATCTACTTATTGATAATGAACAGATAGTGTACGTTATGAATCTAGATACAGCACGAGAGTGCTGGAATGCTCTGCGCCAAGTCCACGAAAGATCATCCCTTACCAGTAAGCTTTTCTTACTTAGGAAACTTTATTCCATAAAATTAATGGAAGGTGGTGATGTAAACCAACATATAGCTGACATATATAAAACACGCGACAGACTCACCGCTATAGGTGAAGTCATAGATGAATCGCACCTAGCTGCATTAATGCTATGCTCACTCCCTCCTTCGTATGACGTTCTCATAACAAGTCTCGAATCGAGAGACGAAGCCCAACTGACACCTGAATATATACGAAACAAATTGGCTGATGAATATGCCAAAAGGCTTGAAAACAAAACTATTCAAAATTCAGCGTTAAAAGTCCAATACCATAACAAATCGGAAAAATTCTGCAAATACTGTAAGAAAAGCAATCATAATATAGAAGAATGCTATAAGTTAAAAAATAAAAATAATTCTGCTGTTAAAAGTCACAGTAAAAATTTCAACAAAAAACCCAACTTCAGATCCAACATATGCTCTCAGAACAATGAGAAGCCAGATAGCGCTCAAATTGCAGAGGGGAGCAATAAACCAAAAGCTGATAAATTGTATTCTTTTTATGTTGGAGATAAAACTGTAAATTGGGTGGTTGATTCAGGGTCGTCTTCACATATCTGCAATGATAAACTAAAATTTCGCGATCTTAAAAATAACGTTTCTAACGTCACTATCGCGAACGGCACGCAGCTAAAATCTTTGGGTTCCGGTACTGTGGATTTGTATACCGTAAATTCGGAAAACACACAGAACAAAATAACACTTAAAAATGTTCTTTATGTCCCTGAAATAGAAACTAATTTAATTTCTATAAAAAGAGCAACAGAGAATGGCTGTATCGCTGTATTTGATGATAAAACCTGTAAAATTGTAAATCAGGGTAATACATGCATTGAGGGATATGTGAAAAATAACTTATATGAATGTCAATTAAATTATTCTGAAAACAAACACACAGCGAACATTGTAATACAAACTTGTGATAACGAAAATTGCATAAACAAGTGGCATGTGAAACTTGGCCACAGAAATACTAACCACATTAAAGATTTAGTTAACAAGGACATGGCTGTGGGTATAAAATTAAATGATTACAAACATAATACTGAATGTAAAACATGCATAATGTCAAAATTAACTGATTCACCTTACCCCAAAGCTGCACAATTTAGAGCCTCCGTACCACTCGAACTGGTCCACACAGACTTATGTGGCCCTATGAAAACCCCCACTGTAGGTGGAAAATATTACTTTCTTACATTTATAGACGACTACAGTCGTTATACTATTATATATTTGCTAAGAAATAAGTTTGAGGTATTTTCTAAGTTAAAGAAATATGTGGCTATGACCGCAAACAAATTTGGCCGGAAAGTGCAAGCAATTCGCTCCGATAACAGGGGTGAATACACTAGTATGGAAGTAAATGAATTTTTGAATAAAGAAGGAATTGAGCACCAGTTTACCGTTCCTTACTCTAGTGCTCAGAACGGCGTGGCAGAACGTAAAAATCGTACGCTGACCGAAATGGCTCGCTGTCTGCTTAAAGACAGTAATTTACCGAATTCCTTTTGGGGGGAAGCCGTAAATACTGCAAATTACATACAAAATAGGCTCCCGACCTCCTCGTGCGACTCAACTCCTTACGAAAAATGGACCGGCCGTAAACCCGATTTATCAAATATATAAACATTCGGATGTCGCGCATACGCATATGTACATAAAATACATAGGGGAAAACTGGATAGCACCGCTCAAGAAGGAATTTTTGTGGGATATGATAATCGTAGCAAAGGCTACAGAATTTGCACAAATAATAAAAATGTAATAATTAGCAGAACTGTAAAATTCTTGGAGGATGAATATAGAGAATCCCACAATAATGAAACATCACTATTCAAGAATGAAAATTCAAATGATGAAATTCCGGTGTCCAAATTACCAATATTAGATACTGATATAAATATAGATATAGCGGGCGATAACGATAGTCCGGATGACACACAAACTCTGCCGCGACGATCACAACGATTAAATAAAGGTGTTCTGCCCGACAGATTTGCATTTGCAGTAAATGACAAAAGAATTGATGAGCCTAAGTGTTTTGATGATATACTAAAAATTCAAAACCCAGCTGAAAAAGAAAATTGGCTGAATGCCACACTCGACGAAATGAATTCACTCAGACAAAACAATACTTGGGAACTTGTTGACGCTCAACCAGGGACCAAAGTAGTAGGGTGTAAGTGGGCGTTCAAGGCCAAATACAATAGCCAAGGACAAGTCGAGAAATATAAAGCCAGGCTTGTTGCCAAGGGTTTTTCTCAAAAATACGGGGTGGACTATGACGAAACTTTTGCACCAGTTGCATCGCATACCACTCTAAGAAGTTTCTTGACCATGTCACTATATAAAAATTTGAATCTAAGGCATGTAAATATAAAAACTGCTTTCCTACATGGAAATTTGCAAGAAGATGTATACATGCATCAACCCGAGGGTTATGTTGTCCAGGGCGAAGAAAATAAAATATGTAAGTTAAAGAAAGCGATATATGGCTTGAAACAAGCCGCTAGAGCGTGGAATTTGAAAATTAATGAAACACTGTGTAAATTAGGATTTAAACAAAGTCAACATGACAAGTGTTTATATATCCGTAACAAAGATAACACAGAAACTTACATTCTTGTGTATGTTGATGATCTACTTGTAGCTGGTAAAAATCACAATATTGGCATACTAATTAATCAACTTAGGGAAGAATATCCATTAACCGACCTTGGGGAAGCCAAATATTACCTCGGCATAAATATAGAAAGACCTTGTAAAGGGGTAATTACGCTTGATCAAAATAATAAAATACGAGACATTGTAACCAAATTTGGGCTAGATAACGCACGGCCCTCTGACACACCGATGGAACCAGGGTATATAAAATTAACTGATAATGACAATCTCTTACCAAACAACACAATGTACAGACAGGCTATAGGCGCGTTACTTTACATTTCTACAGTATCGCAACCTGATATAAGTGTTGCCGTTTGCATCTTAAGCCGTAGAAACGAAAATCCTAGAGCGAAAGACTGGGAGGCAGTTAAAAGGGTTATTAGATATTTGAAAAATACCCAAGATATTAAATTAAAACTTTGTAACTCTGGTGAACCTGTTCTTAGAGCATATTCGGATTCGGATTGGGCCAATGATCCAAGTGATAGAAAGTCTATCTCTGGAAATTTATTTAAGATAGGAAAAAATCCAATATTTTGGACTTCGAAGAAACAGTCCTGTGTGTCCATGTCTTCAGCAGAGGCTGAGTACGTCGCAGCTGCGAGTGCTGCACTTGAAATACAGTGGCTCAACAAACTGCTGGATGATTTAAATTTGCCGCAACAATGTCCTATAGTGTTGTACCAGGACAACCAATCTACCATCAAGATTGCTGAAAATGATAAGTTCCAGTCAAAAACAAAACACTTACAGCTGAGATATCATCTTCTGCGAAACTTAATACAAGAAGGCCTAATCAAGCTTCAATACAAACCTACCAAAGAAATGACCGCCGATACCCTAACAAAAGCTCTGCCAAAAACTGATTTTAATAGACATAGAAATGCATTAATGAACAATTGAAAAATTTCTGAGCTTAAGAGGGGGTGTTGTGATATTTAATCTCAGAACATTCTTTTATTAACTTTCGTTTTTCTTGTTCCGGACTTTCTCTTTTTGTTTTTTGTTTCCCGCCAATTGATTGTTCGGTGCACCTGCCGTATCACGTGACGATGTGTCGCGTCTCTCTACAAGTACATTGTAATACTTTTTTCAATCATGTAATTTTGCTATTCGGAACTGACGTTCCATTTTCTTATTCTATTTAATCATAATATTTTTTCTTTTTGTCTAAGATGAATAAATTAAAGTAAAAAACATCTAGGCATTCTTTCATTACGCAGCAACGAGTGAATTATCCTAAATAATAATTGATCTACATATTATATAAGAATTTCACAGTCTAATTAAGATTCATTATAGGAAAAGAAGTCATATAAATATATATCCATGTATTTTTTCATCTAATTCAAGTGTACAATCTGATGATAAATAGAGAGGATTTTTTCTTCACCAATGGAATATACAATTACCTGTGACAACCCAGGTAAGCTAAACTTCATTTAATTATATGACTGTTGTTTTAGCAAAGAATTATTAGTAAGAATTATTTGTTATAAATATATTTAAATAACTAATTTGAGGAAACTCCGAACTCATGCATTCATTTATAAAGTATTCTTCCAACACTCACGTGTTAACTTTCCAATCCGATGGCGTAGTTTTTTTAGACTCTTACTAAACAAGGATAACTATAGAAGATCACTTAATTTTGGTATATTTCTGGCGTAAATCTCCTCCCTATTTCTTTATTGGTTAATTATTTAATGATGCAATGCTTCTTTGTTTCCTATTGGCTAATGATTTCACGTTGACTAGACGAAGTGGCACCGACATTCGCCAAATCATAAACACAATATTTATAGCTATTTCATCTGACACAAGAAATCAAACCCTAATTTTCATCAATTATTATCCATTTATCGTCATAAAATTTTAACCTCATCTCTAAACATCATTTAACTAATTTATGGAATATTTCAGGCATCAAAATACTTATTCGATTTAAATTATTAACTTGTTTATTCATTTTCGAATGATCATGATTACGAATTTCTGTTTTTTATTTTTTATTGTCTGCAAAGTCCACTATCTGTGGTTGGGGCCGCACATGATACCCCATCGGCCTCCATTGTCACCTCGGAAACCAAGCCTTGAAACTTGAAATGGATTAAATAAAGAGATATTCCGGAAAGCAAGCCTGTTTCCTTGTGTAGTCCATGATTGCAAGTCAGAAAGACGAATACATTATATCAGGGCGCGAAATTTCCGCTCGCCAGCTTGCCATTGACGAGTGGAATTTTTACTGTGGCGAGTAAAAATTTGGTCTAGTTATAGACAGAATTCTTACACTATACGATGGCAGAAAACATTCTTTTTATAGATTTAAATATGGCAAAATCTTGCCATTTTATAACCTCATACTTAACCCCAGCCTTCGAAAGGAAAAATGCTTAGTGCATGCATAAAAGTTTTAATCTCTTCGGCAGTTTTGTTCCTTGTACTGTGATTTCTCCAAGCAGAGTGAGAATAGACGAGCAGAGGCCTGTCTTCCACTATCCGAGAGAAGAGAAATGTGATATTGGCCCATGAAAATGACCCTGCGCCCTTTTAAAAGTACTGCCTATGTTTATTTTGTTGAATAACGATAAGAAAACAGTTCACATTTTCCAGTTTTTTACTGAAATGCCAAGGATTTGCGTTTGTAATGATTTGTAGGCATGTAAGCAATGATTTTATCGAAAAAGTTATTCCGAAATAGCTATTTGAAATGACAACAATGAACAAGTTATACACATCGATATTCCGTCTGATTATAAAAATAAAATAGACAAAAAAACATTTCTGATGTAAAAAGTTAAATGAATAAACACATAAATAAGGAAACTTAATCTTTCTTAATAAAAAGATTTTTCACAGGATATTGTTTAACAAAGAGTTTTTTTTTTTTTTTTTATGACTTTTTGCATTTATGTTATTAGATATTTTAATTTTCAAATCTCAAATACATTATAATGATTTTTAATTATAGATGATTATGAGACATGATGATATACAACACACTTTTAATATATATATAATTTTAAACATATTTGTAAAAGCATTTGAAATAATTAGAAAAAAAAAATGCGTAAAAAAGAAAAAAAAATGACAACTCTATCTTGTGGCGAGTGAAACTTTTTTTCGGCGAGTGTAATCTGAGTTGAAATTTCAGGCCCTGCATTATATATATGATCATCTTCTGATATGATTGTGAAGTTGAAAGATTGATAGCTCGTATAGTTTAAAATGTCAATGCACTGTGATTTTATGATTATGAACTCATAGTTAATTTTAATTTTTGTCAAAATATGTTTAAAATTTGTGGGTTTTTTAAAAAGAGTTTTCTGCTTTAAATACATAATAATAATTATAATAAATGTGATTTATAATCTAACAGGATTTTAAAAATGGTAGATTGACAGCTCGCAGATTTTATCCAACATGATTTGAATCTAGAAAAATACCTGCTCACAAATTTTAAAATACAGTGGAACCTGTCTAAAGTGACCACCCTAGGGACTGGCTAAAATGGTCACTATACGCAGGTGGTCACTTTATAAAGTCTCTTTAAAATTGGAAAATGGTCACTTTAGTCAGGTGGTCACTTTACCAAGGTGGTCACTTTTACAGGTTCCACTGTATGTGCAAAATAGCCTGAAAAAACACATTTAAATTTAATTTTAAAAATCTACCAAACAGATTTAAGAATCACATTCATTATATCTATTAATTTGGAAGTTACAGCAGCATAGACAGATAATGGATTTAAACTCACCTCTCTTTTTACCCTCTTTTGTTGGTTGGATGTTAAAGACATATAACATTTATAATAAATTTCTAACAATAGTAATTGTGACGCAAAAATATATTTAAAAAATTCTGATTATTTTAACAACAATTTATTTTTTAAAGATAAATGTTGAAAATCAATATTACTATTGCATTGAATGTCATTCATTCTTCTATATGGAAAAATGAAAAATTAATGAAGAAAAGTTGAAGACACAGTAAAAAATTATATAAGACTGCAATATTATAAGCATCCTTACTGTGTTAAAAAATTAAGTTTAATACCGTCATTAGTTCTTTATCTAAAGCCTTTTTGCTCAGGCGCCTGTCCATCTTCAGGGATTTGCTTCAATTTTTAAATGCTAGCTCTGCCTTTGCTTCTTAGTAAACAGCGTCACCTCTATTCAAAATGCTGACTGGGGTCCATGTCATTACAGGTGCTCTCACTGGCCAGGATTTATTTTGTTTCATGTAATACAACATAATTATGGCTATTGTATTTAATTTTTTTTTTAGCCAGCATTTAGACCAGAGATAGTTCTGTTTACTAAGAAGCAAAGGCAGATCTATACTCTGCAGGGGTGAAACTTTTCAGGGACTACCCCTGAATTCAGGGTTTTTGAAAATTTTGCTGTCTTCATGTTAAGTTACTTTGTTTTTACAGAAATTTCTCATTTTGAATGATTAATTTGCCCTATAAATGTATTACAAACTCTGCAAATATCATTTAATATAGGTAGTCATATGATATATCATTAATAAATCTCCCTATCTGTATGCAAGGAACAGTTTTCTGGGTTTTTTTCAAGCTAGGTAGTTTCATCCCTGACTCTGTTCGTGTTGAACTGATAGTGAAAGTAAACATAAAGGGTTACTGTTTTATCACCAGAGTTTGCCACATTTACATTTTCTCTTTGAATGGTAGATTCTATTTGACTGAAGGTTTGCTTTCCCTGCCTTGTAAGTGAGTATAGTTTGTGACAGCTGGATAAAAACTATTTTCTGGCTTCATTGCATTTACCTTTCCTTCCGAGGAGTTTATTCCATGCTTTCATTTTCCATAATTCTCATCAAACACCTGAAGAAAGAAAAACACCGCTGCGAAATAAACAAATGAAAAAAAAAAAAAATTGTTCGCTTGTCGGACAGATGCTGTTTGTCTTCAATCCAACGACAGTCATTCAACAGTATGGCCAAGAATCACATTGCTTTATTTACTTTCGCTATCAGTTCTTGGCAAACAGAGTATAGCTATAACAACTTTAAAGCAAATACCTGAAGATGGTCAGGCGCCTTACCGTAAAGGCTTCGAATAAAGAACTAATGAAGGTATTTAACTTAATATTTTTTATGTAAACAAAGCTCTTTTTTAACCATATGAATGTATCCCTTTTGTGACTTATAAAGCACATGAATGTATCCCTTTTGTGACTTATAAAGCACACACACACTCACAAATATATATATATATATATATATATACATTCATACATACATATGGAAAATAAAATTAAAAAAAAGTATTTTATCTCATATCTCTTTCTCTCTCTTTTTTTTCTGTGTGTGTGTACCCAAGGGGGGGGGGTTAATTTACACAAGAGTAACAATTTTAAAGTTGACTTACTTGATATACATCTTCAAATGAAACAGGATAAGGAGACCTTATTGTTTTGCATAAATGGTTCATATAATCCCATAGGGAGAACTGAAAACAGTAAAATATTTTTTAAACAAAATATGAGAAAGATTTAAAATAAAAAACGAACAAACAAAATTTAGTTCACGTTCACATACAAAAATACAGATCAGTTACCCAACATATATTTGCTTTCATAAATTTCTACTATAGCTTATACTATATTCATAACAGCAATAAACATGGATGATGACCAGGCAGGCAAGAAACTGAAATGCCCCACCCACTAAGTTACTCTCTTCCACTTCAATACATTTATTAATATCAGTTTCACATTTTAGTTTTCGAGCAATGTCCAAGTTTTTTCGCCATGCCATAATCCTCATTAGACTAATTTAAACAGAATACTGCCTTGTTCTCTCATATATTGTGAAAATATTTTTTGAATATCTTATGATGTTTTCAAAGAAAAATGCTGATATTCAATTAAACTCATACTAGCATAATAAATATTATTTAAGTAGTCTGATTTCTTTATGGAGAAAATAATGGACTCTTCCCAGTGTTGTTTGCTCAATCACGTGATGTTTGTATAACGTAAAATCGAATTCAATTAAATATTGTCCTTAAGAACAAAAGTGTTAGTATTTGATATAAAATAAAATAAAAGTAATATTGTGCATTTGAAAACAGCAGAATAATTATATTTGTAAATTTAATAATTTTTAAAAAACACTTTATGTGTTTATTTATTTTTACCTGTAAGAATCGATTTTTGTATGTTGTAGTGTAACTATAACCTGATCTAGTAATAAATAATAGTTTGTTCTTGTGGAATGTTTATGGATTATAATTTGAAATTTTAAAATGTTTTCAATTAAATTTAATTGCATAAAGGTGTTAAAGCAAGTTAATTAACTTAATTACTGGTCTAAATGGTTTTACACCATACAGTGTTGCACTGTCAATGATTTAAGTACCAAAAATCAGAGTATTTAACATGTTCTCCATGAACATCAATAACAAATATAAACTAAATAATGATTGTAAATGTATACAGCAAACAAAAGATGATGAATAATGATAAAAAAAAAATGGATTAAAATTGATGATGTATAAAAAAAATAACACAGATTAAATATGATTGATCAAAAATAAGAATAGAAAATATGTTATTTCAGCAATCTCTGTAGATATAGAAGACTTCATCTGCTGTTTGTTTTTCAAATATCATGTGACCTCTGACGTCAGGTGGGAAGAGCCCATTGTCATTATGTACATTTATGCAAAATTTTGCCCTATTCTGACATGTACAGAAAAATCTTAAATTCTCAATAACTCACAAAGTTTTTAGAAAAGTTGAAGGTTGAAATTCAATAAGATTATGACTGGTAACATAAATGACATTTTAAAACTGATCTGACTTCATTGTGATCATTTGTTCTTAGGAGACTAACAAAATCACTAAAAGTTCTACTAACTAATTAACCTACAGAAAGATGCCACATTGATTTTGTGTTTTCAGATCCTACTAAGTCAAAAACTTGTAACTCATCAAAATATCAGACAAAAATTGACCCCTTCACAAAATTCTGTTGCATAAAATGGGCCTTTTCACTAAATTCAAATCTATGAAATGGCCCCTTCATAAAGTCCAAATCCATAAATTAGGCTCTTTCACAAAATTCAAATTCAAAATGCAATTTACAAAAGGCTTCCATGCATTTAGTATTTATTCAAATAATTACCTATACTTGGTCAAATAATAATAATTCCCCCCCCCCCCACAAAAAAAAAACATAAATATATTTTGTTTACCAAAAAAACAATTTGATTTTCACAAAAATGGGCCCTGAAAATAAAAACCTGGATCGATCCTTGAAAGAAAACAATTTTTCACGAATATTAAAACTCCTCATATCTACACAGTATAGTAAGGAAATAAAAACAAAACAAAACATAAATCTATATTTCAGCTCAATAAGGCCATTATTGTTACATGAAAAATGGGATATCATATCAGATTTCTTTGTTAACTAAAATTTAAACATAAGAAATTATTTTATTAAACTCAGTGGGAGGCCCTGTAAATCGATCAATTACAGCAATCACACATTATTCTACAGAAAAAATGGATTAGCTCATTTTAATAATGAATACTAATTTCATTGTATTGTGTGCAGTATAAGATATCAAAAAATACGTGTTTTTAAAAATAACGTTCATAGACTGTAATGTATCAGAAATCTTTAAATCCTTGTACATAAATCAGTTGCACAATTTATAATATTTTCAAAAGAGAACATGTCATAATGAATTTGAATAACATATATCAATTCCAAGAAACCCAATAAGTATTAACAGAAATTAGAATACAGAAAGACAGACAGACAAATGGATGAATCAAATCATAATCACCTTTCTTTGAAAGTGTTAAAATCACATAACATAATTGAAATTATATCTCTAGTAATTTTCAATTATATTCCCTAATGTATCTGAATATTTTTGTGTGACCATATAAACCTTAAGGGTACTCATATCATTCTACAGAAAACATGTTTTTATGTATATGAATAATAAATATTAATCTCATTATGTTTTGTACAGTATAAAGGTATTAAATATGCTTTATTAAATCATCTCATGTAGAATGTTTGTTATGTATTGAAATTCTATTGTGTGTCCCTGTATACAAACCAGTAATGTTTTTACTTTCCGGACACTATAATGAGGAAAGTATCGTAATCATGTCAAAAATCTGAATTTGAGATTTTGATGTTTATATACGTTTCGAGGTCCCCTGAGTGCATTTCCACTATTTTTACGATGATATATGTATGTATGTGTGCATGTCTGTGAGAGAACACGCTAGCATCTAAATGCTTTGTTCAAATAAGATGAAAGTTTGTACATATATTGTAAGTCACCATAGTACGAACCCTATAGACTTTGGTGAATCACTTATAGTTTTTTTACAGGGACAACAGGAAAAATTCTTTATCATTATGGCCTAAGGGGCCAAATTTGGAAAAGTGCGATAGTGCCTAAACGCCTTATTCAATTGAGCTGAAAATTTATATGAATATTATACATCACTGTTGCACTAACTATAAGCATTTTGGTGAATCTAGCACTTATAGGTTTTTACAGGGACACAACGATAAATTCTTTATCATTATGATCTATGGGTTCAAAGTTCAGTAGCGTTAAATAAAACATCGTGTAATATATGGAGAAAAATACTTAAACACTCTATTATGGTTTTCTCTCTTTTGTCTGTTTAACAACTCCTCTTTCTTTACTTTATCTACAAAACTGTTAATTACCCAATGTTCGGAAAGTTAAGTGGAGTCACTCCAGATTTTTTACACTATTTTTCAATAAGGAACATGCCATAGTAAACCAGAATAACATATATCAGTTTCAAGGCATCTTGAAAATATTTGCGAAAATTAGAGCACAGATAGATGGACAGACAGACAAACTAAAATCATAAACATTTTTCAACTGCGCTAAGAAGTGTTATGTGTTCTAATTAATTGATTGACTGAGATGCTCTAAAGGAGAAAAAATATTTATATTCAATGTTTTGAAGACACTGATGTGGAGAAAATACAAAAATACAAGGCGGCTGACAGGACTCATAGCGTTTTGTAGTACGATCTAATTGTAAGAATGGTGCCAAATTTTGTAGGAAGATTGAAACAAGACGGAGGACTCCATGAAAAAAGGAATTAGTTTCAAAAATCACCACAAGGGGAATATGGGGCATGTTTTTTAAAGTAAAACAACTGTCACAATTTATAATTTAAAATTGATGAAGTAAATTTTTAAGTACTGTTGTTATCTCCATTAATTATTTTGGAATTGGAAACACTGTGCTAATTTTTCCCTGTTTTCCATGTTTTAAAACTGTGGGTCAAAAACTGTGGTGTGTTTTAAAACTGTGTGGTGATTTTTAAAACTTTTTTTTTTGTGTGTGAAATCCTTCATCCCCATCTTGTTTAAGTCTTACAGAATTTAGCATTCTCACAATTAGATTGTGCTACGGAACAATCTGAGCATTGTCAGTTTAATTATGGTCACCTTGTACCTAAAATTAAAAGATTTTAGTATGGAGGACTATTAGTTTCAATCTACGGATTTTTACGATAAAAGTTTTATGATAGTTGGACATTTATCGAAATCGAAAATTTATCGAAAATATAATTGAATAATTTGAAAGTGATGTTATAATTTGGAAAAAAAAAAAAAAAAAAACTAATAGTCCTCCATACTAAACTAAATTCTGCTTTTGCCAGAATTTCATCAAAATCTTTTTTTTTTTTTTTTTTGAAAGAAAAAGAAAAGAAAATAATAATCAGTATCGAAAAAGTTTTTTTTTTTGGAGGGAGAAGGTCGAAATGTTTATATTTTATTAATATTTTACACCAAAGCTGCTAGTAGAAAATGCTGATCGTCTGCTTTTAATTTTGCTATTTTTTATACATAAAAATAAATATTCTGTTAAATTATTAAAACATTTTATTTATTTATTATTATTATTTTTTAATTAGAGCTCTGATTTTATCCGGGTGGTTCTTAGTTAAGTTGGATAGACTTTTTAAAATTAGTTTTTTTTTTTTTTTTTAATTTATTGTTTATTTAGAGCATTATGTTACATCAAATTAATAATATTAATATATATAGAAGGAGTTTTTACTGTGAGAAAAAAAATAAAATAAAGACAGCAATTTCTTTTAAAACACAATAATAATAAATTATTCACCATCAATAAAACTAAAAATAGAAAAAAGAATGACAAAATAATGATACCTTTTTTAGCGTGATAGGTTCAGTCTCCATTTTGGGAGCTGGAATTGGTACAGATCCAGATGGAAGAGGAAGAAACTGAAAATTTTAAGAGGGGAAAAATATTACTGAGCTTCAAACCTTTTTTTTTTTTTTTTTTGAAAAATATAAAATGAAATAATATTTAAACAAAAATATTAAATGAGTAAATAAATTAGGAGAGAAAAAATTGTCTATACCAAATAATTTATTGAGTTAATTTCCTTCAAATTAATATTTGATCATCAAAACTTTTATAAAGTTCAAAGACATATTGATAATAATTTCTACAATTGGTGCTGGTATATTCTTTTGTTAAAATTGAATTGGAGCAGTATCATTGATGCTTTTCTATTTCTGTATCATTATGAATCTTTTATTGCTAACAATTTCTTGGTCTTTACAATAATTGGAACATTATCTTTTTATTGAAATTTGAAGTAGGGTAAGTGCCCCAGTGATTGACACTTTTAGAGCAATCTCTGTTGTTTTTAATGTTCTACTCGTCAGAAAATATTTTTAGAAATCTTAAGTTAGTACATATGACATGAAAGACATTCAGAACCACATATATGTTAAAATTTATACATTTGATAACAATATATATATATATATTTATGAATTCTTATTTGACACCCACTCAATGTTCCAGTAATTGACACTGCCAGTTTTTCATTTTACCAGTTATTAGCACCTTATACTCCAGTGTTTAACATAAAATGTTAAAATTCTTATATGTAAAATATATGATTTTATTATTTTTCTTATTTCGGGATAGATGTCAATCACTGGAGCATGCCAATCCCTGGAACACCTACCCTATTATGTCATTAATTCTTTTTTTCTTTTCTTTCCTTTTTCCTTCCTTGTACAAATTATGAGGAAATATTGTGAAAGAGATTTATGAAAGAAATTTTGTAACTTGCATAATTCAGAATATATATATAAGAACAATATTTAAAATAATTTTCAGGGGGGGAAAAAGGGAAATAGTTTGTGTAACAAATAAGAATAATCAAACAAAAAAAAAGCATTTTATCAATCAAACAATTTGAATGAGCTACAGTATTTTTAATCACAAATATAGTAAAAATGTACTTCTATTCATATATCAATTTAAAATTAAGAACTGTCTCATATAACAATATTACAAATAAATATGTACAGATCTAGAAATTTTTATTCATGAATTCATCAACCATAAATATTCATATTAAGTAGATTTGTGTGTGTAGGTTGATTATATATATATATATACCAACTATGTGAAAATGCCAGAGCCAGGAATCAAACCTGGGCCCTCCACTTAACCTGCAGATGCTATTCCACTGAGCCATCCTGACTGATAACCAGCTTAGCATTTCTCACATAATAACCGTTGGCAAAGCCATCGTGTCTGCAAATGCAGATGTAACAGGTGAGACTATATTAATTGTAGCACAACTCCATAGACCATGAAATTTCAGTTTATAAATTTTTATTCATGAATTCATCAACCGTGAATATTCATATTAAGTAGATTGGAGTGTAAAGGTTGATTTCATATGTATATATATATACCAACTATGTAAAAAATGCCAGAGCCAGGAGTAGAACCCGGGCCTTCCTCTTAACATGCAGATGTTCTTCCACTGAGTCACCCTGGTGGATAACCAGGTTAGCATTTCTCACATAATAACCATTGGCAAGGGTGGTTGGCCAGCTTCCATTGGCCAGGGTAGCTCAGTAGAAGAGCATCCACACGTTAAGCAGAGGGCCTGGGTTCGATTCCTGGCTCTGGTATTTTTCACATAGTTGGTATAATTTACAAAATAATAAGCAACATATTACAGTGTTGGACTTATTTCAACTAAAATATAGTTAGGTGCTCTAAACCCCCATTTATTTATTACATTAAAATAATTTTTAAAAATAAGTTGTAAGTCTGGTAAAATAAGATAGTAATAATTAAAAATAATTTTCAGAGGAAAAAAAAATCAAATATGTTTTGTAACAAATAAGAATAACCATATAAGAAATAGTTAAAAGTGCATTATTAATTAAACAATTTGAATAAGCTACAGTATTAAATGATAAATACAGTAAAAATGCACTTCTATTGATATATCAATTTAAAAACTGTGGCTTACAACAATTTTACAAATGAATATGATTCTATTTATTTATCATACAGAGTACAAATTTTCAAAAGTTGAATGGAGCAATATTTATGTTCTTAAAAAAAAAAAAAAAAAAAAAGAATCGGAAGTCTAATTTAAAAAATAATTATAAGATAAAAAACTTTTTATATACCATGTTTTTAAATTTTCTGTTAAGTCATAGCTATAGAACTACATTAGCACTTTATCAATGTGTATAAAATTTTTAAAGTGATAATGACGTCAGTTTTTGTGAGATGCATAACTTAAATTTTTACAATTTTTTAACATTCACATTAATTAAATGTATTTATTTTTATGTTAAAAGAAAATGAACTCATTTTTTTTTTTTTTTTTTTTTTTGGGGGGGGGGGGCAACAATTAAATTATAGCTAATATTTTAATGGCTATTTTTAAAGCTATTAAGCGGTTATCATTTTCATAATTTAATTAATTAAAAAAAAACTAATCAAAAATTTGAAAATTGAGCTTCGAAGTATTGTGTTGTCATCGGGTTCTGAGCTATTCTGAAAGTTTTAAATGTCTAGCTAGTAAGGAAGTTAGTTAAAAATCGATTGCAAGATTTGTACCAAACAAATAAACAAACAAACAAGAATCAAAGTTAATAAAAACATAGTACTAAACTAGAATGAGAAAAATAAACAAACCTTTCCTATCACTTTTCTTAGAGCATAATACTTTGGTGTAGGATCTCCAGCTTCATTCAAAGGTGCATCATAATCATAACTTGTTGGACAAACAACAAAATTTGAATCAAGATTAGAACCTAAAATGGATTTCAACATATTACGAAAGAATAATTAAAAATACCAAATACAAGTACTCCTTTTTTTTTTTTTTTTTTTTTTCAAAATATTGAGGTAATATCTTACCAGCACTAAAGCCAAAGGATGTACCACCATGAAACATGTAGCTGAAATCAAAATCAAAAATAGATTATTTTAGAAAATTATATATATAATCAAGTAAGTACATTTAAAACAAGTTTAATTCTATGTACTTAATAAATTTTCAGAGTTGTATTTTGCAATTTTAATGAATGAATGATATTTTATAGCAAATTTTGCATTCTTAGAAAAAGTTATGTAAGCCTATTATTAAAGTGTAAAATATATATATATATTATATATATATAAAAAATAATATATTAAATAGGTAACTTTATCACCTTTCAGGGGGGAGGGGTGTTTTTTTTTTCTTCAATAAAACAGATTTTGGAGTGGGTGAGCAGGTAGCTCTATAATCTCAGAAAATCAATTATTTAGTAAACACAATAAAATTATACAGTATTATTTTTATTATTATTTTAATTAAACTGTATTATTTTGTGACAAAAGTATTCATAAAGTCACAGCAATTATGCAGGTTTATTTAAATAAATCTTTAAAATGTGTTATTCTTTGATGAACATTTTTCACTGGCTAATAGACTTTAGTGATGAAAACAAGTGAAAAAAAAAAGAATCTAATGTTTATTTATTTAACTGATTATTGATTTGTTTAACAGAAACTTTAGTTAATAGAATTCTAGTTATTAGAGATTCATTTACAATCACAAAGAAGATGGACATATGTATACATAAATTTTTCATTAGATAGGACAAAGTGTTTTCTTCTTCAAACTGCTATTGACTTAACAAAATTTAAGATAAAAAAGTACTGTTTTGTGATCAACTTTTACTCAAAGACTGTTTAAATATATTAGATATGGAATCTAAAATTATATAGCAATTTTAACACTTTTAGATATTTTTTATCAATATATTCAACAAGAAACTCCCATAAGACCAGCTTGATTTAAGTATATACTTTATATATTCTTCTCCAGACCATCTCGGGAAGATAATTTTTTGGTGTTTTGGTTGTTTATGAGTACCAAACATACATTATAAAGAAATTTTGTGAAATTATCCTTTTTCCACCCTTGGGCTAGGCAGGGGGAAAAAAATGCTTAACAGCGCTGTTCCAAATTACACTTTAGGATGGCTAGTTTTTGCGTGTGGGGTGTTGGTTAAGTGTACACAACACAAACTTTACGAGATTTTGTGACAGATTTTAATTTCATCAGCAGTGTAGTAAAAAGTGGGTAAGGCACAGCCAAATAACAGTGGGGACTCAGACTTGTCATGTTACAAGCAGGAAAGCTACTGCTGAAAGCAGCAAGAACCTTAACTAGGGTTTTGACCAATTCCAGTGATTTCTTTTCTTTTTTAATTTTTGATTTTTTACAGTTTTTATATAGATAATGATGCACAATTTTAAGGATTCATTTAAATATATTGACCAGCAAAACCTGCTAGTTATCTATTATATTTTAAGAATTTGCAAAATAATTAATGGTAATAATAAATAAACTGCAAAATCAGAATTTTTCATACATGTTAACAGATGCATTAGCTTGTAACATATCAGTTAATGTTTCAACTATTTTTTCTGTCTCGACTTGAGCATGAGGTTGACCCCAGTGATCCAACCATCCAGGATAAAATTCTGAGTTAATAATAGGCCCAGAAGCTTGATGCCATCTTAGAAGTTCAAACATAGTTGTAACATTTGATCCTATTTAAAAATATAAAATGTTTTATTATAATGTAAATTACAAAATAAATACTAGGTTATATTGTTTGTATTCATGATAGATATTTAATTAAAAAATATAATAGCTAAAAAAAAAAATTATAAACTAATAAATTAATAACTAAAAAAAAAATAGCTAAAATATTGTATCAAAAATTTAATATTTTGCATTAAATAGTTTATTTATATATAATTTAATTATATAGTTTATTATCCCTTTTTAATATAAATGCATCGAATGAGTTTTGTATATCTTGCAATAATCTCAATTTATTAATTATTCAAATTAAAAAAATAGTTTTAAGTTAAAATTTCCTTTACATTCATCTTTTAATAACACTGTGCAGTTGTAAATAGAAGCAGATACATGTACATTTTTTTTAAAAATAAATATATAAATAATAATTAGGTTGAATCGAAATTTAAAAAGAAAAATATATAAAGCTTGCCTGGAAATGATTTATTTATTTATATTTTCCTTCTTTTTCAAAATCTATTCAGGCATTGTGGATTATTACATGAATTTGAACATTTGTAGATAAAAAACTAGATTTTTTTTTTTTTTTTTTTAATAGTCATAAAGCATTAAGTGATGACATGATATATATACTAATAACAAATAAAAATTAAAAATTGTTGCATTTTTAGCAATGACACCTTCATGAGAACATTAAAGTATTGAAGATACTGCAAAAGTTTTTTCAAGAAGTTCAACATTAGAACAAATATTTCACATGATATCACTTTGAAAAAGATTTTTCATAATATTAAATGGGTTTAATAAAACATTTAATCAGTAAAGTGGGAAAAGCGACTTTTACAAAATGACATCCAATATTTATAAACATTTTAAATATTTTAGATTATAGTGTAGGCTCCATTTTAGGTTTGCCAATTTTTGTGAAAGATCCCCTTTAATATCCTCTATTTTTGTAAAGGGGGTCATCTATTTTGTTTGTCCTATTTTTTGGATTAAAATTTTTCCTGTAAAATTCCTGAAAAATGTCATTTTTCTATAGTCAATTGATGAAATTTGCACTTTTTCTTTTGAAGCCAATTGACAAATTAACATGAGAGAATTTTATGTCCGATTAATGAAATACAGAACAGAATAATTTTGATGCTAATTGAAATAAATTACTCTTCACTGCAAGATGAAATACATGACTGCTTTCATCAACAGCAGCTGAAATACATGACTATTTTCATCAACAAATGCTGAAATAGCAATTACTTCAGGGTTCACACTAGAAAAAAAACATTGAGTGGGATTTTCCCACTTAAACAATGATTTGATTTAATTTTCAGAATAAGGCCGATTAATTGCTGTAGGTCCTAGGCCTGATGGGGAGTGCCCTCCGTGAGGGTCTTTCTAAGGGGTCATAGCCCGTATTTACGCAAGTTTCGGAGAAAACTACACAAAACTCTGAACAGCAAGGCCGACGAGCACAACCTGGGATCGAATCTGGCCCACTTAAACAAAAAAATTAAGTGGGATTTTTTTTTTTTTATTTAAGTGAGAAATTACTTAGTTTACATTTTGTAGATTTTTTTTTTTAAAAAAGAATTGCAAATATGCAAATCAAACAATTGTAAAAAATTGAGAAAATGTTAAAAATGGAAATTTAATATGTTTTTTTTTTTTCTTTTCCCTTTTGCTGTTAACGACCCTCTTCACTTACCGTCGCCAGGAACAGCAATCCAATGTTATTCTATGGGGAAATTTTCTTTACAAATAACTTATTAACTAATACATATTTTTAAATTCTGTTTTCACATTCAGAAAATTCCCAACTGTTAAAATGACGGACCTTTTTTAAAAATGCATTTTTTTAATTTTTAATATTTTATTTTGAAATTGCAAAATGAAAAAATCTCACATATTTAAAATTCTTATTTTGCAGCTTCAAAATAAAATATAAAAAATTAAAAAAATATATTTTTTAAAAAGATCCGTCAATTTAACAGCTAGGAATTTTTAGAATGTATAAACAGAATTTAAAAATATGTATTAGTTAATAAGTTATTTGTAAAGAAAAATTTCCCATAGAATAACATTAGCTTTGGCTTTCGGCGGCGGTGAGTGAAGCGGGCCCTTAAGGACCTATGTTGCTTCAATATTCAGAATAAAAATTTTCATGATAAAAGTAGAAGGAATTGTTTAACTTCTTATCATTTAATCTGTTTAAAAATTTATTTTTAATTCGATTTTGAATACTCAAAGAATGCTTGACAGAAGTGCAGTAACTGGAAAAACCAAAATTATTTCAACTATAAATTGCATTCTTTAGCTTCTATGCTTTTTAGCTGTTGTTATTAAAATATGCACATACTCATATACTCTCTCAACAAATGTTTTCAATTAAAAAAAAAAAAAAAAAATCAAGAAATTCTAGAGAAGAGAAGTTAAAAACAAAGGATCACAACCTTCAAAGCAATTAAAAAATGGATGAAATATGAAATACCTGATACATAATGTGAAAAAATTGGGGGAGAGGGTAGGGTGGGGGGGATCCCCTTTGTGATACATTTTTAAGTGGTTTTTTTTTTTTTTTTTTTTTTTTAAACTTTGTGAGATTATCACAAACCCATCTTCGAATGTGAACCCTTTATTTCATTGCTAATTAATAAAATTCAAGCTTCTTTTTAAAGCTAATTACTAAAATATATGATTATATGTGATTTTGTTTTACTAAATCTACTTTTAATTGCCAAAATACTTGATTTTTACAAAGCCAATTTATGTTTACAAACCTCGTGAAAGAAAATGGTCAGTTGTTTAAACCCTCTCAGCATGTAGTCTCAAATGACATTTCTACTCAAAAAATTATCTTATTGTCTAAAAAAATAATCTTATTGACGACTCTAGCTTCATGGTTTTAAACTATAATTTTACGTCTTAAACGATAATACTTACAAATAAAGTTATTACGTTAAACATATTTAATTAATCTTAAAAATCTATATAATTATGTTCCAATGATAAAAGAGTTTAAACATTTGACACTTTGAAGTGTAAATAGTAAAAGAAAATTTTTTGAATTAAGAAAATGCCTAGCTATGTAAACAAATTAGAATATATGTATTTCCTGTTGTGAGAATTGAATGTTAAAAATTACAGATATTTAATGCATAAAATTTCAACTGTACTGATTTAGCTTTGAATTAACTTGTTTAACAAATTAATTTCCATTACTAAATGATCAATAAACCTTACTTTCAAGCTTCAAAGCTGCAGACATTTTTTGTTGAGGGCCCAACACCCTTAGCAGCTACATCGTTATGTTCCTTAGTGAGATTGTTGCTGTTTGTACTTTACAATCCTTCCATAAGTAAATGGTGCCGCATTTGGTCTATATTTGCCTTTGGCTCGTTGCCACTACAAAAATTTACATTACTTAATATTTCAATAATTTCCCTATTAAAAGTATAAGTCTGATTTTAATAATTTAAGATATTTTTAATGACTTTGAACTTGATTTTCAATCAACAGTCTTGATAAGAAACACAAATGTAGCTACTGAGGATGTTGGGGGCCCCCAACAAAAGGTCTACAGCTTTGAAGCTTGAAAGTAAGGTTTATTTATCATTTAGTAATGTATAAAAACAAGTTTCTAAAGAGTGTTTTAAGTAAATTAATTTCCATCTTTTAAAAGTAGCTTTAAATTTATATATATATATATATATATATAATAATGATTTATTAAGCATAGTAGAAGCCAAGCAACAGATACAAGATCACTGAAACCACAAAGACCAAAAAGAATGAAAAATTTCTTTATGAGTTATTCTTCTGAGAAGCTCAGAAAGGTGAAAAAATTCATCAGGGTATGAAATACACATATTTAAAGAAACCAAATTTATTAATTAACAGCCCGCATAACAAATGAACAATAAACTAACTCAACAAAATCTTAACAGAAAAACATAAACTAAATAAAAATTTATGTTAAATTAATTTTTTAAAAACTTAAAGGAAGGAAGGAAGGAAGGAGGCAGGCGGCAAGACTTGTGACTTGCTTGTGGGGTTAAACTAGTTTCATGCCGGCAACACTCCCCCAGCCTGCCAAGTTCAGAATAGGAGTCATATGGATTAAAAAAAGCAAAATTTCATACCAGATAAAGAATAATGAAACTATGAAGCAACAATGAAATTTATAGATTGATTACTATGTGTTTAATAGTATGGTTAGATTTTTAAGAATAGTTGGCAACTCAACAATGAAGAAACTTAAAATTTATATATATATATATATATATATATAAGCAACAAAAATTTACCTGCACCAAAGTCAAATGTGGATAAAACTTCATCAGTTTTTCCACAAGAAAGAGCTCTGGTATCACATCCATCAGTGGTGAACAGCACTACATTATGTTTTAATTTTTTGAGAAAAAAATCTCTTAAGTGAGATTTGTACTGTGCATCACATATCTGAGTACTTCCATATTCATTTTCTATCTAAAAAATAAATATATATTTTTTAAATTGAGTAATTATAAACTATTTCATTTTTTTTTTTTTTTTTTTTTTTAAATATAATAATTGCCAGGGTTCGATTCCCAGCTCTGGCATTTTTCACATAGTTGGCATAAAAATCAACCTTACATGTCACCCTATCTAAAATAAATTTTCACAGTTGATTTAAAATAAATAAAAATTTATTTATTTTATTTTATTTATTGAAACATAATAAAAGCAATGATGAGAAATCTTTTCATAATTTGTTTGATATTTTACTAAATTTATTTCCTGAAAAACTTTTTAGGGGGTTACTCTTACCCTCTTATTTTTCATTTGATTATCAGTTAGAAAAAGAATAATATGGTATGGAACTCATACTATTTTTCTAATGCTACATCACTGTAGACATATCATTACAGTTTGAGACATAAGATATGAGGTACTACATTTAAAACACTCTAATACTTAAAAAAAAAAAAAAAAAAAGCTGAAAATTGTTTTGCAGATAGTTTTATTTGACATACATTTCTGCATGAAGAGGCTACTGTTATTCACTCCTGTTTGAATAATTTAGTTATATTTATAAAACATTTAAGGCTATTACTTAATTAAAAAAAAGAAGAAAAATCAAATTATAATTTTGAACAATTTTACTCACACTGCTCTTTAACATTTATTTAATTACTTTTGAGTAACCCTGTAAAGTATATATTGTCTATAAATTGCAGATTATGCATCAAATAGTATGCTTAAATTTAACAACGGGAAAAAAAAAAATCAAAACACAACTTGAAATGTTTTACAAGCCATCTCCAATTGTTATTCTTGTCAAGGCCGTAGCCAAAAAACTTTTTTGGAGAAAATTCAAACTTAAAAAAAGTTTAAAATGATGTATAACTTAAAATTTTTTGACAAAGCTGGAAAATTTTGTGTGGGGAAGAAGGGGTTCTGAACCCCTA
Organism: Salticus scenicus; assembly: GCA_963930645.1. Classification (NCBI taxonomy): domain Eukaryota; kingdom Metazoa; phylum Arthropoda; class Arachnida; order Araneae; family Salticidae; genus Salticus; species Salticus scenicus. Next base: position 73,901,100 of record OZ005660.1, read on the forward strand.
AACCCTCCCTTCACTTCAGGGCTAAGATTTAGGTAACTAGCAGAACATACAATGATGTACAGCCCACTGAAGCAAAATAAGATGCTGCTGTTTGCTTTGGAGAGAAACAGATAAAGCAAAAATCGACTGGTAGTTCAGTAGCACATAAGGAATCCCACTAAAGTGCTAAGTAGAAAATCAAAAGGCACAAGAGATTCTTATTGAGAAAGATATTCCTTTGAAGTTTTTATCATACTATTAAAATCTGAATGTATGATGTTCAGCTATCTCCACACAAACTGCTGAATACAGGAAGATGCAAAAAAAACACACACACAAAAGATGTGAAATAATTCAAGTATTCTAAGATGACCATTTAAATTATATCATTTCAATTATTTTAAAATTAGAGATGCCAACTTCTAACGACAAAAAAGCAGGAGATTTTTTAACAGAAGTCACGAGACTTTTTCCAACAAGAAAGTTTGTAAGAAAAATGAGTAAAATAATGCAAATTTAATTTTAAGTAAAGCTTTATAAGCTTAGAAGGTATTTAAAATTAAATGAATAATATATGTTTCTTGCACTAACTATAAAAAAAAAAAAAAAAAAAAAAAACCTCAGACATATAGTCATTTAAGTCAAAATAGACAGATTTGATCATTCTGCTCCTAATATAAAACAATAAGAATCTTAATTATCTTTGTAACAGAAAAGGTAATAAAGAAATGAAAGTATCAGCTATATTCTAATGAAATTTGAATTCTTTAAGTTTTCAATAGTTATGGTATTAAAAAAAAATAAATAAATAAAAATCTTTTGATAATAAGACATTTTTCATTATGCCAAAACGAAAGTTAAAAATTTATTCTTAGCAAAAATTAGTTTCAAAGGATTGTATAGTAATTCACATTCAAACTGAACTTGATAAATTGCATGGCAAGATAAATTTCAATTTTCTTTCAATTTTTTTTACCCAATCCCACAAATTTTAAGCATAAATTATGCTAAGAGGGATAGATAAAAATTACATCAGAAAAGCAGGAGAAATGAGTGGAAAAGCAGGAGCATGGAAAAACAAATAAAAAGCAGGAGACTTCACATGTCTGTAAAACTTATTTCTAAAATACATTAAAACAAAAGATTATAAAAGGCCTGCTTGAAACTTCATGTGAGATCTGCTGCTGCAAGCTCGCAGATTTTTCGAACGCTCTCACATTGTGTTGATCGGCGACGAAACTGAAGTAGTAGACCTTTTTAATCTTTTGTTTTAATATTCCAATTATATTAAACCACCTGACCACCTTGTAAAAAGTCATAACTGTAATGTTAATTTCACTGTACAGTTTTATGATGCATAAAACAAAGGTTATATTTTCTTGCGACATAAAAGATGTTAACTCTGTATTGTAAGGTAAACCTGATAACTATTATCTATCACATTCACACTTTAACACAAGAAAAAAATTTATAATAAGTACAAAACTTTGAATAAACATCATAAAATGTAAGAACTCACAACAATTGTTTCGGGTCAAAAGAATACATGGCCCTTTGTCAGACGAATAAAGTAGGCACAAGTGCTGCCAACAAAGCGGCAATGTACTTACTACAAAACTGGAATTTAAAAGTAATAAGTACAAAACTTTGAATAAACAACATAAAATGCAAACGTTACCACTTTGTTTGCAGCACTGATGCCTATTTTATTTGCCTGATAAAAGATTGTTTATTTTTTTTTACCTAAAACAATTGTTGCGTTTTTTTGCTTTTTATGATGTTTATTCAAAGTTTTGTACATAGTAATTAAAAAGATATAGATTTAAAATCCAAAGTGAGTTTGAGTACTAGATAGTAGAACAATATACAGCTGAAAAAATGTCTGCCTGCGCCTACAGCAGAGCCAACTGCCTGAAGTGGCTAGGTAACAAAATGTAACCAACCAGCAACAGCGGGATAGATTAAAGAAACCTATTATAATAAGATATATAAAAATTTCAGACTTTTTGTCAGAAATGAATGGAAATTTAGCTTTCAGTTCAATCTAAAAAATTCTTTAAAAGACTAACAATTCGAATTTGGGCTTAGCAATTTGCCATTTTACAGAAAAGTGATTAAAAAAAAAAACACTGATTTTTTTTTTTTTTTTTTTCTGTAACTTCTGAAAAACAAATTTACACACTAAAACTAATATAAATTCTAGAAAGCATAATAAACGGAACTGGTTTAACACAGAGAATTTTTTTTTTTTATTAAAACAGAAAACAAATAATGAGATAGATTTAATATAACAAAATAAATAATACCTGAATAGTTATTATGGGTCCGCCATTGTTGTATAAATATGGTTCAACCACAGGAAGTAGTACACTGTACCACTTGTTAACATATTTTATATATTCTGAAATAAATAATATAACAATGATTTTTTTTTTTTTTTTGAAAACACATGATTTGAAAAACACAAACTTAAAATATCATTAAAAATTAAAACATAAATTAAAACATTTCTTTAAGTTTTGAAGCAAAACAAATTATTGCTATTTTACACGTAAGTTCAATTTTATATTAAAGACTATTTATAAATAAATACTAAAAACTTTACACTAATAAATATATAAAATATAGTTACATGGATATTTAATTTTGTTTTTGACTTTCTTGTTCAAATGTCATTAGCAGTTTATACTTATTCAATACAGATAAAGGTGACATTAGGGGGAAAAAAAAAAACAGGAAAGAAAAGAGGAAAGGATTGTATTAAAATAAATTAACTCACTAGGATCATAAGTTCTGAATTTCATGTTTGGATCGATTCTAAGCAACCAATAAGGAAGTCCACCCTAAAATTTAAAGAAAAGTTGAAAATATTAAAATTTCTTGCATTTAAGCTTAACTTTTTTGTGGATATTTTGGGCAAAGTACTTTCTAATTATGGGTATCCCCCTCATGCTCAGTACCAGTGTTAGAAATAAGAATTTTGAAACTAGGCGTCAAAATAATGCCTGGATTAAATTTTTTGGGCGTCCAAATGAAAAATCTAGGTGCCATCTATAATTAAATATGTATATTTAAAATAATAATAATAATAATAAAGCATCAACTTGTAAATAATATATGCTAGATTATATAAAAAAATATTTATGTAATGAATGTAATTACATTGATAATATTAAAAGTACATATTTAAAATCATAAATTCATTCTTCGCCCAGAAGATACATCATTCCACCACAATTTAATAGCATTTTCTGGGCAAAAATCTTCAAATTTAGGGCTGTTTAATTTAATAATTAACAAATCGTAAACTACTTTCATAAAGAAATGATTTCTTAAATCAGTTTTTATTAGGTTCAAATTAGGTTTTTATTAGGTTAAGTGAAATAGACTTGTTTGCTGTCTGATGGGGTGATGGGATTGGGAAAATTATTAGATATGATGAGGAAAAAATCCAGGCGTCAAATATGGCACCTATGATTGGAATTCTAGGCATCAAAATGAAAAAACTGGTCGCAAAATATGACTAACGACTGCTTATTTCTAACCCTGCTCAGTACCTATCCACGATGGTGCTCGGCCTGGCGACTTGTTGAAGTGATGTTTTTGCCGTTGCCGTCTTCTTTCTTTTAGAAGGTGGCGTCATAGCGGGTCAAGTCCAGTTTTTGATTCAATGCCATTGCAAGCTTCTGAATTATTAATAATTTCGACTGTTTCCCGAAAAAAGGCGTAATTTGGGTTATTGCACTGGAATTATTGTATTGTACTTTTTCGGGGAAACAATCGAAATTATTGATAATTTAAAAACTTGCAATGGCATTGAATCAAAAGCTGGACTAGTCTCACTACAGCACCACCTTCTGAAAGAAGAAAGACGGCAATGGCAAAAACATCACTTCAACAAGTTGCCAGGCTGAGTACCACTATGGATAGGTGCTGAGGATGAGGGGGATCCCCCGAATTAGAAAATATTTTGCCCAAAATATTCACAAAAAAGTGAAACTGAAATGTAAGGTTATTCTAATTATTTTAAAAGTTTAGTTAAATGCTTCATTGTTAAAATATAGTTTAAGAAGCTTTTCATGGGAGGATCCCCCCCCCCCCTTTTCAAATGCAAACTTGTTGAAGTGGACCTTGGCTATTTATAGCTTCATCCTGTTCTTTCAGTAGGTAGTGCCACTGTGGATCTATCTTGGTGGATTCATGGTCATTTATGGCAACTAGATTTTTAATTATTTCAACGCTTTCTCTATAAAACGCGTACATATGGTTGTTATAATTGGCTATTTTTGTGACGTCATTAAATTTTATATCTATTTCGTTTTCGCAATAAGTTCTAGCAAGGGTGGAAGTATATCTGGCATATTTGATATTGTTTTTTTTTATTTAAAATGAAGCACAACATAATTAATTAAAAAATATATATTGATAAACACTTTACTTAGGCTTCATCATCTCTTACAAGAAGCTTTTTGTGGGACAAAAAGCGATATAAAATATGCCAAATATACTACCGCCCTTGCTAGAACCTATCGAAAAAACAAAATAGATATAAAATTTAATGACGTCACAAAAATAGCCAATTATAACAACCATATGTACGCGTTTTATAGAGAAAGCATTGAAATAATTAAAAATAAAGTTGCCATAAATGACCACGAATTCGCCAAGATAGATCCACAGTGGCGCTACCTACTGAAAGAACAGGATGAAGTTATAAATAGCAAAGGAGCACTCCAACAAGTTCGCAATTGAAAAGGGGGAGGATCCTCCCACGAAAAGCTTCTTGCAAGAGATGATGAAGCCTAAGTAAGGTGTTTATCAATATATATTTTTTAATTAATTATGTTGTGCTTCATTTTAAATTAAGTTATTAAAAGTATGTTTGTTTATTTTTTTTCTTTTAATATTTTTAATTCATTATTACCTGAAATTGTTGACGGTGACGAGACTATTAATTAAGCACCAATATTCCATTTTATATTAGATTTAGTTAAACTGCTTTTGAATAAACATGTGCTATGTAAATTAAAAAATATATAAAATACCAGCATACAGGGACTACTAGGACAACTGGATTGATGATGCATAGACGCTTATCATTAGTGGTGATGAGCATGATTTATTAAAATTTTGATAAAAAACACCGGAAAAAGAAGTGAATAATACTATAATAACACACAAAAAATTCTCAAAAATGCCTAAATTAATATAAATAATATTATATTTTTAAAAAACTAAAGAACACACTTTTATTGAAATGTGAACTAAAAAGCACAAAATATCTATATTTATAGTATTAAAATGCAGGGTAAGAAAAAATCGTGTGAGTGACACACCATAATATTTACATCTTTAATTAAAAAAAATTAATTGATTAATTGTTGCCATTCAACATTATACAAATACGGCTAAATCCTGTGCCACACACAATAGAGTTTAATATATATATATATATATAGATAGATAGATAGATAGATAGATAGATTTTTTTGTTTGCCCCTGATGGGATAGGAGCCAGGAAACACTTGTATGTAGTATTGTCATCGACTATGAAGTCGTGTGCAAAATTTTAGGATAATCGAACGAACAGAAGTGGTCGAAAATTGAATTCCAAGATTCAGTTACATACATTAATAGTTACATCATATCAAGTTAATAAAAGCATGTTAAAAGTAACACAATGAAAGAATGAAAATAATTTAGAATTAAACAAAAACCATTTTTAAAAAATCTTCCCTGACTGGGCTCGAATGTTAGACCTTTAGGTTCGTAGCCCGAAGTTTTAACTCACAGCCACAGCGTTCACATAGGAAAAGTCTTTTTTTACAATATAGATTTTTTGTTTGCTCCCAGAGCGGTTACAAACATACATACAGGTGAAGCTAATAAAAGCGTGTTAAAAAAAGTAGGAAGCATTTTCTTCTGTTTCAGAAAGTTGTAAAAATAATTTTGTGGTAAGCGTTTTAAAATAATGAAGACTTTCCAGAAAATATTGATGTTGAATAAATGTTCTTTTAGAGCAAACATCTAAAAATTATTTTCTGCTAGTAAAATTTGAAGGAATATCCTAATAGCACAGCTAGTCAATGTTAAGTCACTGTGACGTCACAAACGGTCATGGTGCTATTAGGTTATGTATATATTTATGTGATGGTTGTTATTGAAATAAGCCATGGAATTCAAGAATTTTTTCTGAATTACCTCATGAAAAGATGTGATTCAAAAAGTCTGTATATCCTGAAAAAGAAGAAAAATACTAGACAGAAAATAAAGACATTGTAATGAAATTGCCTCAGCCTACAATCCATCAGAAAAATAGTTGCTCACGTTCATCAACTTTACTGTCTTTTGATTTTAATTTTTCAAATTTTTATGAAATAATTAATACTATACTGTTTCTGTACATTGTATTTTGAATTAAAATGTGCTGTCTTTATATAACTACTGTAACTCTACTTTTTGTGTTCATTTTGATATGCCCAATTAGACCCACAGGCTGACCCTACAAACTCCAATCCAGGAGACTAATGGAACAAATACAATAGTGTGTAAATGTTATTATATTTAATAGACAAAAAATTTTATCTCTTCTAATTATTTTGTCATAAAGCCAATATTTTCTTATTATGCTTAAAAAAAAGTAATAATAAAATGAAATAAAATATTATTATTATTTTTTTTTTTTTAATTAAAGACTTTTTCTATTAGCTTGATTTGCACAAAAAAGTATGAAAAGTTTAAAATGAAGTGTTGCCACCTAAATTTCATACTTTAGTTAATTTTTAAAAATCTAATTGTTGTATGGAAAAACTGTTTGCATCCCTAGATTCAGAAAAATCGCCCCTTTGATTTGGTACCAAATTTGTAATGAGCCACATACTTTTTAAAATGAATGAAATGAATTAACCCATTTATGCCTACTGTTCCATTTTTGGAACAGCAGTCGAGTGAAAGTTATTTTTAGCTTAGGAATTCAAGGTCGCACAGTGGCTGGATTTCTGACGTCAGCCTGCTTCATAGGGGCATAGCAATTTTGCTTAAAACATTCAGTTAGTCACTACTGCAGCTATTTGCATGCAATGAGGTCGTGAAAGTTGGTTTATATTTTCCTGAAGATTTTTGAAAAATCATCTATAAACAGGTAATGCAGCAATGGTTTTGCCTAGTGTTCCAAAGATGGAAAAACCATATTACTCATACATGGCATGAAATAAAAAAGATTCAGCAAATTGTTGTTTTTTACATTTTTCTACCTAACATATATGAATTTCATGCAAAAATTCAAAACTTTCAACCTCCAGCATAAATTGATTAAAATGAAGTGTTTCCACCTAAATTTCATACTTTAATTAATTTTTAAAAATCTAATTGTCATGTGGAAAAACTGTTTACACCCTTGGATTCAGAAAAATTGCCCCTTTTATTTGGTACCGAATTTGTAACGATAGGACTGATATTTCTAATTTATTTTCCCCTTTTTCCGTTTTTAACGCAGATTCAATGGACGGTTTATGACAGAGAATGTAAGCTAAAAACAAGTCTTTAAAAAGACTAAATTAGTTTTTTTTTTTTTCCCAAAATACTTTAAAATTGTACCATTAGCCCCGCTATTTCCTATGTATAATTCTTGGGGCATTTATTGTATTTTTTGCTAATGTTATTTATCACACATTGGTCAAACTAAACAATCTTAAATTCTGTCTAAAAACATATCTGTTATGTCAGTAAACAAGAAACCAACAAAATGGCCATTTCAAAGCATTGTTGTGAGAAAAAAAATGTCAAATTTGATACAGCTAAATTAATTTGCAACCCCAAATCTACACACAAACTTGATTTCTTTAAGGTTTTTTACATCTATGAGAATCTAAAAATATTGTTATTTCTGATTTCACTATATCCCATTTGTTTGGTTGTTGGAAATTTTACATTCAGTCCATGTTTTCTTAATTTCTTCTACATTTTTGTTACAAATATCACTTCTCAATTTCCTATTGGCCAATCACCCACACTCCAGGTAATTCTATTGGCTGATCAGAATCTGATTCCTTTCCTATATATATAGGAGCAGTTCCCCCTCATTTCTTTATGCATTGAAGACAGTACAGTAAAAGCTACTAAAACAGCCATCTGCTATTCAATTTTTCTTTTTGGCATTCCAGACGTTGAAGATTTTTCTTGGGTTCAATTATCTAGAACCTTTAATATTTAATAGAAATACCAGATGTCTAATTAAATATTTGATGTTGACTTTCATTCTATTAGTCATAGTAAAAAATTCATTTTGAGAATTTTTTTTTATTTTTTATATATATATATATATACTGTAAAAACACTTATTTTTGCGAGCCCGTCGTAACCGCGAAAATTTAAGCCTCGCAAAATACTTTTTTTTTTCACCTCGAATAATAATAAAAAATCAGGAAATTTTCACTTACCAAAGTTCACAGGCATGGACGGTCCGAATCCGAGAAAAATGAAGGGGATGAGGTGATTATATTTTTGGTGTAAAAGGGGGTTCAGAAGTCCCTAGTTTGATAAAGAGCGAGGGAAAAAAGAGATTGAGAAAAAAAACTTGCTTGAGTTAGAATGCACGCGTTGAGTCAAGGCCAAAGTTTATGTATATAAGCACCGTTGTGAGAATGAATTATTTTCAGAGCGATGGAGAGGGGGTGGGATGAACTTTTCGGACAAAAGGAAGTTTCTTAAAATGCTTCATACAAAACAGGTTCTATATTTAGGTACTTTTTAACTTTAGGATTTCTCAACTTTCGGTTCTATTCATTTAAAATTCACGAAATTTTCAGCTTGCGAAATCACCAATATCTTCATTTTCGCGAAAATAAGTGCTTTTACAGTAAATATTGCAAAAGAAAAAAAAAAATATCTACAATCATTTTTGAAGACATATAAACAAATTATTTTTAAAAATTCACAATAACATATTATTGCAGCCTAACAATGTCCATAAAGTTAAGGTTCCCCAGTTAGAGAATGTTAAGATCAGCTAACCTCATATTAATCTATGGTGAAATGTGCCTCATTATCTTTTAATAATACATATTTTTAAATTCCGTTATAATTTGGGAAATTCGTACTAATACTTGTTTTTAAAAAATTGAATATTTTTATTTTAAAGTTATAAATTGCCAAATTTCATTTACTGAGTTTCCTAGTAACAGGAACAGTGGAGCAAGCACTGCAAATTAATTTAATATCTCAAAAAGAAATCTCGGGCTTAAAAATGAAAACCTAATTTAGATTATCTCTAAATTACTGCATTCTTCGTATATTCTTTAATAATTTACTTTTTTTTTTCTTTGTATGTGCAAATTTTACATTTTTTATAACCTGCTAACGTTTTTTGTAATATATATACCAGATAGTCCAGCAGATAGATCCCTAGATCGCAGATAAGTTTTGTTTGCTGCAGATAAAAAGAGAAAATTCTGCTACTGAAATGAACCTTGATAGTTAAAACTTTACCTTCTAAGAGTTTGTTCCATATACAGTAGAACCTCATACAACGTGATTTCGTATAACGAGATGAAAAATCTGCGACTATTACTCATACAGTGCGATAAAGAGTCTCGTATAACGCGTAAGATAAAGGAAGCATGTGACGACATCTTTTCTACTTTCAACCAGTTCAAGGTTACTTACTTTTACACTGCAGATAAGGATTGCCCTGTTACTATGCCAACACCCGACGCTTTTGGTCTCATTGCGGAATGAAATCGTCTGCTCAAATTATGTGTCTTATAGCGTGATTTCTTATCACGTGGAACATATCCCCCGCGTTATACGAGACTCTACTGTATTAATATTTTCTGAATACAACTCACTAGTATAATTTCACTTAAGGGAGCTTTAAGAGGCAAAATTTAACCTTCTAAATGCTTGTTCCATGTTTTTCCATTTTTTGAAATACAAATTATATCAGTTGATGTTAAAACTAAGATGTGCACTTATAAAATATCGATATGTCGCTCATCTACTACAATAACTATATAACTCAAAAATCTAAATTTTTTCAGGAATTGCATTAATTTTTGAAAATTGTAACACAAGATAAAAAATGGCATGATTTCAAGTTAAGATGTTGTTGCAGCATATTAGTGATATCAGGGATTGATCTAGGCAGCTAAAGGACATAGGTATCATGCATCATGTCTTTTAGCTGCCCTCTCAGAACATTCTGTGTTATAAAGATATTTACAATCTTTAAATCTTTAAAATAGGCCCTTTCACAAAATTCAAATTAATAAATTTTTTTTAGAGGATTTCATTTTAAATATATAGATAAAAACAAAGTATAAACATTAATTAAAAAACCTTGAACATTACTTTGTGCGTCGTCGTTTAAATTTTTCAACCGGGTACCCGGTCCTCTTCAGAACGACATCTTCTGTGTAAGACTTCAGCTTGACTGATCTTGAACGTGTTTTGCCAAAAGATGGCGCCATACACGGTCTGGGGCTACTGCACCACTGTCGTTGCATGCATCATTATTGGTTGAAATCTCTATCGATTCTCTAAACATTGCGTAATAGTAATCATCGTAATTTGCTATTTTAGAGGCTTTATCAAAATCTATTTCAATGTCTTGTTTATTGAAAGTTTCAACTAAGGCTGTATTATATTTTCCCGTTTTTATATCATTTCATTTTATAAAAATGCTTTCCCCCCCCCCATGTTTTAATTTTGAATATAACTTTTAATGAGTACCTATGCCTTACCTGGTTTAATAAAATACTCTTACCTTGATATTAAGCATAGTGTGACTTCTAAAATGGAAGGTTTCATACAGCATTTTTATTTATTTTTTACTTTTTTCTTCACAAAAAAAAAAAAAAAAAAAAGCTTATTTTATAAATTTATTTCATTTTGTTCACAAAAAGTAAATAAAAATTTCACAGATATATTTTATTTTTCACAAAAATTGGGAAACCAAAAATTAAAACCTGGATATATGCATTGTGAAAATTAAAAGAAAAAGGTAGGAAAATTACCATGTCTCTCTCTGCATCAATAAATGGACCAGTACGTAAAATAACAAGCATGTCTAGGTCTTGAGCTGTTTGTAAAAATTTTGGCAAGTTATTATTCCCTTCAAAGTTGTACACTCCAGGTTCTGGTTCATGTTGACTCCATTCAACGTACCTAAAATTCAATAAATATGACATTTTATTTAGTCTCATTAAACACCGAGACATTCAATGAAATTCTAAACTACACAGTTTAGTTTCCATTCCATGCATTATTTTCAACAGTTATAAAGAAGGAAGTTGTGTAATCTACTTACGTTTGAATAGCATTTAAACCAGCCATTTTCATCTTATAAATTCTGTCATGCCACAGTTCATGGGGCACTCTAAAATAATGAATAGAACCAGAAACATAACGGAACGGTTTTCCATCTTTTACAAAGGTGTCATGTTTATAATCTACTTTAAAGTGTCTTGTATACACCTTTAAAATAAAATAAAGTCATTAATGAAAAAATATATTTTTAGCATTATACACATATATAATAAAAAGCCAAATCATTATGACTTTCACTCTTTTTTTAATGAAAAATCTGTATGACACAGTGGGTACATTATCGGGAAAGAATACTATTTAATCTGCAGGAATGTGTGAGGGAAGTTGTATTTGAAACTGATACCGATACCAGAGTCATAGAAATTAAACACCACAACCTCTGGACAAAAGGTCAACTCTTTGTCTATCAATAAGTTATGATAATCTATTTAAGAAATGGTATTGCTCTGATGACACTACTACAGTATTCCCTTTCCCAGCGAGTATGAAATCCTACGAACGATATTACTCATGTGGATGGTAGTGGTTACCAGACTGTGCTGTCAATTGTTTGTGTGTAAAGCTGCACTATGTGACAGGTTCTATGCTATAAAGGTTTCAAAGTCTCTGGTGCTGCCATCTATTTCCATACTGTGAAGATATTTCATCCGGAGCATTCAAGGTGGTCACCAATTACATGAGCGCATGCAGGAAGTTGTATTTGAACCTAGGATCAGAGGCATAGAAATCAAACGACATATTTCTGGACTAAAGGTCAACCAGTTATGATAATCTATCCGAGAAATAGTTTGATGGTGCTGCTACAGGAACAACTATAGTATTTCCCCTCAGCTAGATTTGGCGATTTTTCGTTGGCGATTATGGGTAAATTCTACTTTTGAAGTGGTTGCCATGGATTTCTAACGTAAACAAAACCGAAATATGTTTTTCAGAATGGCATCATTAAAATAATTCATTGAACTTATTTCTAATAATAACAAAACAAATATGTATTTAAAATTGACTTACTTTCTTGATGTTTATGAATTTCGTTATGCTTTTACATTCCATACAGTTATTCAGTTTAAATGCTATTTTATATTTACCGGTAAAATATGATTATATAAATTAGAATTTCGTTTAACATTTTGGAACAGCTTTACTATATGGCACGCATTGCTTATTGCCGTTGCCGATGTTTTGATCACGTGGTATGATGGTGTTTTGATTCAGTTTGTGAGTCGGTACTGCGAATTGTTTCACAACGTCGTGAATCGAATCAAAATGTTCTGAAACAATACTTTTCATCACTATGAAACATTTTTTTTATGTTTCACTATGTTTTCTGCTGTTTGCTCGCTTCGCGAGCATTAAAACCAAAAAAAACATCACTGGACGCCCCTAATTCGTGGAGCATGAATCAGTAAAAGCATGAAAATTCATGGAGCAGCGGTCACTATGTTTTCTGCTGTTTGCTCGCTTCGCGAGCATTAAAACCAAAAAGAACATCACTGGACGCCCCTAATTCGTGGAGCATGAATCAGTAAAAGCATGAAAATTCATGGAGCAGCGGTCACTATGTTTTTTGCTGTTTGCTCGCTTCGCGGGCATTAAAACCAAAAAAAAACATCACTGGACGCCCCTAATTCGTGGAGCATGAATCAGTAAAAGCATGAAAATTCATGGAGCAGCGGTCACTATGTTTTCTGCTGTTTGCTCGCTTCGCGAGCATTAAAACCAAAAAAAACATCACTGGACGCCCCTAATTCGTGGAGCATGAATCAGTAAAAGCATGAAAATTCATGGAGCAGCGGTCACTATGTTTTCTGCTGTTTGCTCACTTCGCGAGCATTAAAACCGAAAAAAACATCACTGGATGCCCCTAATTCGTGGAGCATGAATCAGTAAAAGCATGAAAATTCATGGAGCAGCGGTCACTATGTCTTCTGCTGTTTGCTCGCTTCGCGAGCATTAAAACCAAAAAAAACATTAGTGGAGCATGAATCAGTAAAAGCATGAAGATTCATAGAGCCTCGGTCACTATGTTTTCTGCTGTTTGCTCGCTTCGCGAGCATTAAAAAAAAAAAAAAAAAAAAACATCACTGTATACCCCTAATTAGCGATGCATGAATCAGTAAATGTTACGTTTCGATACAACAGAAAAAAGTATCGATACTCTGATTGGGGTCTCGAATCACCGTCATATCACGCGATCAAAACATCGGCAACGGTAATAAGCAATGGGTGCCCTATAGTAAAGCTTAGCCTTGTATAATAATACTTCACGGAGTGAAATAGAAATAGAACAATGAATAATTATCTCTTTATAATCAATTAATAAGCTGGTTGCCATGGTAATTAAAAAACATAACGCTAGTTGCTATGGCATAAAAAATAAATAGTATGCAGCCTGCAGACGATGTTGAAATGATGTTATAATATTTCACCTAAATTACTACAAAAATCATTATATACAACGGTCGTATTTTATTTTTTACTATTGATTAATTTTGTTTATAATTTATTATTAATTTGCATAGTAATAAAAAAATGACCAAACGCTGGTTGCTATGGCTTAAAAAGTAAACAGCATGCAGGTTGCCATATTGTATTGCAAACAATCCAGAACGACATCGTTATCGCTCAAACCGGCGCCAACGAAAAATCGCCAAATCTAGCTGAGGGGAAATACTATAGTTGTACCCTGCTACAAACTGCTGTTGAGAATACTGAGGTATCAAACCTGTCAATTACTAATGCATGTGGTAGAAAAGAGTCTAAGAAATAAATTGTGATGGCCTATGAGCTCAAACTTGCGCCATTTATTAGAAGTTTACAAGCTGTTGCTTTGAGTACTTACACAAAGTAGATGAATGATGAAAATACCACTAGTAGACTCAAGTTGTAGAAAAGGTGAAACTAAATAATATATTTTTTATCCAAGCACAGATAACAAAAAAAAAAAAAAAAAAAAAAAAAAAAAAACTAGAGATATTAAGTAGCAGGACCAGATGTCTAATTAGTTATTTATGTGGGTTAAGGCCAATTGATTTCCTAGATATAGGTGCATGAGATGGTCGCCTATCCTTAAAAAGCTCCAACAGGAAAATGACATGGTGTCTGTTATTTTAACTGTAAGATCTCAGTGAAAAAATAGTTTTTGAAATAATTTTATTACAAAAAACTCCTAAGATATTTTTATTATTGATTTCAAATCAATTAGCATTGTCTTCAAGACTGACACTTATTATATTCCTAAGATAGTAACAGAGAGCAAGCAGTTATAAACAGTAGATACATTTTTTCAGCTAAGCACTTTTGTTTTAATATTTATTTTAATAGTTATTGACACAGTTGGTAAAAAGACGATTTTTATACACCAAACAGATTATAAATATATTTTATAATTTTCCAAACCGTCCTTATTTTAGTATGAATATGAATCAGCAATTTTAATTTCTTTGAATAACATAAAATAATTCTTAGCTTATGTTTTTAATAATATGCATAAATATGGAAAATAATTTCTAAAAATATACTTACTGATGTAATAAAACAACTTAAAATTATTAGAAGAGTGTTTCGATAATTCATATTTAGTTTTCACTTTACTCTAGAATATCATCTAAACGAAAATGCACCCCTTTTATTCTAGATATTCAAAGATACGTTATCTTATAATATATCAACATTATTTACTTATCATTCATAATAACCGCTTATGTCTGCTCGTTGATTTCTCTCCGCATAATAAACATAAACAAAACAAAATAAGGAATGGCTAAATCCTGAACTGTCCGGTTCAACATCACAGAGGTTGAGGGAGTTTTATGATATCACTTTCGTACTACACTATGGGCAATCCGCGTTTGTAATGATCGATAGATGGCGCTCTCTGAACACTGCAGTTGTTAGTAAATATAACAGCCACGTGTAATTATGGCCGTGACTACGCGACCGGCTGGTCCGGTTTTCCAGATCTCCGGTCTCCCTGACCGGCCGACGCAGTAGGCTACTGCGCTTCGCTGTGTTTTGGTTAGATTTTCTGCTAGCCAATGAAAAGTGTACAATGGAGGAAAAAGAAAATATGAAGAAAAAAGTTGATTACGGTAACCTCATTCCTTCGCCCAGGAGTAGGGTTGATAGATATTATGATGTATCACTGTCTGGCTAAAACAATGATTGCTATTGTATTTTATTTTTTTTATTTATTGTTTGTTTACAGGAATCTGTGATCCCTGCCTGAAGGTAAAAGTTATTAAAAATGGAACAATCGCATTTTTTTTTCTTTGTAACACTTACAAATTTGTTAAAGCAGTAATGTGCAGTATTGTAAAAACACTAAAATGACTAAGAAATAGGAAAGGGATACATTAAAAATTTAAATTTTATTATTTTCAAAAAATGTTTTATTTATCCTTCTTACTTCGTCCATATTACTTCCAATAAATATCCTGATTTTTTCTTACTATAATTTTACACAATATAAATGCATTTTATAGCTTATAATTATGAATGAGAGGTAACAATTTCTTTATTTGGAGTTTGTGAAAAACAGGCTATTCTGGAAGGAATTTAGATCTGAAAGTAGAAAGAAGTTTTTTTAAAAAAACTTCCTTATGAATTTAAATACAAAATACTTCAGACTTCTCAAAACGTAAAATTGTCTAACTGATTAGAAACTCTTTACCATTTCCAGAATTTAGTAAAATTTCATAAACAAGTTACCAAAATAGTTACCAAAATAGTAAACAAAAATAGTTTGAAAAACAATTTTAAATAAAGTATTAGTGTTCTTTTGTATCTCCATCATAGTCGTTATGTTTTGGAAAATAGTTATCCAAAATGCAATAGCTAAAGGACAAGTTTTCTTCTTATATTAAGTATTTCTGACCATTAGCTTTTTAGTCACCTAAATTTAGTAAAAAAAGAAATTGAAAACAGGCTGTCACTAAAAAATGTAAGCCATTTATGAATGATATATATTATTATTATTGAAGGCACTGAAAGTGGATTTAATTTTTAAGAAGAATTCATAAAACTGATTGCCATGAATATATGTATATATCTAAATAAGAAAGCTTTTTCAATAAGTTTTATTTATTTTTTCTGCTTCTGTTATATTATTATATGTAAAGTATAGTATAAGCTTGATATAAAGCAGATTTTATAGTACAACATTAACTATATGTATATCCATTCAAAAAGGTTATAAATCAAACACAACTAAGATGTTCAAATTGATTTAAGATTTAACATTATTCAATTATAATGCATTATATACAATATTTCCCTATTGTCCCATCATGTTAGGCTTTTACTGTATCTTATTAAACAGTGTGATAATTATTTTTTTATTTCAAAATTATTTTTATTGATGTGTAATAATAGTTCTTTCAGCATATCATGACTAAATTTTAAAAGTAAATTTTCAAATTAGAGTTGAAACATATAGAGAAATCCAGAATAGTATGCTAACTCGCATTCATAAATTTATTGTTTGCTTTAAAAAAAAAAAAATGATTTTAGCTTTTTTGTTAAATAAATTTTAAACCATGACACTTGTCGTTTCTTTATTCCTATAATCATCTGTGTAAATTTAAAATATTAAATTGCATATCTTCCTGTTAAACATATTCATATTTGAATAATTTGTTCAGTTGAAATCTGCTCATATTCAACTAAGTTAAATCGAAAGATATTTATATATTTATCATGCATTCCATCATAAATATTTGTTTAATTGGATTTTACATGATACATTAAAAAAAAAAAAAGTTAACCACATTATTTTTCATGATTTGATTATTTTTTTATATTGAATAGTTTTTAAAAGTTAAATTAGGAAGCTTTTGCAAAAAGTGTTTCATGTATGATTTAATCCCCCCCCCCCCCCATAAGTTTTTAAAAAGAAACTTCCCATATTCAGCTAAATTAAACTGAAAGATGTTTATATATTTATCATAAATTCCATCATAAATATTTGTTTAATTGGGTTTTACATGCTATGCTACATTTTTTAAAAAGTTAACCACATTGTTTTGCATGATTTGATTATTTTCAATATTGAGTAGTTTTTTAAAGTTAAATTAGGAAGCTTTATCAAAAAGTGTTTCATGTATGATTAAATCCCCCCCCCCCAATAAGTTTTTAAAAAGAAACTCCCTATAAACTAAAGGAAGCTTTTTAAGTGTTTCATATATGATTAAAACCCTCCCCCCCCCCCATAAGTTTTTTCAAAAGAAACTTCCCATATTCAACTAAATTAAACTGAAAGATGTTTATATATTTATCATAGATATTTGTTTAATTGGGTTTTACATGTTATGCTACATTAAAAAAAAAAGTTAACCACATTGTTTTGCATGATTTGATTATTTTCTATATTGAGTAGTTTTTATAAGTTAAATTAGGAAGCTTTTTCAAAAAGTGCTTCATGTATGATTAATCCCCCCCCCCCCCCCAGCATAAGTTTTTAAAAAGAAACTTCCTTATGAATTTAAATTTTTCAGACTTCTCAAAATGTAAAATTGTCTAAATGATTAGGAACTCTTTACTATTTCCAGAATTTAGTAAAATTTCATAAACATATCACTTACAAGTAGTTTGAAAAATAATTTTAAATAAAGTATTAATGTGCTTGCTGTATCACTATCTCTATCACAGTCATTTTATTTTGCAAAATGCGAAAAGTTATCCAAAATGCAATACCTAAAGAACAAGTTTTTCACTTTTTTACCATAGAATTTCATTAAGTACTACTATTCAAAAAATCTTCGCCGAGAATGTCACAATTAAAGATGAATCTTTTTTTTTTTTTTTTAAGTATTGGGATTTCTGACCAATTGTGAAAAAGGCGTTTCTGTCACCTAAATTTAGTAAAAAAATAGAAATTGAAAACAGGCTGTCACTAAAAAATGTAAGCCATTTATGAAAGATGTATATTATTATTGAAGGCCCTGAAAGTGGATTTAATTTTCAAAAAGAATTTCTAAAACTGATTGCCATGAACATATATATATATAAATAAGAAAACTTTTTCAGTAATAAGTTTTATTCATTTATTTATTTTATTTTATTTTTTTATTTGCTTCGCTTCTACTATATTATTATATATAAAGTACAGTGTAAGCTTGAGATAAAGCAGTTTTTTTACTACAACATTAACTATATGTATATCCATTCAAAAAGATTATAAATCAAACACAACTAAGATGTTCAAATTGAGTTAAAATTTAACACTATTCAGTTATAATGCATTATATAAAATATTGCCCTATTGTTCCATGATGTTAGGCTTTTAATGTATCTTATTAAACAGTGTGATAATTATTTTTTCATTTCAAATTTATTTTTATTGATGTGTAATAATAATTCTTTCAGCATGTCATGACTAAATTTTAAAAGTAAATTTACAAATTAAAGTGAAACATATAGAGAAATCTAGAATAGTATGCTAACTTGCATTCATAAACTTATTGTTTGCTTTAAAAAAAAAATCATTTAAGCTTTTTTGCTAAATAAATTTTAAACTCAACTTAAACCATGACACTTGCTGTTTCTTTATTCCTATAATCATCTGTGTAAATTTAAAATATTAAATTGCATAGGGTCAGGTGGGGTAAAATAGGTCAGTTAAAAAAAAAAAAACTTAAAAAAAACATCCAAATATTTTTTAAATTCTAATTTTGCTGGTTTCATATAATATTATTTAAATTAGTCTTCATTTGTATACAAAATTAACTGTAACTGATACGTTTTAGTTACATCCAGTAATTATTTGTGTGTTTCGTATTAGTAACTTGAATGTGTTGCTAAGAAAAACTTTGGTTTTGAACTAATTCAAAAGCAAATTTTACAGTTTTTCATTATCATATTCCAAAAAGCACATTTTTAAGATGAATTTCCTAAACTTCCGTGAGAAAAAAAATGTATATACAATAGAGAGCCAGAAATCCGCCGAAGTTCAAAATCCACACAGCTTGTCAGATACAAACAATGAAATTCACTATTAATAAATTACAAAACTGCAAATCAGAATTTTTTAAAAAGATCTTGAATACAGATTTTATGTTTGCATTTTATGATTATAAAAAAGAAAAACAAAATAATAATAATATGAAAGACTGCAAGAGCCAAGTTGCTGCTAATGAAATTGACAGTATATTTAAATTCATCAAAAGGAAATAATGATTATTGTGATATGATGATATCAATCAGGTAAATAATAATAAACTAATTTTTTTAAATGCTTTCTGAAAAAGGCATAATTTTTTAGGAAGAACTCAATAAAATTCGTAGAAAAATAAATTTGTGTTCCTACTATTTACAATAAATAAAAAAATAAATAAATCATGCAGGTTCAAATTTAGTTTAAAACTAGTTATATGTGAACAGATTGTATCTAAATTTGACAAATATTTTATTCATGTTTATTTATTGTTTTATTTTATATTTTTGTAAATGTTCTTATGTACCTAGTAATTTAATATTCAGTGTTATTTACTAGTATGTGTTTAGTTTGAATAATATTCTGTTTTTATTTTTCAAAGTGAAAATCATTTTTTATGGGCCCCGAAATCCACAAAATCCTAAAATCTGCACAACCTCTGGTCACGAGCTGTGCGGATTTTTGACTCTCTACTGTATTAATATTTTGGAGTAAAAAAACACATGTGAGGTAAAATAGGTCAATTGTTGAATCATGTTAGGCTTATGTTAAGAGGGAAAAAACAAAAAGACAATACATATTGAAGTTGAATCAAAGCATTCAGTTTGTAGGTGTAATTCAAAAAGTTGTTTCATTCCAGCTTATTTAAGAAAGGTGCCACTTTTTCATACAAATGGCAGGCAGGACACAGCATTCTCCTGAAACTCTGCAGTTTAGCATCAACTTAAAATGCAAGAGTGGGTGAATCTAGATCATCAATCTCCAATTTGACAAATTAATTCTAGTGTGACTTCAACAGTCATGGAACAGGATACTATTTATGTATTATCCTTTTAAGTACATAAAATCTGCTATTATAAACACTTTATCACCCAATCAAACATTGTCTTCCAAAGATACTTTGGAAAATGCACACAAAAATCAGGAGTAATTTTAACAACCAACTTATTTTTCAATTGATTGTATGATGAAAAAATCAACAGAGATGCTAAAATCACAGAAACACCAATTGTAAAAGAAACAAAAAGCAAGTCTTTCTCAAGAAGAAAATTTGGACAGCATCAGTACTAATCAATTCGTAAAAGTTGGAAAATGTGTTAAAGTAGAATTTCCTGGGGAAAGATCAAAGAAAATATTTCATGGCATTATTCTTTCGCCCAATCATGAATATTCTGAAAAATTTGAAGGGATAAATAAAAGTGGAAATGGAAATTCCTACTGGAATTTTCCAGAGAAAGATATTTCTGATGTAGATGCATCGTACGTAAATTCTAAATGTTTTTCCTGAACTAATGATGGACCATACAGACATTTTTTTTCCCTTGAAAGAACACAAAATCAAGTTTTTATATAAAAAAAAAAGGAATATGTATGTGTAATTTTATTTGCATGAAGTAAGTTGTATTAAAATTTAAAACAGTTTTAAAAGGATGACTTATTTTACCCCAACCCATGGGGTAAAATAAGTCACAAACAGCATATTTTAAAATTTATTTTTCAGCACAAATTTTTTTGTTTTTTGAGAGGTATTTCTCTTAAGATGTCATAAGGAATATTCATTTGCATATTTTGTGCAATTTTTTAACAAATGGAACCAATACATTTTCTGCTGTTTAAGTGCATATGTAAAATATGCTGTTTTTTGATCTATTTTACAACACCTGACCCTATCTTTCTGTTAAACACATTCATATTTGAATAATTTGTTTAGTTGAAAGATGTTAATATATTTTTCATAAATTCCATCATAAATGTTTGTTTAATTGGGTTTTACATGCTACATTTAAAAAAAAAAAAAAAAAGTATGCTACATTGAAACCTCATTATTTTGCACAATTTGATTATTTTCTATATTGAGTAGATTTTAAAGGTTAAATTAGGAAGCTTTTCCAAAAAGTGTTTCCTCCGTACTTAGAATTTTTCCTCATTTATAATGAGTGAATATTTTTATTTTACTTTAACTGTAATAGTTTTAATTTTCTGTTTACATAAATTTTTTGTTTATCAGTCAACTTCAATAAATTGATATATTAAATATATTGATATATTGTTATTAAACACAAATTTTTTAAAAGCAATAATATGTAGTATTGTATACTCTA
Organism: Salticus scenicus; assembly: GCA_963930645.1. Lineage (NCBI taxonomy): Eukaryota > Metazoa > Arthropoda > Arachnida > Araneae > Salticidae > Salticus > Salticus scenicus. The sequence goes on from OZ005660.1 coordinate 73,922,655, forward strand.
AAATATAAATAGCAAAGAAATAATAAAATAATGCATTACAATTTTAATTTTGTTATTTTCATTCTTATTTTGTCTATATTACTATAATATGGACTAATAATAATTATATTATTGAACCAACTGAATTTGAAAGAAAACAAATAAATTAGATTCCTGAAAATTTTCAATGGTGACAAACTGTAGTATAAAACTTTGTAACCTATGTTATTATCCTAACTTGCAAAGAAAAAATTAAGATTAAATTAAAATGTATTTTTACATATTAAAATATGCCTAATCTGTGAGCATCTATAATGTATAATCCACATTAAATCTGAATGAAAGAAATTGAATTCTTGGAAAATTTCAATGGTAACAAGTTTTTTTTTTTTTCCTCCTCTGATATTTTAAAAATTAATTTGTACTTTGAGACTGTGACATTTTTCAAATATTTACTAATCATTTACTGTCAATATATGGTGTTTTTGCACATCTGTCAAAAGTATTATAATAGCCAACACATCTTTTTGCAGATTAACTGTGAAGAAATGATGGTTTTATTTATCAATTATTTTTATTTCTTATATTTTTTGTATTGTTTATAAAATTATGCAAAAAATTCTTCTCCCCCCAAAATTAATAAATAAACTTTTTTTTTTTTTTCTATTTATCAACAAAACTTATTAGATGCTTTGCCTTTTTGTTCTAACTGTTGAGTCTTAATTTTTTCTCACCTTAAACCTAAACTATAATGAAAAATAGAAAACCTTTTTATTTATTTCTTTAAGATATATATTTAGTAGAATAATTTAATGCTAAAAGCGAAATAAAAACTTCTAAAGTTCATTTTTATTAATAGAGGGCGACACCAGACATTTTTTCTGTTAGAGCTTTCAACTTTTATCCATGAAAGTAGAGGAAGCTCTTCATGCTTTTATCCCATTCTCTTTGTCGAGAAATTTTTCATCAAGACCCCTTTTTGCCTTTTCACATATTTATGATAAGGGTGTCTTGTTTTTCAATAATAAACATAGATATAATATCTATATAAATATAGGCCTCCTGCCACTCACTCTTACATGCCCTATATTTTTAAAATTTGGCCTATATTCTCCTATATTTTCAGTGCATATCCTATATTTATTTTTTAGATTAATAACACAAGTGGTAAGGATAATTCCTCAGATTGCAAGACACATAATTAAAAAAAAAAAAAAAAAATGGAAGATATGAAACTTTGTGACTTTCAAAATCTTAAAGCAGTATTAAGTCTCTATCATGAACATAGAATGTGTTTTTTAAATTATGTGACACCTTGACAGTTTGTTAAAACATCTTCTGCCTTACTGAATGAGAAACCATAAGTAATCTTCGTATAGTTTAAGCTAAAATCTAAATCAGAGGTGGAGTTATTACAAAAGTTTTATAGCAATATGTATAAGAGCCATGGGGTAATATTTAGTATGTACTATTACTTCGTGATAAGAACTGTTATGGAAGTTGTAAAAAAGAAAATGAAGACAATAAAACAGGATTGGATTGGCAGAAAAAAAAGTCACCGGAAAGAAAGTCAAGCGAAAAAAAAGTCACCAAATCTATTAAAAGAGAATAAATAGATAAAAATGTGTTTTAAAAGCTTGTAATTTATTCTTAAGTTAAGAGGCCTCTCCACCTATCGTCCCCAGAAGCCAGAGCCAATGTTATTCTATGGTAAACTTCGCCCCATTATAACTTATTAACTAATATATATTTTTAAATTCCGTTTTCACATTCAGAAACTTCACAACTATTAAACAATTTATCGCTTTCTAAAAATTATTTTTAATATTTTATTTTGATGTTGTAAAATGCGAATTTTCACAATGTGAAATTTTTCATTTTTGAGCTTAAAAATGCAATCTTAAAAAAAAAAAAAAAATCAATTTTTAGAAAGCGATAAATTGTTTAATAGTTGTGAATTTTCGGAAAGTGAAAACGTAATTTAAAAATATGTACTAGTTAATGAATTATAATGGGGCAAAATTTCCCATGGAATAACATTGGCTTCGGCTTTCGGAGACGATAGGTAGAGATTCCCCTTAATATATATATATATATAATTACTGATATTTATAAACCAAATTTATATGAACTAAATCATTCATATATGTTATGAGTTACAGAGTTAAAAATAATGATTTATGATTATATATGTGTGTGCCCTGTGGCAGAAATTTATTGTGCTTTCTGCGACAAGCTTCATCAACACCAAAATCTTTCTGCAGGAATAGTTTGTGAAGTTAACATTTATGAATTCAAAATAAATTATTTTTAAATAGTAAATAATATTCAGTATAACCAATGTATTTAAATTTTAACTAGGCACAAATGCACGTATCTGCACTATTGCAAGAAAATACTCTTTTTTTTTTTTTTTTAAAGAAAGGTGAAAATGAATCTATTGATCTTAATTGCTTCAGATTTTTTGTTCACATTAATATATCATACAATATTGTTTATAAAATATTCTATGAATTCAAACCGTAAAATGCAGTAACACATCAAAAATAATATGTAAATTTTTTTAAGGTATTTAATTCATGAAATGTCTAAATTTAACAAATGTTAACAAACACTTTTAAAATTTCATTACTTTTTTTATATTAAATATATATATTTAAATACACAAATGCACTTATTTCATAAGGTGCAAACCAAACAACATAAATTTATAATACAGAACTCAAAATTAAAATACAACAAATTAAAAGTAAAAATTAATATAGAATACTGAATATTATAATGAAATATATATAATTTACAACATTTATAGTTTTTGAGATTATTAGAAAGATGCAAGATAACATTCTAATACATAAGACTCATTTTTATATTATATACAAATAGCATAAAAATGTGTATTTGAAATCGAAAAAATGTGACTTGACATTAAAGAATTCAGAATGTATAATTATACCAACATTTAAATACATAAAGTAAAACAGAATGCAAGATCTAAGTAACAGAATTATAGACAAAGCATAGTCGAAATAGTTTCATAAAGATTGAGGCAAGTGAAACATTTAATTTTTAAGGAAATGTTGAAATGGGAAATATAACAGATTTCATGGATAATATCTATAATAGAAAATAATGATTACTGATGAATGAAATAAATAGAAATCAATTAAAAGTAATATTTGATATTGATATCTATACGAATAAGTAAATAAAAATAAATAAAAGCATTTGCTGTTTAATTAGTATTTATTCAAAACAACTACTATTAGAAAAAATTCCTTTTGCTTACAAAAAAAAAAAAAAAAAAAAAAAAAATTCAATAAAACCTTTGGTTTGACTTTCATTCAAAAATAATTATTTAATTTGCAATATTTCAATTTAAAAAAAAAACATTTTTAAAAAATTCAAAAGTTAAAAAATGAAATGAACAAGCTGTAGAAACTAATGATAAGAGTATTTTTGAAAAAAAAAAAAATTAATAATTTTTTTAACGACTTTCATATGCTTAAACAACAAACTTTAAAGCTAAGAATTTTAATCACAATTAAAATAATTAATGATTAGTAAAGAAAAAAAATTAGAAAACTATCAATTTTATAACTTAATATACCCATTAATATTTATTGCTGAGATCTTTTACTACATATAAAATGCTAAAAATCAATAGAGTATTTTTAAGATTAATTTCTTAATTTTCTATTTTTTGAAGCAAGGTTTGAAGCTTCATTTTTTATTTTGCGTATAACTACAGACGTTACAAATTTCCCCATAGTCTTATTTCTGTATATATTTGTGAAATGTATTGCATAGTTTGAACCAAACATTAAAATTAAAGCAGCTTTTAAAAATTTACGTGTATTTACAGTAGGTAACAAAAGTATCCAAACACTAGCAAAAATTCCTATGTAAAAAAAGTACACTTCATACGGTTTTGTTAAATAAATCCTTGTCGCATTCTGTTCTTAGTCAGTGTAAAAACATGATTCGATAAGGATTTATTTAAAAAAACCGTATGAAGTGTACTTTTTTTACATAGGAATTTTTGCTAGTGCTCGGACACTTTTGTTACCGACTGTACTACCACGCACGTATGCACGCTTCGCATACATTAAAGAAAAAAAAAATCACTAGATACAACTAATTTGTCGTGCGTAAATCAGAAAATGTATGAAAATCGGTACAGCAGCAATCACGCACTTATTAAAAAAAAAAAAAAATCCCTGATGCAGCTATTTTGTTATGCATGAGTCTGAAAATGCACGAAATAGGAAATTCGGAAAATGGTCGCAAAGCCACATTCTTTCGAAAAATATCTTTTTGCAATACAATAAATACACACGACACGAGCAGCAGACGCGGCGCGAAAACAAAGTGTGGAGACACCAAAATGAAGTTCCGATGCGAAGAGGTTACCAGTGAAAAGTGTCGATACACCGAACCATATCACCGCGTCACGAATCACTAATGCATGCCGTATAAAAGCTAACCCAAGTGAGTTACATCCGCTCTATCTCCTCTCCTTATTCAGGATTGAGGGGATCGTATCTGCAGAAGCGAAAATTTGTTCTGCAGAACAGTTTATAAATCATTCTTTGAGTTTCTCTCTCTCTCTTTCTCTCTTTTTTTTTTTTTTTTTTTTTTTTTAACACAATGGCAAAATTTATTTGACTTAAGTAAAATCTTTCTGCAAGAACATTTCTGTTTCTGCGACATTGTCGCCGTGTTTCTGCCACGGGGTGTGTGTGTATGTATTAATAGATGCTTTTGAAAGATATATGTATATATTCAAATATAAAAATTCAAAATTTTTAAGATTTTATTTAAAATTAAATCTTTATAAGCAATAATAAAAATTTATTAATTTTTAATTTCTTAAAGTATAAGAAGTTTTTAATTAAAAAAATATATATCGTTTTTGTGATGTCGTGTACACATACTAATAAACTAACAACACTATAAACTGTATCAGTTTTATGATCTTTAGATTTCCATTTCTCACACCTCAAAACGTGTAGAAATGTAAAAACAAGCGATGTTGAAAATTTTTATCACTGCCTTATAACTATAGTATAATTTATAATGAAAAATATGTACAGATTGATAAATATTTTATATTATTGTTAGTAGTAGTAGTAGTATTTTTTTTTTAATGGAGATTTCTTTAAAAATGTCATACGACGAAACTTTAAAAATGTAATTGATTTATTTATACAATGAAATAATTTATTATTAAAAAAACAACTTTTTCTCACTATTACCTAATAATAATTTGAAAGTAATAAACCATATGTGTTTTTTGTAATTTTAATTTATTTTATTTAATTTATTTATTTATATATATATTTTTTTTTTTTTTCATATTTTACCCTTATATAATTGATATGATTCGAAACTAAATATATTAATCGATGACAAAACAAAATATATTAATTCCGGGTGACCTTTTTTTCTGCTTACCCTTGGTTGGACCATTTGGTCTGTTCCAACAGGTTTAAAAAAAAATGAAAAAACTATAATTTTGCCCACATTAAAGGTTTTTTTTTTTTTTTTTTTTTTTTTTTTTTCCAATTTTATAAGATATTCTTCGATAAAATTAAGAAAAATATTAAGCAATTTTTATTTAAAAATTTTTTATTTATTTATTTACAAAACAGACAATTTACATAAAAAATTAATTTTATTTTGAGTTATAATTTTTACAGATAGAAGATTTAACATTATATTCAGATTCTTACTACAGTAGTGCTACAACCAAAAACTAACTGGCATAGATAATATTTGTCAATTCTCCATTATATATTTACTCTCATAAATACTCATTATGGAATATATTGTATGCTAGCTGGATTTTCAAAAGAATTGGATAAATATTTATTTTTTTACATCACATTATAAATAAAAACTAAAAAAAAAAAAAAAAATTACATTGTAATCGCTATAAACATCACTTTGGGTACCCGCTGTCTATGGTAGCTATTTTCTGCCCGCACTGCATCGGGTTCAGGTTTCCACTGTCTGCAGAAAGGTCTTTCCTGGGCATTTCAATATGGATATTTATTGACGACAGGTGGATCTGCTATTATTTACAAATGATGATTTTAAATATGACTGTATCTCAGTATCTATTAAATATTTTAGTTTTTGGAACTATGTCCCCGCTATTTACACTATTTTACAATTTGATTCCGACCAATATAACGAAATAAAATAAAGTGGATATTTTTTTCAAAGGAATTAAATACATGAGAAACAGATAAATTTTAATCAGTTTAATCATAACTACTATATACTACCATTGTTTTCCGATAACTGCTAATAATAATAAAAAAAAAAAAAAACTCTTTTAAAGGAATTAATTAAAAATGAAAAATAAAAAGTTGTTATACTATAAAAATTATACATAAACATAACAGTTATAAATACATTTTTAACTTTAATATTCTGAATTTATTTTACTGCATTACCATTTTATTGTCAATAAATATAATAAGTTAAAAAAAGAAAAAACTTTGTCTTTAAACGAATGTATTAAATAAAAAATAAATAGCATAGTAGCCGTTTATAAGATACGTAGACGATTACAGTAAAAGTATAAATCTATGAAAAATGAAACAAAGAAGCCAATATTTAAAATCGAAAAAAATGTTAATTTAAAAAATTCAAATTCGAAAAAATCTCCATGAGGTGCACACCTGCAGGATCCCAGGTACCTATATGCCAAATTTGGAAGCTCTGTGATCAGTAGTGTGAGTGAGCACCAGAGCGCAGACAGACACACATACACAGACACTTCTCTTTATTTATATAGATAAGATTAGAGCCAAGAACTCTGCTGATGGTCATTTTCCAATTAGCAAATGAAATGCCCCGTCCACCAAAGCTATCATTCACCCGCTTAGACACATTTACCTTAATGCTGCTTAATCTTATAAATCAGATGTCAATTTTGTATTTAATTTATCATACAATAATTCTCATAATGCACATATATTTTAAATTTTGTTCTATTCAGCTATGTTACAGAAATTTTAAATTTTCTATAAATTTAAAAAGATTAAAAAACAACCACACGACTTACATTACCCACTATTACACATATTGTATACATGTTTTGAAGCTATTATATGCATTTTTTGGAATTTTCCAGTAAGAGAAACTTGATACACGTATAAAAACATATAAAACAGAGTTTACATAGCAAGTTAAAAAATAAGAAAGAAAAAAAAAAAACGATTTATTTTTTTAAACACCAATTTCCAAGATATAAAATTGAACTACCTAATCAGGATGACCGTTAATATTCCTGTAATAACCCCGTTATACATGAGAAAGGGTATCTAAAATGGATTAATGAAACAATTTTCAAGTAAATCGTTAGATCCATTTTTGAGATACTAACTTTTACCAAAACTTGATATACACAGTTATTAACCGAAAACAATAATTACATTAAAAAAAAAAAAAATACATGTTCATTTTTATATATTTACTAGCAGGCTTTTGCCCGCTTCGCTGGTCAGTATATTTAAGTGATTTCTTTTTAACTGAATTATTGAAATTTTTCAATAAATATATTTCGATTGCCGACTATTTTCGTCACAGCTTTAGAATGGGACCTCCTTGGCGATATTAAATATTTTTTGAACTTCTCGAATCTGTACAACAAAACTCTTATTAAAACGAATATTCTCGAAAACAGTCCAATAGTAAAGTTAATTTTTCGAATATTCTGGAAACAGTTGAAGCTGTTACTCGTGCAGCAGAAATCACTATTTGATGAATGTTCTGGAACAGTTTAAGAAACAGTCACTTGTTTCACAGGAGTAAAGCAAATAGCATCAAATACTCTAGAGCAGAAATCTTCGCTCCCTAACGAAAAATATCCAGTCGCTTAAAGCTCAATCCCTAAAGTGCAATCAATCAGAATAGGTCTCTGAATAACTCTGAATCTCAGTGACTGCATAGTCTCTCGCAGAAATCAACTCACCCCTATTTATATAACGCTTGGCGATGATTCCATCGAGAATGCCATGGAAAGCTCGAGATCTATGCTCCCCTGCGTTGGAGAGCTTCGAAACTTCGGGAACCCTCTAAACTACCATTTTTCACCAAATTTGGTCGCCCGCTCACCAATTTTGTCATTAAGGCTGACCCCACTGAAAGTGAATGAACTGCTTTCACTTTGCCAGTAAAACTGCTTTCATTGCAACAGTACAATTGATGCAGGGCAAAGAATTAATCCCTTATAACAATATACTATGAGCACTATTTTCTGCCTCATTTTAGACAACTAATGTTTTTATGGAAATTTTATTTTTCAGACTGAGTGAAAATAATGCTTGGACCGGGAGTCGAACCCCGGATCTTTGACTTACAAGGTCAAGGCTCTACCAATTGAGCTATTCAGTTGTGTTTCCCATTACTTGCGGCTTATTTCTGTCGAGCTATCTACATGATAGACCAGAAGTTTCTGCCTAAAGGTTGTCTGAGTGAGTAATGCCGACCGGTTGTCGGCCTGGATAGCTCAATTGGTAATGGTGTTTTCCATTACCTGCGGCTTATTTCTGTCGATCTATCTACATGATAGACCACAAGTTTCTGCAAGTCAGATAACTGACACTCCTATTTTAGCATTAGACTCGTTGAGTTAGCACTTGCGCAGATGCTTCCATGGTTTCATGAAATGTGGTCGAAGAATATTGTATAATTTATTTATATTTTTTGATGCGCTGCTGAGATTAAAATGGGCTGTTGCTAAATTAAAGTTCTTGGCGAAAAACATTCGGTGTATTTCAACGCCAAAATTTAGAAAATCGCCCCTTATGATCTATAAATAAAACTGATAAAATAAATTTATTGGTTCATAGAGTATATTGTAGTAAAGAAACGCTACGCAGTCGATTGTGACGTCATGGGCAGTTTTTTTTTTTTTTTTTTTTTTTTTTTTTAATATATAACGACAGTAAAAATATAAAAAATATTAGTTTAAAAAAAAAATCATTTTAGAACTATATGTAATAATATCATAAAGTATATTAGCACTTAATCAATGTGCATACAATTTAAAATTTTCAAAATGATAATGGCGTCAACTGTTCAGAGATGCATAATTTAATATTTTGTATTTTTTTATTGTTCACGTTTAAGTAAACGTATTTATTATCTTGTCGAGAAAAAATGAATTCCCAATTTTTTATTTTATTTTATTTATTTATTTACTTGGCAACAATTAAATTATGCATAAAATTTGAATGGCTATCCACACACACACACAAACATTGCCTTTTACAGTGGAGCACCTTTTATACGTTTCTCATTTATACGTTTTTCTCATTTATACGTTTTTCGACTTCGGTCCCAAATCATTCCATTGAATTCTAATGTTAAAATGTTTCGTTTATACGACACAAGTAAATTCTTAATTTCACTTATACGTTTTTTTTCCCTCCTTGTAGAATCCCAAGTTTGAGTTTCATTCCAGAATTAAAAAAAAAAAAAAAGATGAATGCTCTTTATGTTTTATTCTTATTTTTTTTTCGATTATTTTTTCTTAGAACTATGGTAACAAAGTGCGACTTGCATCGATAGCCTGGGGGGTAGAGAAATCTTCAGAGATAAGCCAAGTAGCCAGTGACCACTTGAAGACCTCCCACTGGGTATGAACAGAAAAAAAGCCCACAACTTTATAGGCATTTTGTAAACTTGAAGATTTTCTTATCGTGTTTATTTGATAACGGTTGGAGAAACATTTTTATTTTTATTTCCTTCCTTTTAATCGTTTGCAAAAATATCATCTTCATTTAGAGAACAAAAGGCTATCTTTAAAGGTTAAAATCGAAATCTTGAAAAAAAAATCTAAATTTCTATATTTTTTATTGTTATTTAATTTTTATTCAACCCTTTAAAAATATTTTTAATATAATTAAAATATATCTCATTCGAATAAATGTAAAGAAAATCATGAAAATTGATTAGACTTTTATTATTAATATGATACTTTATTGTGTACTAATGTTAAAACGAATTTTCAGTTGTACGTTTTTTTCAGTTATACGTTTTTTAGGAACGGTCCCTTGAAAAACGTATAAACGGTGCTCCACTGGTTGTATATAAAGATAACAACTTGACTATAAAAATATAAAAAAATAGTAGTTAAAAAAAAAAAAAATTAGAACAATATGTAATAATATCATAAAGTATATTAGCACTTTATCAATGTGCATAAAATTTAAATTTTTCAAAATGATAATGACGTCAACTTTTCAGAGATGCATAATTTAATATTTTATATTTTTTTATTGTTCACGTTTAAGTAAACGTATTTATTATCATGTCGGAAAAAAAATGAATTCCCAATTTTTTATTTTATTTTATTTTATTTATTTATTGGCAACAATTAAATTATGTATAAAATTTGAATGGCTATTTTTTTTTTTTTAAAGATAAATGAGGTTAATATTTTCATATTTTAATTAATTAAAAGAAAATAAATCAAAAATTCGAAAATCGGGCTTCGAGGTGCACAAGGACCCCTAGGAGGGAACTTTCATGTCGAAACACGTGAGTGTCCGAGCTGCCGTCTTTGCGCTACGCTGTCCACACAGACACACACACAAACATTGCCTCTTATGTATATAAAGATTTTTATTTTCTTCTATATTCAATAGCAAAGTATTGGTTCATAAAAATTTTCGACTTCCGGTTTTCTATAGATTTACACGTTTTGAGAGGTCCAGAATACAGTTTGACCATTTCTAGAAAATGCCTGTCTTCGTGTGTATGGCAAATATTTTGTGGCGATTGTATCTCAGGAACCAGAGCACAGAATTATATAAAAATTTATAGATGCACTTTGACATAAATTTGTGACTTTTTTTTTTTATGCCAATCACTCAACTGTCACTGTCAGACAGCGATTTCCTCAATTCCAGGGAAGGCTATATCTCAAGAACTACTACACGAAATTGCATATAAATTTATATGGTGCGCCTTGATATAAGTTAGTGCCTATCAACTTTTGGTGCCAATCGCAAAACTGGTGGCGTTGCTATACATGCGCAATTTCAGCGAAGGCTATATCTCAGAAACTACTGCACGGAATTACATATAAATTTATATGTAGATGCACGTTGACATAAATTAGTTTATGTCAACTTTTGGTGCCAATCTCTCAACAGGTGGCGCTGCTCTACAATGATATCCGTGATTTAAGGGAAGGCAATATCTCAGGTTCTATTGCGTATAATCGATCAAGATATATGAAAAGGCCATTATCAGGGGTGAAACTTCCTAACATGCCAAAACTCTGAAAACTGCTACTTACATGTAAATCAAGGAGACATTAATTATATACCGTATGGCTGTCTATAAATAATGGTATTTTGAGAATTTTTAATACATTATAAGGCAAATTAAAAATTTACAATTAGAAATTTTGACAAAAACAAAATAATTTATCATGGAATTCAGACACAGTAAAATCTTCAAAAACCCTGAATTCAGGGGTAGCCTCTGAAAAGTTTCATCCCTGCATTATGAGACATTATACTGATTAAACTGGGTGAATATAAGTGGCGCTGAAATATACGGTAATTTTATCCCAGAATGGGAAGAAGTCATCTGCACGGTAAAAATTCACTTCCGTTGGATGTTTAGTATAATACCTTTCTCGGATGAAAATCGTCTGCATTCATAAAAGGATAAAAAAAAAAAAAAAAAAAAAAAAATATGGTGTGATTGTGAAACAACCACCCGACTTCCATTACCCACTGTTGCACGAATGATATGCACTTTTTGGAGATAGAGTTATCAGAAAACATAGAATGGAACTAATGAAATAGACAACTGAAAATTTTCCGGTAAGAGAAATTTAATACACGTGTAAAGACATAGACATATAAAACAAAATTTACAAATTTACACAGTGTTTTTTTTTTTTTTTTTTTTTTTTTTTTTTACATTAAGTTCTGTGATCTAAAATTGATCTATCTGATCAAGATGACTATTAATTTTCCTCATGATAACCAAGTAAAGCATGAGAAAGGATATCAAAAATGGGTTTATGAAGCAATTTTCGAGGTAATCGTTAGAGCCGTTTTTGAGATACCGACTTTTACCAAAGCTTGGCATGATTATTGTTGACTAGAAAACAACAATTACATGCAAAATGATATTTAAAATAGGGTTAAATGGAAAGTTTGAAAAAAATTCATGCTGCCGTTTTGAAAGGAATGCACTTGCAGGACCTAAAAGTAAGCTATTTATACAGGACGCCTATTAATTTTTCTGAACTAACCAACTGTATCATTCGAAAGGGCATCTAATAGCGTGTTTATACAGCAGTTTTGAAGAAAATCGTTAGAGCCGTTTTTGAGATACGGACTTGCGGTCCCATTTCCGGTTTCCGATGACCCACTTCCGGTTTTCCAATTTTCTCCAAAATTTGGAAAATTCATCTGTATACAAGACCCGTACCATTCCACACATACTGATCAATTGATAAAAACTCCTTTTTTGGACTCAGGAGACCTTAAAACGTGTAAATCAGGTGAAAACTCGATATCGAATTTTTGGACCAAATACAATACTTCCATTACCTACGGTAGTAGGGTTATGGAAGTAAAAGCAGTTGATATCAGAATCCAACTATACAGAAAAGCAATAGAATATAATAATATGATTGAGGTGCGTATTGCACAGGTCTTGCTTCAGCCAAGTTAAAAACTGTCTTTAGAGAGGGGCTGTGACAGCAGTTGTCACGCTTCACCATGGGATTTCAGAAGAGCCCCTTTCTAAAGGTTATTAGACAAATGCGATGAATTAAAGAAATTCTGGTGTGTAGCAATTAACTTTTGTTACCCGTTACTCTGTAAATATTATACAGATTTTGGGGAATAGTGTGCTCAGAAGATAATAAATAAAACTGAGCTAACCAAATGTCAACCAATCTTCCTGTAGTAATGAACTGATTCATGCATTATAAAAGAGAATTTATAGAGCAAATTTAAAGAAAATCGGTAGAGCTGTTTTTTGAGACACAATTTTCTTGGATCTAAAAGCTGACCTACGTAATCAGGGTGGGTATTAATAAGTACAAAACTTTGAATAAACATCATAAAATGTAATAACCTCTTCAAAGTTTTGTACTTATTACTTTAAAAAGGCCAGCTCTGTGGTGCTTTCTTACTATATAGGGTGGGTATTAGTTTTCTTGCAGTAGTAATATAGTAAGTAATATATACGGGGAAAGAAATCTAAAACGATACTTATGTAGCAAATTTGAAGAATTTTTTTAGAGCCATTTTTGTGATACTGACTATTTTCAGTCCCAGAGTTCTTCGGCATCCTCTTCAATACAATGCATTAGATTCTACCCATATGTTTTAAATATATATATATATTTCAAGTTAGCGTAAGTATTTTAAAATGGTTTTATAAATTAACTGGTACTACAAATGAATAATTAAATATATATGCCATCAACTTAATATGTATGATGTTGGTATTATCATATATCTTTTAATTGGTAAATTTTAAAACGATTTTGAAATTATGTTTATCATCATCATCATGTCCAACACGGTTGAAGGCTATAAGCCTGTTCCGACCTCAATCCATCTTTTACGGGGTCTTCCTCTATCTCTTCTCCCCCTTGGCCTATATTTTAGAGCTGCCCTTGGTATATATATATATATACTCTGCTTGAAACACAGCTTTCATTTTCTATTACATTCTTTCTCACCATATTTGAACGATCAAATCTGAATCCTCCTGTATATCAGTAATTTTACGTGTTTTTAATAAATATTTTATATTTTTTCTAAGAAATCCTATATTTTACTCTGGTGGGACCCCTGTAAACATTATTAAGACGTACAGTTTATATGTATGTAAGGGTAATATCTGAAATTAAAAAAACAGGTTTAAAATTATTTTTTCATTAATCAAAATCTAACACTATCCCTTAATGCTATAGGCTATAATTAACTTTAGGGGGGGGAAATCGAAATTTTAATATACGCCTAGTAGCCGAGCCCCAAGCAGTTCTCCTCTCAAAAGCTGGTAGACGGGAAGTGCCGGGTTCGATTCTTGGTCGCTCTCGTTGACCTAGCCAATCGTAGTTTTTCGTGGTTTTCTCCGAAACTCGCGTAAATAGGCCAAGAGCCCTTAGAAAAACCTTCATGGATGGCGTCTTCCCTAAGGACATCTAATAGCGTGTTTATACAGCAGTTTTGAAGAAAATCGTTAGAGCCGTTTTTGAGATACGGACTTACAGCCCGACTTCCGGTTTCGAATATCCCACTTCCAATTTTCACTAAAATCCGGAAAGTTCATCTGTTCACCAGACCTGATTTAATTCTAAAGTTTCGTAGTTCTATCTTTATTAGTTTCCGAGATATAATAGCCGGAAGATTTCCCACATACATACGCACACATACATATTAACCAATTGCCAAAAACCACTTTTTTGGACTCAGAAGACCTTAAAACATGTAAATCAATTGAAATCTCGATATCAAATTTTTGGACAGAATACAATTCTTCCATTACCTATGGTAGTAGGGTCGGAAGTAATAACAAATGATTTTTACTGCTTGAATTTGTATAGGAAAATATAGAAGAATGTTTTCGTGATGGCCACAACATGCTAGTTTTATTTTTATCAATTAATTAATTTATTTTTTCATATGAAAAGAAATATACTTTCACGTGAATAAATAATAAAACTAATATAAAGCTAAGTCAAAAATTAAATTTGCACGGTATTAAATTGACATAATTTTAGCTTCAAAATCAAACCTCATAACAGCCATGAAATTAAAAGAAAAAAAAATCTGGTGTGAAACAACCACACGACTTCCATTACCCACTATTACACATATTATATGCATTTTTTTTTTTTTTTTTTTTTTGAGATAATGTGATCAGAAGATATAAAAGTGACCTAAAGAAATAGAAACCTAACATTGTTGTAGTAAAATAAACTTTATACACATTTAAAGACATATAAATCGAAGCTTACACATAGCGAGGTAAAAAGTAAGAAAAAAAAAAATGGTAGAGTTATTTTTTGAAACTCCAATTTTCAAGATCTACCTGAACTTCTGACCTAACTTAACAGGGTAGCTGTTAATTTTCCTCAAATAACTATGTGATACATAAGAAAGGAATGGATTTTTACAACAATTTTCAAGAAAATCGTTAGAGCCGTTTTTGAGATATCAGCTTTTACCAAAACTCAATTATTGACAGGAAAACAATAATTGCATACAAAATCATGTGAAATCTCGATATCGAATAGACCAAATACAATACTTCCATTACCTACGGTAGTAGGGTAATGGAAGTAAAAATTAAAAATGAAGCTAAAACAAATAAAAAAAACAATTTTTACTTTTTTTTTTTATTTTGACATGAAAAGAAATATATTAAGTGAATAATAAAACTAATAGAAAATTTAATAGAAGAAAGTATTGCATTCGAAAAAATTTTTATTTCCGGTTTTCAATGGATTTACACGTTTGAAGATGTCCAGTACACGATTAGACCATTGTTTGGAAATGGGTGTCTGAGTGTGTGATAAAAATTTTGTGCCCTTTGTATCGTAGGAATTACTGCACATAATTTTATATAAATTTATATGTAGTTATACCTTGACATAAATAAGTGGTTATCAAGTTTTGTTACAAATCGATCAACAGGTGGCGCTACTACAATGCAATTTCTACGGAGACTGTATTCCAGGTTCTATATTGCACACAATCATTTCCTAGTTTACTACTGCTATATAATGTTATTAATTCTTAAGTATTTTATAATCAGGGCTCCAGGAATTGGGAAAAAAATTGGTCGCCAGGAAAAATTTTTGGTAACCAGTAAAAAAAAACTCTTTATTTATTTATTTTCAGTTTTGCAATTTACTTGAATATAGAAATTAAAATTATGTGTATAAAAATCAAACATTAAATAGGACTAGATTATACATAAGGAAACACCTGTTTAAATTTAACATCCTCAAACCGGTTGTATTATTTTCTCTAAACCAATACCCCGTTGCCATCGACAGTTGATTACACTGGTCTGGTGGTGCAACAATTCAGCACTGGGTCGCAAAGTGAGCGGTGTAAACGATTCAACTCCGGGTTGTTAAACATGCATAGTGGAACACGGCGTAAATTTCCTATCGGTATATACGTTCAACATGACGGAGTGCGAAATAATCACAGATAGCCATAAGTCGCTGCTTTCCTACTTGTTTCTTACATGAATTGATACTACACTGTAGTTTAGCACAGGTATCGGCATGGCATTCGAATCTAGGCCCATTTTAAAAAAAAAAAAAAAAAAAAAAAAAAAAAAAAAAAAAAAGGCTGATTTTTCGTTGAAAAGATAATATATATATTGGTCGCCACTGGCGACAAAGCTATCGCATTTCATGAGTCCTGTTTATAATCATTTGTTAAATTCCCTAAATAACTCTCATGATGTACATTTCATTTATACGAAATTTTATCTTATATTGTCAGATTAAAAACATTATAATTTAAATATAATAAATTATTGGGTGATTTCCAAAAACAGAATATCACTATGAATTTTTATATATGTATATAATATAGTTCATAGAAAAAATCTTTTTATAATAAAAATATTTTGAAATAAGCTTTTCAATTAAAAGCCAAACGATAGTATTTAAGCAATATCGGCAAATTTAATTATTAAAATTTATATTCTTAATAATTAAATTACTTTTTCAATTGGATTTTTTGAATAAAATAATTTTAATTATCTCCTTCTTTCTGTTAATGATAGAGAAAAAATCTTTTATATTTAAGAGCAATTTAAAACAGGCTTTCTATTTAAAAGCCTAAGCAATAGTGTTAAACAATCTCAACTATTTTAGTTATTAAAAAATTATATTTTAATCTTTATTATTTTTGCAGTAAATTGCTAATTGGTTTTTTAATTATTATTATTATTATTTTAAATTATTATTTAGAGAAATAATCTTTTTATATTAAAAATAGTTTCGTGGTGTAAGTGTTAAGGCCGACTAACAACACGCGGGCCCTACGTCTGGGGAATATGCCTTTCAGAAGTGAGGGGGGGGGGTATTAAGAGACCAAAACCGGTATTCACATGGGTTTCTGAGAAAACCATGGAAAACACCGAACAGCTAGATCAATGAGCGCCACCTGAGATCAAACCCAGCACTTCCAGTCGACCGGCTTTGACAGCAAAACCGCTCGGCTAGTGAAATATTTAAAAGTCCAAATTGATTAGAAGTTGATAATTAAACGTGCTAACTATAGTATTAAGCAATCTCAATTAAATTAGTTATTGAAAATTATGTTTTTAGTTCCCCATCATACTATAGGTATGGGGAACTTAGGTAATCGTGAAAACTTTCGACCTCGGTTTTTTAACTTTTTTACACGTTTTCAGGTGTGTGGAATCGGAAAATTACAAAATTTGTATAATGTCTGTCTGTCGGGTGTCTGTTAGTGTGTTAGTCTGTTAGTCCGTTAGTTTGTTAGTCTGTGTACACGATATCTCACGAACAAATGATCGCAGAGAGGTCAGATCAGTTTTAAAATATTACTTTCGATACTGGCAAGAACCCTATTCATTTGCAACATTCGAATTAAAAAACTTCGTAAGTTATGAGAAACTTACGAGTTTCTTAACATGGGAGAATAGGACAAAAATTCACTTAAAAGTGCATTAAATGGAAACTTTTTACTGTAAAAATGTCACACCAGTTTTAAAATATCAGTTTTGATGCCGAAATGAAGATCAGTAACTATAAATATGCTACATTGAAAATTTCGCAAGTTATTGGAAATTTACGAATTTCTTAACATTGCGGTATAGGACAAAATTTCACATAAACGTCAATTTTGAGATATTTTCATCGTAAAGATGTCAGACTATTTTTAAATATTATTTAGAACACTTGCACGAATATTAAGACTTAGAATTTTCCAATATAAAAATTTCGTAAGTTATTGGAAATTTACGAATTTCTTAACATGGCAGAATAGAGGAAAATTTCACATAAACGTCAATCTTGTGGGATATTTTCATCGTAAAGATGTCAAACCACTTTCGAAATATTATTTAGGATACTGGCATGAATATCATAGACTATGATTTTTCCAATTTAAAAAATTCGTAAGTTATTCGGAATTTACGATTTACTTAACACGTCAGAATAAGGCAAAATTGAGCATAAGCTTCCATTTTGAGGATCATAAATACATTAGACAACTTTTATGATATTTGTTTGAACATCATTGAATACAAATATTCTAATAGGAAAATTTCGTAATTTACGATTTTATCAACCTAGCGAAATTGTACATTTTTCATATAAATATGAATTTTGAGGATTATTGCATTGGAAATTGTAGCATGAAAACTAAACAACGGAATTGACCTTGATAAAATAAATTAATAGATTAGAATAAGATAAATATATCGAAGTGAACGGTGGATAGCCTATTAGGCGGGGATTTCATTCTGTCACTGTATCAAGCTTTGGTCAAATTCATTTCTTTTAACATGATTATAATATGTCTCGCACTAGAGATTTACGAGAATATAAATAAGATGGGGAACTGAGCAGAGTCCACCTATGCCAACTAGTTAATAAATAAATTTGTTTTCTTTTATTAGAATATTTTATTAAATGATTTTTAAACAGCTTTTATTTATATATATATATATATATATATATATATAAAGTAATAACTAATAAAGTATAATCAATAGTAATTCTTAAAAGTGATTTATTTTCATCATTTACCTTTGAATGGACAAATTATCGGAGACGGAGAAACTTTTTTTTTTTGTATCCTCTTTTCGTCACCCCAAATCCACCCCGGGAGATTTTATCTATCGGTCAGCATTCAGTAAACTCTCCAATCGGATAAGAGACAAGAGATAGCCGTTCCCATAGTCAAACAACTTGACCTTCACCTTACTTTAAAAAATTTTTTTCCTTACATATTTCATTTATATGGTAGAGAAAGTAGTACTGCTTTTGGATCAGATTTTCGAGTCTGTGTTATTTTATTTACACATTTTGAGGTCGAATCATACAGAAAATCATGTTTTTGTGGTTGGTCTGTGTATTTATCTCTCTCTCTCTCTCTGTGTGTGTGTCTGTTATTAGCATATCTCGTGCTTATATCTCTTTACATTAAATTGATTAAACAAAAAAAAGGTTGATCAAATGTGATCTAACGATGATCAAACGAACTTCCATATTTGTTGTTTCTCTCATGGGAGGGGGGCTAATTTCCGCAGGATAGAATACCGCGGGACTATGCTATGCTTGAAACTGACTGTAAGTGCATTAATTTTTCATACTCAAACGGTAAACGAAGTATTTTTAACACTTTCCAACAAGGTTGAAAAGTGTTAATGACTTCAGTTGTCTGTCTGTCTGTCCGCGCTCTAACTCCCATAAATATTCTTGGAATTTCTTGAAACTGATATATGTTATTCAAGTTTACTATCGAATGTTCCCTATTAAAAATGGAGTGAACACCTTTACTCGTTTGTATACAGGGACACCCGAAAGTTTTCCAAAGCATTGTGTCCTATGAGAGGTATTTCTAAAAACCATATTTTAATACTGTTACTTTATACAAATCTTCATGAAATTGAAATATGTTATTCAAGTCTACTATCGGATGTTCCCCCATTGAAAATGAAGTAAATACCATCACTAGTTTGTATACAGGGACACCCGAAAGTATTCCTAAGCATTGGGTACTATGAGAGGAATTTCTATAAACCACATTTGAAGAACTTTACTTTGCACAAATCTTAATAAAATTAAAATATATATTATTCATATGCACAAAAAAATGCTTTCCATAGAATACAGTATGATTAGCAATAGATTTATAGGGCCACTCAAAAATATTCAATTACATCAATGGATATTATTAAAAATTTGCTGGAATTGTATTTTCTTTTAAATTAATCGTTTTTATCGCTTTCTAAATGTTTTTAACACTTTCCAGTAAGGTTGAAAAGTGTTAATGATTTCGGTCCGTCTGTCTGTCTAGCCACGCTCTAACTCCCGAAAAATTTCATGGAATTTCTTAAAACTGATATATAATATTCAAGTTCACTATCGGATTTTCCGGGGGGGGGGGAATAAAAATGTTCGTTTTAATAGTTTCCTATTTTATTGCAATTTTATTATTATAAGGATGTGTCTATTCTAGATGGTTTCATGAGTTAAAAAGCAAAATACAGATTTTTGAGCGCTTCGCACATTTAAGTCATTAACGGTTACTATAACATGAGATATTACTTTTATAGGGTCTATCACTATAATTTTTGCATGTGCAATTTGATTTCCATCCTTGTGCACTTTATAGCCAAATAACATGATTAAAATAGTCGAACTGAATTCTACCAAAACTAAGCTCCATCAGTTGCCGAGAGATTTTACTCTCAAAGGGGACATGGGAAGTGCTTAGTTCGAACCCATATCGCATTTGTAAGCCTAGTTGTTCGGAGTTCTCCATGTTTTTTTTTTTCCGAAATTTGCCAAATTACGGGCTCAAAAAGATCCTCACTCTCACTCACAGTGGTCAATCGATCCAGGCCTAGAACCTTCGAGAAGTCAGTCAGCCTTAATCATCCACACCACACAAATATCTACCAAAATGTAATTACGAAAACTATTCATACATCGATATCAGGCAGAGGTGGGCAGTATTTTATATACTTGTATTATAGTATATTAGATGTGCATTTGTATATTGTATGTTTAACAATATTTTGAAATGTATTTGTACATTATATCTAATATACATTTTTCCAAGTCTGTTGTATATTTTTAAAAACTTAATGTACAATACAAAGTATGTTGTCTCAAAATTCTAATTTCTGAAAAGAAAAAATAATAATTGAAAAAAAAAAAAAAAAAAAAGGCTCATGTTAGAATTTCATAACGCAATCTCTGTTCAAATCTGCCTTTCTTTCGAAGACCAAGATGTTGATTATTGGCTCTATAAATTATTCATAAACAATGTGAGGGTCTTTTTTTTTTTTTTTTTTTTTTTCCTTTTTCTAAAACGTATTTAATAATCCAATAACATCCAGTTTAGTATAAAATATTTGGATATTGTTTTTATTTATTTTATTATATTATATTTCATTTACACAATATATATTTTATAACAAAAAAAGTGACGCACCAAGAAGGAGTAATGCGAACTGGACACAAATTGACATACATACAGATTTTGATGGAATCAAGCACCTATTCATCATTATCATCGTTCCTACGTGCAACTGGTACTTCAGTGACTTCAAATACCCTTAATAGACGGCTCAGTGAAATGGGGTTGAGCTCAGTCACCGGATCTCTCTTCCACTGAGGACGTTTGGAGCATCATAAAAAGGGTCCTACCAGCTCGGGATTTCACCAATCTAACGCAACAATTGGACAGAATTTGGCATGATACTTCATAGAAGCACAACTGCGTAGATAAGAGCCAGAAGTGGACCAACGCGTTATTGACTTGCTTACTTTGTGAGGCCCTTTCTCTTGATTAAATCATTCAATTTTTCTGAAACTGTAATCAATTGTTTTTCTCTACATGTACATGACATCTACCAATTTTTGTCCCATTCGGACCTCCCATTCCACCCCATCTACCAATTTTTGTCCCCACTTCTTCTTGGTGCGTCGCTTTTTTTGTTATAGACTGCATTTACTTCCTTATACAAAATATGAGGAAGTACATATTATAATCTTGATTTGCGAAATGGATTTTGTGTTTCGCATACTTCAAAAATGAAAGATCGCATAATGTTGTAAATTTATACATGTGAATATCATGTCTAGTTTTACACCAGCAACATTGGTTTTAATACGAGCTTCCATTTCGGAGATATCAACGACTTTACGCGATTTTTCGTGACCTCTGTATGTACGTACGTATGCGTGTGAATGTGTATAGCGTGTAG
The DNA here is from genome assembly GCA_963930645.1 of Salticus scenicus. Taxonomy (NCBI): domain Eukaryota; kingdom Metazoa; phylum Arthropoda; class Arachnida; order Araneae; family Salticidae; genus Salticus; species Salticus scenicus. The sequence goes on from OZ005660.1 coordinate 73,944,633, forward strand.
AAATTAATTCTGTGAGACAAAAGCAGGTTCTAGTCAATGAATGCACTTCATTTAATCAATATTGAGTCCGTAGATAGAGCTTGCAATGAAATTGATTAAAAATAAAAGTTGTCGACATGTTAGCGCGTAGAAAAAAAATTCTTAAAGACACAAGCAGGTTCTAGTCGATGAATGCATTTTAATGAATATTCAGCACTTAGATAGAGCTTATAATGATATTGTTATGAAAGTTGTTGACATTTTTGTGTGCAGAAAGGAATTCTTAAAGACATACGCAGGTTCTAGTCGACGAATGCCTTTCATTTATTGAATATTCAGCGAATAAATATTGCTTGTAATGATATTAATAGAAACGTTGTCGACATTTTAGGGTGTAGAAAGTAATTCTTAAAGAAACAGGCAGGTTCTAGTCCACTAATGCATTTTATTTAATTAATATTTAGCAAACACTTCAATAAATCTCTTTTTGTGCTACAAAGATTAATTAATGTTCTTGAATAATTCAATGAAATGGTCATTTTTTACTACAAAAATCAATAAACATTATTAAATTTACTACAGAGCTTAAACTAAGCTAAATTAGGAACAACCGAATATTTAGAAGTCTAGATGGAATTTGGTAGCATATACATCAGATTTGTATGCTTGACTCGTAGTCCGCTTGTAAATCTTCGTCAGATAATTACAGACGCCACATGACAGAATTACAATACGAAGAAATGAAAAAACACCCAGGGCCAGGGGCCGGAATATTATATGAGAATAAAATATAATTTCGTGTTTCTGAGTTTGAAACAACCTGTACAAACTGATACAGACAATGCTTAATCAAGCATTTTTATAAGTTGCTCGTCTGCATATTTGTCTGACACCTCTACAATTGTTTGTGCACTAGAAAAATTTGGATTTTTCACTTTGAAAGGAGAACATCAAACTCCAAAAGGGGCTGAAATGGTTAATTTCTCAAAGTTGGTAGACGGGTGTTGCTATGTTAGAATCCAGGTCACGCTCGTCAGCCTAGATGTTAGGAGTTTGGCGCATTTTATCCATAAACCCTGTATGGGATTGAAATTCGTGAACTGGTGGATTATGATTTGTTACATTGTGAAGAAGTGCATAGAAAGTATTAAGAATTACAATAAGGACAGTGGAATCACTGGTGTTAAATTTCAAAAAAAATAAATAAAATGAAGGAAAAAAGCCACAAAATAAGAATAAATGTGGACAGGAGTTCACATTTGAGGACAAATGAGAATATGTTACTTTCTTCGAGTACCAGAAGACATAATTTGAAAACTGAGGACTGTCCTCAAAAAATAAGGACGGCTGGTCTGGTCACCTTAGTATACGAATCATCTCCAAGGTTGGATCACAGACAAACAACTGTGTAATTGTAGTGTAACGTTAAAACCATTCAGCTTAAACCTTCCTTTTTTTAATTTCCTATGAAGTGATTGGTTCATTGATGATTGCTACCATCAACGAGATATCAGAGTAGACTCCAGACTAGTAACCTTTTTGCTTTCAACCATCACATCCCCACCATACTACCAATTCATTCGAAAAATCAATTCCACTAAGGCAAGTTTCCTCCACCTTTGTTATCACTGTTTCATATTTCGATTGGGTGTAAATGAAACATAAACAATTACTTACACTAGCTGAAATGGAAAGCAGGTAATCTAATCCTTGTTTTTGATTGAAAGCTGTTCTGTTTGCCTTTTCTTATTGGAGTTTTGGTGGTAAGAAAAACAAACCATTAAAAAAAATGCAAAATTCCAAGAACCAGTTGCCAAGAAAGCGATTATCACCCAAAGAAGGCGCAAAAGCCGTCAAAAATGTGACAAAACGTCGTTCGTACAGTCGGCAGCAAAAGCATCAAAACAGCAAAATCGGCAGCAAATCATCAGCAGCAAAACTAGCAAAAATTCCTATGTAAAAAAAATAATCTTATTAATGTTTTGTTAAATAAATCCTTGTCGAATCATGTTCTTAGACTGACTAAGAACATGACTCGACAAGGATTTATTGAACAAAACAGTATTAAGTGTACATTTTTGACATCGGAATTATAGGCTAGTGCTCGGATACTTTTGCTGCCGACTGTACTTAACAAAACAGCATTAGATGTCATCTTTTAAGTAGAAATTAGTAAGCTAAGGATTTTTGTAGAATTTAAGTAGGATAGTGTTCAATAAATTTGCTTCCGACTATATGACTCTTTAACAATGATTCTCAGACCGTCGCCAATTGGCCCATACGTAAATATAGTGCGACGTAAAATCTATTCAACTCGTTTAAATTTCTCTTCTTCGATTAAAGTAAATGTAGTGCGACTACGTTTCCTACGACTAGCAATGAGAACTAGAGCCCCTAAATAAAATAATAGGCCGGCGCATCACCGCCATTTTTGTGCCTCCGAAGAGGAGGGCATTCCCGCTTGGCGTCCTTATCGCTTCCTTAATGATTTTAAGAAATCTTGATCTGAAGCTAATCCGGTCAAGATAAGAGCAATAAGCACCAATAATATTCCTAAAAACACATTTTTTTCCCAGTACATTCTCAGGATGTCATTTCATTCTGAGGATATCCTATGGATGTACTGGGGTAAGTTGTGTTGTTAGGGCGGTTTCTGTTTCTTTTACAAAATGTCGCCAAAACTCAATTACACAGTAATAGAATAGAAGGTCTGTGAACACTTTATATTCACTTCTTGAATGATTATAGCAGTTTATCACTAAACAAACTTCCATATCATAGTTTACTTAGCTAAAATTATGAAATGTAATAAAACAAGTTACTCTAAAGTAACGTAAGACGATAAAAAAAAATGTTTGTCGTTTGTTTATCAGAGAAACGCGCTGGATACATGTGGCAACCCTAAGGCAACAAAATGCCTGATGCGCCAGCTCGTATATATAGGAGCCTTAGTGAGAACGAGTCCAAATTTTTGGAGGGATGCAAAATTGGCCGAGAGATTGTTATTTGGCAAACATCCAGTTATTCGGTGTTCCCTTATCGCTTGTTTTCTCTCAGTCACCCCTATTTTCACATTGGACTCGTTCAATCCGCACTTGCGCAGAGGCTTCCATGGTCGCAAGAAATGTGGTTAAAGAATATAAGGAAAGGGCATGTTTACAAACAAACGCTCTTTTAATCAATCTTTTCCACGAGATCTTTTGATGTTTTGGTGGGTGTTGCGGGGCTAGCGGTGCCGGCTCTGTGACATTATTGCTAAGTGTTTCCTCTTTATATTTAGTTTTGAAACTCGGGTAGAGTAATTCTAGTTTCTTTACTGAGTTATTGTTCGGTGAACAAGTTTATTTATTTTGACAGTTTTAATTAAAGAAAGTTTTTTTTTTTTAACTTTTGTGTTACGAAGTGTGTGAACCGCCCTACACGTGGTGGTACAAGAGTGTTTGTTATCGCCGAATTAGGACTGAACTTGTTTGTTGACCTTTGCGGTAAGGTCAGTTGTTAAAACTACTGAAGCTGGCGGTAAACCCAACGGCAAATATTGTGAAGAATGGAAATGTAAGCACGCAAGGACTGGACATGGCTCAAAACATGGATACTTCACAAGGTACGACTTTTAATCCTAACTTCTATGTTAATAATAATCTTCCCGACTGTTTACAAGCAGCAGTAAATGATGGAGTAGATGAAATTGCCATTTTAATCGCTGCTAAAGAGGGTTCGCTGCCTGCATCCAACCCTAAGAAACTGAAGGTTGAAATTTTAAAAATAGTGGAAAAAACAAATGTTATAGAAACGCTAAAAATGACCCGTCAGGGTAAGGTTCTTGTGATTATTAAGGCGGTAGAAGCAGCTCAAAGACTTTTGCAAGTTAAAACACTGTTTGACGTTGTGGTGGAGCCGTATGTAATTAAAGAAACAATATCCACAAGGTTCCTCTTGCACAATATTGACTCAACTATCTCATGCCAGGATATCACTGAAGAATTAGAATTGCAGGGAATAATCCCGCTTGAAATTAGACGTTTCATAAGAAAAAGTAACGACAGTCAAATACCTTTGACAACTGTCTTAGTCACGAAGCTGGGAACCCAGCTACCTAGACATGTCAAATTATGGTATCAAAACCATAGAATTACCCTATTTCGGGACAATCCACGGCCATGCCGGAATTGTTACAAATTCAATCACAGCACACAGTCTTGCAAACAGTCGCCGGTCTGTGTAAAATGCAGTGAGAGTCATACTGGCGTCTGTACCGCGTCGTCACTGAAATGTGTCAATTGTAAAGGGGGCACGAGGCTCTCGACAAAACTTGCCCGTTGTACATACGTGAAATCAAAATTCAAAAATTCCGCAGCGCTAATCACCTGACCATAGCTGAGGCTAGAAGGAGGTTTTCTGAGACTGAGGGCGTCAAAACCCAATCTTATGCAAAAGTTGCAACCAGTAGCCCAACATTGCCAGACTTCGTCACCAAATCTCATCTAGAAGCTTCCTTGAAAGCTTTGTCATCATCTATGATAGAAATGGTGCAACAACTTATAGCTGCCCAACTTCAAACATTTCAACAAATGCTGGGATCCCTGACCCAGACTTTAGCCTTATCTCTCCGTCCGCCGGCTCATGGTGCGGCTTCTTCCTCATCTACAGAAACAGACAGTTCGGAATCTCAAGCAAAAAGGTTACTAAAAAAGAAGAAACTTGAACTCGCCCTGCATTCACCTACTCTAAATGCCATGGATACTTCGGGTCTACCTACACACAATAGCCAAATAAGAACTCCTGCTCCCAGCGAGATACCTTCATTTAATAATGGGCCTGGGTAAAAAAAAAAAAAAAAAACTTGTTTGGCCGGAGGCCTCTTTTCTTTTCTTTATTTTTGTTTCTCTTCTAATGGGAGTCTCATTAGTTCATTGGAACATCCGCGGAGCTCGAGCAAATTCTGCTTGGCTCCATCATTCGTTCTTTTCTCGTTCTGATTTTATTTGCCTCCAGGAAACTTTCCTGAGTTTTTCAAATGATTTTTCTCTTCCTGGGAAGGTTGTCTATCGGGCTGATAGGCACCTTCAACACGGTGGTGGCCTTATTACTGCTGTCAATCGCAAATTTTCCTCTCGTCATCTTTCACTCCCTAGCTCTTCCCATGGCAACGAGGTCCTGGGTGTTGAAGTTAAGTTGTCATCTAGTTTTAGGCTTCAAATCCTTAACGTTTATTCTCCTCCCGGCAGGTTTGACTACGACTGGTTTAACCAGGTTCTTTACCTTTGCAATAGTTCTTTCCTAATAGTTGGTGACTTCAACAGTTATCATACGAGTTTTGGTGGCCGTCGGGATTCTCCTCAGGGCTCGAGGGTCATCGACTGGATCATAAACAACAATATCTGTCTTGTTAATACTTCCGTTCCTACCCATGTTTCCCCGGGGGGATCTTCTACCTTAATTGATCTCTCTCTTGTTTCACCTGACCTGTTTTCGAATAACTGTGTTCAGGTCCACTCTGATACGTTTGATAGTGACCACTGCCCAATCAAACTTACTTTCGATAGGCTGCCCGGCTCTCGTCCGTGTCATAGTGTTAGGTTAAGGTGTGACTGGGGGTCCGCTACCGTTAAGCTTAACAAGAAGTTACAGGATTGTAACTCTCCGTCCTATGAGGACATGGTAAATATTTGCCAAAGGTAGGTCGCTGTGAGTAGCCGAAGGATTAGGATCTTGGATCGTGTCGGCACTTTTTGGTGGGATAGCCGCTGCAGTTATCTTCTTGGGCAGAAACGCAAGTTCCTTCGCCTGGCGAGAAAGCACCTAAGTTCGGCTTACTGGATGCAGCACAAGCATTTCGCTGCTCGTCTTAAGAAAGAAATCAAAGACGCTAAACGTATGTACTGGTCCGAGGTCTGTAAAAGGAGTGGGCAGGCTAGTGATATCTTCAAACTTCTCAAGGTTCTCCAAAACCGGAAGAACCCTCCCCAGGAGTCCTATAATTACATTAGTACCTCAAATGACAGTAGGCTGGCTGCTGCTAATATTTTTGCTCACACGTTTGTCCGCCCCCCTATTGACTGTTACATCCCGCTGGACTTCAGTGGCAACGTGGATAGCAACATTAGGAAGCCTTTTGCTCTCTCGGACCTTCAACACGCCTTGCACAAGTCTTCCCATCGCACACCTGGAAATGATGGTATTTCCCTCCGACTTCTCAAGTGCCTCGACAATAGCAGTCTGGTCAAACTTCTCGATTGCTTTAATAATCTCTGGTTGGAGGGTCTAGTTCCCAAGTCCTGGAAGGAAGCCATTGTCGTTCCTATCTTGAAACCGGGTAAGAATTCCAGTTCCTCGTCTTCCTATCGCCCAATCTCCCTCACCCCTGTTCTCTCGAAGGTTTTTGAGCAGATGGTTCTTCGGCGGATGATTCCTTGGGTGCTTAAGAATGATGTTTTCCATGTGAACCACTACGGGTTTATTCCTTTTAGGGACTGTGCACCTGCTTTGACGAAAATCTATGCTGATCTGGTATCGGCTCGGCGGCAGAAGTGGTTTAGTGTCTTGGTCTCAGTGGATATTGCCTCTGCTTACGACTCCGTTTGGACGGACGGCCTGGCTTTTAAGATGCTGTCAGCGGGCGTTGACGGCCATCTCACGAAATGGTGCCATTCCTTCATGCAACGTGCTATCCAGGTTAGGTGGTCGGGAACTTTGTCTGCCCCAGTCTCGTTTTTCGTGGGGGTCCCGCAAGGGGCTGCTCTGTCTCCTTTACTCTTCTCTTTCTATATGAGTGATATCTTTGAAGCAATTGGTCCTCGGGTTAATGCTGATGTATATGCGGATGATACCTTCCTTTACGCGTCTGGCCCCTGCCTCGAAGATATTATGCATGATATTCAGGACACCCTTCATAATCTGGTTCGCTGGTGCAATTACTGGAAGTTGAGTCTCAGCCCTCATAAAAGTGCTGCGATTGTTTTTTCCAGGAGGAAAATCTCGCCTGATTCTAACCTTCGGCTGCAGGGAGAAGATATTCCCTGGGTGGTCTCCCTTCGTATCCTTGGCCTGTTGTTCGATCGGGGTTTGACGTGGGGCAATCACGTCTCTCGTCTCCGTGAGAAAACTGTGAAGAAACTTAACGTTCTGAAGAGCATTAGTCATACTTCTCGGGGTGTTGGCACCAAAAACCTTCTCAGAATCGCGAATGCTACTGTTGTCAGCTCCCTGTATTTTGGTAGCAATGTGTACTCTTTTGCTTGTCCCTCCACTCGGAAGAGGTTAGAGCCCCTTTTGAATGCTGTGCTTAGGGTGGCTACGGGCCTCCCTCGGTGGACGCCTATCCCCGTTCTTCGCCGGGAAGCTAACTCGCTTACTGTGGCTAGCCTTCAAGACCTCCATAGGGAACGTTTTTTCATCCGCCACTTTGGTTTAGGTACGAGTTCACCCATTCACTCCTTGATGGATCCCTCCAATTTTGACTCTGGCTCTCCTGGTTCCCTCGTGAGGGTTATTCTTAGTCAGCTTGGTCTGAGTTCTCAGGATTTGTTGCTTTGGATTCAGCCCCCCTATCCTTTGTGTGACAACATTTCTTTTCTAATTGATACTTTAGACTTCCAGAGCAGGTCTCTCCATCCGGAGCTTGTTCACCAGACTTTCACTGATTATGCTTCTCTACATAGCGAGTTTTATCAAATGGCTACTGATGCCTCCAAAACTAGCTCTTGCACTGGTATCGCTGTTTGGGACATGTCTTTGTGCTGTGGACATTCAAAGCAAATAGACAATATAAATTCTATCTTTACTGCTGAAACGCTTGCGATTGGTCTGGCCTTGGACCATGCCCCTCTTAAGGGGAAGCTTATCATCTTCTCCGACAGCAAGTCTGTGATCACCAGCCTCCAGGCTATCAACTATCGCTCGCCAGTTGTGATTACTTGGGTTTACCGCAAGCTGGTCATGGTAGCCAGCCGTCTGGACAAGGTTCAGGTGGTTTGGGTGCCCGGTCATATGGGTATCCATGGGAATGAAATGGCCGACATGCTTGCTCGGTCCACCATTTCTGCACCATCCTCGTTCAGCATGGTGTCTCCAGAGGACATCTGTCGATACCTTCACACCATTCATAAAAGGGATGATGTCCAAGAGTGGCTTTTAGGGAAATACAGTGTGGTTTTCCCCCACCTCACCAAAAGAAGCTGGGAGCATCGTAAACTTTGTCTGCCCAGAAGAAGTGAAGTCCTCCTCAGCCGCCTGCGGGCTCGAACCCTCCCTTCCCGGGCTCTCCTCTACAAGCTTCATATGAGTGACTCTCCTCTCTGTCCAACCTGTCAGGTTCCAGAAACCTGTGACCATTACCTCCTTGCATGTCGCCGCTACGCCTCAGCTCGGCATGATTTGTATAGCAATCTCAATCTCCTTGGTTCTTCGCCTTCCTTCAGCGATTTATGCGATCTAGCCGTCTCTGGAGTTACTCAAGCTCGCCAGTTGGTGTCTTTTATTCTCAAGTCTGACAGATTCTGACTTTGGCTCCTTCGTCTTATCCACGCGTCCTTAACTGACGATGCAACCATGTACTGTGTGATTCCTCACAATTAAGATCTTCATCGAACTTGTTTAGGATTATTAGGGGTGTAAAGCCTTGCAGCTATAAACCCCATGCTCTGAGGGTCTCTCCCTTCAAAACAACAACAACAACAATCTTCTCCACTCACGAGTGGTAAAAGGACAATCTCTATTGGTGAAAATACCAGTGTTTTGCCCTGAGTATAAGACTACTATTATATAGTAGTCTTACCTAAGACTCCTATATGATAAGAGCTGGCGCAGTGTCCGCCATTTTCTAGCCCGTCTGGGAAAGTGTTGGCGGTAGAAAAAGCTAGGTTACCTGATTAGTGTCGTTATCGCCTTTCAGCTTCTATACAGATCAAGTGAGCTAGAACTTCTTATTACAGCGTCTAGAATAAACAGTGTGGCAATCGCCTATAACCGTGATGTTAAAATGATGCTACAAAAATTAAGCTTACCCAGATGTCGCTGTGATCGAAGCTATTGCTCAAATCGAAGACCTGATTGACTTTTCCCAGTTTCGCCAGTTTAATCACGTGATCTAATTAACCAATAGGGAGTCTCGGTTTTGTTGTCGGGCCACTAGCTTCGATTACAATGACATCTGGTGACAGGCTTAATTTTTTTAGTACAGTTTTATTCGCCGCTTTCCACACTGTTTATTCTAGATGCTGTACTTCTTATCACGAAACAAACAAGTTGGCAATTTTAAGAACATCGCCGACATTCTCAAAACTGTAACCTTCACGTTAAAATAAATGTAATTTTAAAAGAATTTAAAAACACTAACTTAAAAAAACAGTACATTCATATTAAATTTGTCAAACAACTTTGAAAATTAAATAAAATAAGTTGAAAATAAGGAAACCTTTCGCTAAAAAGTTGTGCTTCTGCTCAGGGTATCCGCGAGCTTCATCTGCAATTTGTAATCCACTTTTTCCTTCTTTCTGGATTAGAAGAAAATATAAACAGGCGGTGCTCTATTCTGGAGTTATTCGTGCAATTTATTGCCGAAAAACCAACAATAATAAATCGTCATCTGGTCTTGTGGCCTAGAAAATGGCGGATGCGTCATCCTATCAATGTAGGAGTTCTAGTCTTACCTGAGTTAAGACTACTATAAAACAGGCTGAATCATTGGCCGCCATTGCTAAAACTAAGACTGTTGTATATGACTATTATATGAGATTATATAAGACTATTATATAATAGTCTTAGGTTTGACAGTGACTAACTACCATATAAGATTATTATATGAGACTATATAAGACTATTATATAGTAATCTTAAGTTTAGCAATGACGGACATGACATACGAATGGCGGCGAATGATTCAGCCTGTTATATAATAGTCTTAACCTGAGTAGAGTGTTTTGCCCTGAGCGTGACGTCAGCTGCGCTTTCCTTATTGGAATCAAAATTATGATTGCAGGTTCTGTTCAGAAACAACGCACAGGGATGAATCCCAGATTGTCGCCAATTACCATTGTGCAGTTCTTTTGCGATATTAAAGTCACTCATTTTCAACCTTCATTTCCTCGTTTTCTATTTAGTAGTTGATTTGTCGATCGTTGGTATAGCCCAACTTTCTTTTAACCATTTTTCAACATAAATAAAAAGTGTTTATGACTTCGTCTGTCAGTTTTCCTATCCGTCCTCTGACTACCATAAATACCTATGGAATTTCTTAAAATTGATGTACGTTATTACAGTTAACTAGAAGACATTCCCTACTGAAAATGGGGTAAATACCTCTCTTGTTAAAACCAAGGAAATGTTCAACGTCTTGAACGCCAAAAGGAAAAATTGGAAAGCAGACAATTGTTTCGGTAACATTTAGTTGAAGAAATGAGAGAGAAGTTCTCATATATACAGGAAAGCAATCGAGTTCTGATCAACCAATAGAATTACGTGGAATGTGGAGGATTGACCAATAGGAATTTGGGAAACACAAGTAGTGGAAAATGTAGAAGAAATTAAGAAAATGTGAACTAAATGTGAAATTTCCAACAATCAGACAGATGAGGTGAAGTTCTTTGCTGACTCTGTGATGCAGTTCAGCGCCAAAGACCAGACCCACGGATTGCGTAAAACTGGCAGTGTCATCATAACAATGTGCCATCACATTCATCACACCTGACTCAAATATTCTTGGCGAAGCATGGAATTCCAGGCATCCGCCAACCTCCCTACTCCCCAGTCATGGCTCCTTGCGACTTCTGGTTGTTCCCGAAATTGAAAATGTCATTGAAAGGACCCCGTTTTCAGAGTAGAGATACGATAATGCAGAATGCGACGACGGAGTTAGACACCAACGCTGCACTAAGTGTGTGGAGGCGCAAGGGACCTACTTTGAAGGGGATTAGGATCCTAATCCCGCAAAGTAACTAAGATATTTTTCTGGTCAAAGGTCGGATACTTTTTGAACAGACCATGTATAATTCTTGGGGCATCTATAGTATTTCGTGTCTATATATGGTTTAACATACATTGATCATTTGTTATGTATTGGTCAACATATTAGTTACATTCGTAAGCCGGAAACTAATAAATCGGTTATTTCTAAGCACTGTTAGGAGAAAAACCATAATTTTAAATTTGATTCAATTAAAACAATTTGCAGACCTAAATCCGCTCAAGAACTCGATTTCATTGAAGCTTTTTGCATCTATAAAAACTTTAAATATATTGTCAATTGTGATTTCGCTGTACCGCATGTGTCTGATTGTTAGAAATTTTGCATTCAGTCCACATTCTTTTAATTTCTTCTGAATTTTTCACAACTTGTGTTTCCAAAATTCCTATTGGTCAAAACACAACATTCCATGTAATTCTGTTGGATAATCAGAATTCGATTCGTCTCCGATATACAGTCGGCAGCAAAAGCATCCGAACACTAGCCAATAATCCCGATGTCGAAAAAGTACACTTAAAACTGTTTTGTTAAATAAATCCTTGTCGAATCATGTTCTTAGACTGACTAAGAACATGACTGGACAAGGATTTGTTTAACAAAGTAGTATTAAGTGTACTTTTTTTAGACAGGGATTATTGCCTGTGCTCCGATACTTTTGCTGCCGACTGTATACGAGCACTTCTCTCTTTATCTATACGCTGAAGACGGTATGCTATATGCTACCGAAACAGCTGTCTGCTTTCCATTTTTTTTCCCTTTGGCGTTCAAAAGGTTGAAGACTTCCTCAGTTTTAATAATCTCGAGCCAAGTCGTCTTTTTATACAAAATACCACTATTAGTTTATGTAATAAGGAAAGGGCACGTGACGTCACTCGCAGTCAAATTATGGGTAAAGTGGCAAAACACTGGTATTTCCACCAATCCAGGTCGATCTTTTGCCACTCGAGAGTGGCAAAGATTGACTGACGGAGCTTTTGTTTGTAAACATGCCCTTCCTTATAGGATACCCAAAATAATTTCAAAGCACTGCATTCTCTGAGAGGTATTCCTATAATAATATTTTAATATAGCTATTTTGTACAAATCAGAATAAAATTGATAATAATTATTTATATGTATAAAAAATGTGTTCTGCATAATGTAGTATGATTAGCATTAAGATTATAGACAATACAAAAATATTCTAGTACTATGACTGGAAATCTATATCTATGACTGGAAATTGCTTGATTTGTATTTTTAGTTGTATAAAGTGTTTTTAACACTTTTTAACAGTGGAAGGAACGCTGGGCTAAGTGTATGTTTTAGAGTGATTAAAATTTGAAATAGTTTATCGTTCTGTTCGTCTCTAGTATCCGTAAATGTTTTCAGAATTTCTTCAAAATGATATTTTTTTAAAGTTTTCATTGACATGTTATTTTAAAATGGTATAAATAGCACAATATGTATGTGTACATGGAACCCAAAAAATGCCAATGGAATGTGCTCTATGAAGAGCATTTTTGTGTCATATTTAAATAACTTTATGCTGCATAATTGACATTTATAATTCACACGCATAAAAAAATGTTTTCCATAAAATGTAGTATGATTAGCATTAAGATTTATAGGGACACGCAAAAATATTTAGATACATTAAGGACTATAATTGCATTTTCGTTTTTATGAAGCCTTTTAACGATGTTTAAGAGTGATTATGATTTTAATTAGTCTGTCTGTCGTTTTGCCCGTCTGTGCAAGCTCTAGCACCTGTCAATATTTTCAGAATTTCAACAAAATGATATGTTATTCAAGTTTACTGTGGCGTGTTCCCCATTTAAAATAATATGAATATCACAATTAGCTTGTGCACAGGGATTCCCAAAATAATCCCAATGCACTGCGTTCTATGAGAAGCATTTTTATAAATCATATTTAAATAAGTTCGTACCACACAAATCATAGTGAAATTGGCATTTATTATTCACATAGGGGAAAAAATGTTTTATATAGAATGGTATGTTTAGCGCTCAGATTTACAGGCCTACACTCAAATATTCAGATACATTACGGGTTAAAATTGGAAATTGCTGGAACTATATATACTTCTGTTTGTATTAAGTGTTGTTAACACTTTTCAACAATGCTTAAGAGGGATCATAAATTTATTTATTCTATCTATCTGTCCATTGTGTGATCACGTAGGGAAAAAGCACATTGAACGTTAAACAATGCAACGAGTACGTATAACTGGAAAGCATTAGTAATCTATGCGAAACGCATGAGTTTTCGTTCTTGTTTAATTTTAGCGTACGTTGCCAAATTGCAGGTGCTATTTTTACCGGGCGCCATTTTTTTATGGTTTAGGTTCTATAACTTAAAAAAAAAAAAAAAAAAAAAAAAAAAAAACAGCAGTTTTTATGTGCAGTATAAGTATTTTTTTATTTATATTAAATATATTGCAATATGTAATATGATTGCCGAAAAAAAAAAGGGGAAGGGGGGAGCCATACATTGTCTATGGATGAAATTTCTTGTAGCAGCAGCAGCTTTATATGTTTGGCAGCACTACACAAAACAAAATTGACATATATTTCTTAAATGCACAAAACCATGTTTCACATACAATTATTTTGAAATTTATCTTTAATTTACAAAGGCATGCAAAAGAGCTCAGAAAGATTTGTGTTATATTTGTAAGTGGAAAGAAGAGCATTTCAAGTTATGTCCCTCTTTTCTCTCTCTTTCTCATGGTGTTAGTTTTAATTACAGTGTTCGGTACATAAAATCTGGTGGACGATATACAGGGCTAATCACAATTAGTCAAACAAGTTTAATAAAACAGGATGGCCGACATTTTTCTGAATAATTTGAAGTAAATTAAAAAAATAAATAAATAACAGTCTTAAATGCTTAGGAATGTAGCTGCAACAACCAAAAGGTGTTGAAGGGGCAGTAGCTCTTTTCATACAGAAGTGCAATTTAAATAAAAGTGTTTCGAAAACCATTTTGAAACGTTTTTAAAGTACAATAAAAATGTTAAATACAGTACATTCTATCTTTGATCTTAAATTGCAAAAATTTGTCTTTATAGTAATGCATGGTAACAGAAAGTAGCTTATGGGGTATATCGTCCAACAGGTATGCTGCCATGCTGCAATTTCTCTCATTTAATAAGAGGCTAGAGCTCAGTTTCTATAGTGTTTAATGAAAGAAAAAAACATGACACGCATGATAGCAAGGAAGAGAAACTATGTTGATTTCGTTTGGGTGCATATTGCCTAACATGTGGCGCTGGTATCGAGCAATTTAACCCCATTTACGGAAAAGCAATATCTCAACTTTTATAATATACAAAGACCTAAATTTGGCATGTGATAAATTTGGCTATTATAGAAAACTATGTTGATTCGACTGAATGCATATCACTTCATACAAGTTGGATACCGAACCAGTACAAGCATCCAAGTCTTTAATGGAATTGGAATCCAGCACGAAAGCCAGAGCATTTCATCACTAGGCGGACCCTTCTAAGAGGATAAAGTGAGAAATAAGGGGTATACTGTTGCTGCGCAATTTCGAAAATTGGATTTTAAATAATATTTCGTTAACCATATGTATATAAGCAGCTAGATTCGGTGAAACATAGTAAAGCATAGCAATTCCATCAATTATATTCAACAGAAAAGAATGTTTTCGCTTAATTTTGAGTAGCTCTGTCTATTGTCTATAAATTATATATAAATCATGAAGTTTAAATTTAGTATAGCATGGAAAACATATAGTATTACTTGAAATGTACTTCGAGCAATTTCCATGCGAAATATCTCCGAATTACTTTGTGAGATTCTGTAAAATAATTATGATGATGAATGACTAACTGAAATTTATGCGAAACATGCTATTATTTTCATTTATTTTTGTTTCATGCAGTCTAAAGATGTTAAACAGTATTTACAAGGTATTACATCCACAGACGTGATGAATATGAATTATCTTGGAGGTAACTGTGCAGGACCCCCCCCCCCCTTTTTTTTTTGTTTCAACAAAAAATTTCAAACAGCATCCTCGTATGATACAGATTCAAAATACTGAGCTAGACTTTATGTGTTCTTAAGTTATGCTGATAATAAACAGATACACACACAGAACAAACGCTAAAAATCTGATTTTCCGACTCAAAGAACTTCAAAATGTGCAAAATAATAATAATAATAATAAAATAAAAAACACAAATTCAAATTTATTAAAAAAAAAAAAAAAAAAAAAATCTACCATTTAACGGGTAAAAGGATGAAAAAACTGCTTTAAAATTAATATACATGCATCAAAAATTGCAATGTTCCCATCATTGTAGGTAGTCTTGTTATTACCTAAACAAAGATTCATTTCTGGCATGTAAAAATGATAAATTTTACTTACATTTTGTTTGCCAAACACACACACACACACAAAAAAAAAACTTTAAAATAATTTTAATTTTAAAAATTAATATTAAAATGGATAGTTGGAAAATTCTTTTTAATTAAAGAGAAAAAAAATCTGTATCCACTTTTAATTAAAATAATTGAAAAAAAAAACTAGTATGTTGTGGTCACCACAAAACTTTATTCTATATTTTCCTATACAAATTCACTAAGTGCAAATGATTTATTAAAATTATCTAACATGGTGAATGCAAATGCTCTTCATCTTAGTGAAAACTAACACGAAATATCCAAAGACAGACAGTTTGTCTATAAATAAAATCTTAAAATATACGTTTTTATAATGGTTATCTCACATATCAAGTTTCGTACAGTTATATTCCATAGAAGTTGAGATATAGCCTTCCCGTTATCGATGAAATTTGCAGTATAGAAGCGCCATCTATTGGGCTATAAGCATCCACATTGAATCAGCAAAATGACTCATAATGGCCTTCTCCCATATAGTTTGGTGATACGCGAAATAGAACCTGAAATATAGCCTTCCCTTAAAGTGCGGAAATCGTTTGAGGCAGCGCCACCTGTTGAGCGGTTGCCATCAAAAGTTGATAGGCACTAATTTATGTCAAAGTGCATCTACATACGAATTTATATGGAATTATGGGCAGTAGTTACTGAGATACAGCATACAGTTTTCCCTTAAACTGCGGAAATTGCTGTATAGCAGCGCCACCTGTTAGCCGATAAATATTCAAATTGAATCAGCATAATGTTTCATAATGGTCTTGTCACGTATCAAGTTTTGATTGATTATACGCAGAAGAACCTGAGATATAGCTTCCCTTTTAATTACAGAAATCGCTGTATAGCAGCTCTACCTGCTGAGAAGTTGACACCAAAAGTTGATAGGCACTAATTTATGTCAAAGTGCATCTACATACGAATTTATATGGAGTTATGGGCAGTAGTTTCTGATACAGCCTTCCCTTAAACTTCGGAAATCGCTGTATAACAGCGCCACCTAGTGGCCTATAAGCATTCAAATTAAATCAGCATAATGTCTCATAATGGCCTTCTCACACATCAAGATTTGATTGGTTACACGTAATAGAGTCTAAGATATAGTATCCTCTTAAATTGCGGAAATTTCTGTATAGCAGCGCCACCTGTCGAACAATTGACACCAAAAGTTGATAGACACTAATTTAGGTAAACATGCATTTACTTATAAATTTATATATAATTCTGAACTGTAGTTCCGGAGATATACTTGCCATAAAATTTTTGTCTCACAGACACACACACAAAGACAGACAAACATTTTCTAAAAATAGTCAAATCGTGTTCTAGACCTATCAAAATATGTAAATCCGTTGAAAACCGGAAGTCGAAAATTTTTAGGCAGTCAGTAATAAAAGCATTATAATAAAACTGATAAAAAATGCAAAGCATCATCTTGTTTTATTTACTTGTGATATTTTTAAAGCAAAACTTTTTGAAGAATTTTGGTGTTTTACATTTTGCTTATTCAAACCTTTTTTTTTTTTTTTATCATTTTTTATGAATTATTAGCATTTAACTAAAATTGTGAGGTATTTCTGTATTATGCTTAACAACTATGCAATTTTCAACATTTTAAAATGAAATTTTAATTTAAGATGGCTTTACGAGTGGTTGACAGATTCTGCTGTAGAAGCAGGAAGGGGGGGGGGGGGACCTGGTTCGATCTTAGACCTAGTCGTCCTAAGTTTTTTGTCACTTTCTCCGAAACATGCGTAACTACAACTAACAATTTAGAATAACCCTAATAGTCCTAGAACTAGGACCTTCGTATAGTCAGTTGGTCTTTATTACCAAATACACACACCTAATTAAAGTTGTTTCAAGCTTCTAAAACCTAGTTTTAAACGTCAAAAACTTGGTAGATGTGAGATGCCAGGTTCGATCCCAGGTCACGCTCGTCGGCTGAGGCGTACAGAGTTTACCGCGGTTTTCACTGAAACTTGCGTAAATACGGGCTAGAGCCCCTTAGAAAGAAACCAGTGTAGAGCACTCCTTCCAGGCCTAGGATTCAAGTGCAGTCAATTGTCCTCAATCCTAACACCATCTAAAACAAAACCTAGTTATTTTTTTTAAATAATTTAACCATTACGACGTATTATTATGTTTTGATTTAAGAAAAATGAATAGTCCGAAGTGATTTTATTATTACAGTCGGTAACAAAAGTCTCCGAACACTAAAAAAAATTCCTATATAAAAAAAGTACACTTAATACAGTTTTGTTAAATAAATCCTTGTCGAATCTTGTTTTTAGTTAGTCTAAAAACAGGATTCAACAAGGATTTATTTGACAAAATTGTATTAAGTATACTTTTTTCAGATAGGAATTTTTGCTAGTGTTCGGAGACTTTTGTTACCGACTGTACTAATAAATAAAAATTTTAAATACAAAAATGAATTTGTGGAAGAATATCAAAAGAAAATTGTCTAGTGTCGCCCTCTATGCTTACAAATAAGCACTAAACCTTGACTTTTATTTTACATTTCTTTTATTTTGCATATTTTAAATAATAATTCCTCTTCAAATTTTAGAATATTTTTAATTTATCATTGCAATTTACGGAGGAAAAAAAAGTTAGATGTGAACAATAAAAGTTAAGAATATAACAAGCTTCATTTATAAAATGAAATAAGATTCCCCCCCCCCCAAGGTCCCTAAGCTAAACAAATGGTTGGTACTGCCATCCATAGACAGAAATTACTACTAAAAGTAAAAGGAAAAAAAAAAAAAATAGCTTTGAATTTTCCAGTAGCATACACCATTTATTGATTTATAACTCAAGTACAAACACAGTCCTTTAAAAAATATTTCAAATTAAGGATAAAGAATATATTGCCTTAATAGTCTTTGATTTTAAGCAGATACTTTTTAATTATTTATTTTAATAAAAACTGAACTTGAATTTTGAAAGTATTTTATTTCAGGGATAAAATTACAATTAATTTTAAAGTTAAATGATGTAGGGTAAAACACAATAAATTATCAAGGATACAAGTCTTCTTCAGTCAGTCCAGCTATTTCTTTTTTTTTTAATTTGTCACTTACCATCTAATTTAAGGTCATTTTATTAGTATTTTTATACCTATGGGTTAATGAATATGCAATGTGCAATGATAAATGCATCTACATCATGTACCATCTTTGTCTTCACACACTGTCTCCCCTCAACATACATATTTTTTATTTCAATTGATTAGATTTTTAAGATAACAAGCATTGTTGATTCATTCAATCCATCTGTCTCATATAATGTTATATTTAAAGTGCTAGCAAGCTTGCATACAGATAGAAAATTAATTTTATGCCTGAAAAATGTAATCAAACTGGAATGAAAATCCACAAATGGAGAACTTTTTTTTTTTTCAAAATTCATATTCATCTACAAACAAAACAATTACACAACCCTTTTCTATATATATTCATATATCTCTGTAAAAAATTATCTCAAACAAGGAGTGAATATGTGCAATAATAAAAATAAATTATTAATTGTATATTAGACATAACAGCAAAGTAACATGATATCTAACATTCATATTTCTACTTGATTTTTTTTAGTAATTCTTTGGGTTCTAGCAGGAGGAAATATACAAAATTAATAAAGTTTTTTAAGTCTTCTTATTGAGGATTATTAAATAACAAAATAAATAAATATTTAAAAATCTACATTAAAAATGGATTATGTTTCAGACAGGAATATATATAAATCAATCTTTAGGTAAATATTGGTCATATATAATATCAGGGTTGGTTTTTTGACATGACAAGGGTTTAAACCGTCAGGAACCTCTTACCGTCACAAACCTGCATTTTCAAAATGAAAATCTATAAATGAGCTAGAATCTGGTTAGAAGTAGGAATTAGTTGTCATATACAAGTGAATATCTAAATATTATGCAGTTTATAAATTAAAAAATCTTAAAACAATTTGTAGATAATTAAAATTTAGGTAGATATGCTGTTTTATGACCTAAGAAATATGTACAAAGTATGCATAGACATATTTTGTATGTTTATTTATATTAATATTTATGAAATTCTGAAATTCCAAAGTTACTTATGAATTTTTTCACATAAGCCATGAAAACACAGGAATACTGTTTTTTTTTTTTTTCTTTCAGTAAAACATGTGTAGGCAGTAAATTAATATGGATTTGAAAATAATTATATTTATAATCTATATTTATTACACTTATTTATTAATAATTTTTTATCTATTTATTGTTATTATTGATTGTATAAATATTTGTACCTGTTTATTGCTTGGACTATTGGTGTTTGGTATTTTGGGAGTAAGGCTGATTGACTACTCTAGGATCTTAGGCCTAAAAGGGAGTGCCCTCCGTGGGGGTCTTTCTAAAGGGTCCTAGCCAGTATTTATACAAGTTTTGGAGAAAACCACGAAAAACTCTGAACGGCTAGGCCGACGAGTGCACCCTGGGATCGAACCCGGCACCTCACGTTTACCAGCTTTGAGCGTTGAACTGCTGGTGGGCCCTACAGCTTAGACTAATAAATTTTTTAAAAATCTGTACGAGTAAATATTAAATTTATAACAATTTATACACGTCCAGAAAGCATTCATATTTCTCTTGTCTCGCAATAATTATAAGAATTTCAGATGCAATTCAAGCTCGTTTAACATTCAGAATTATTCTTTTTTCTTAAAAACTTGCAATATCAACAGTCATTAAAAGAAGAATAAGATATATTTCTCTATAAAATATTTAAATACAAAATATTAGGCCTTGCATTTTTATTTTACTGGTTAAATACATAATACTAAAAAAATTGAAATATATAATGTTGTATTGCAAATAAAATGATTTATCAATCAAAATGATCTATCAATGATTTATAAATCATGAATTTTTAGAAGCCTAAAATTTTGTTTTTATATTAATCAAAATGTTATAATAATGTTTCTCCAAAAACATTAATATGTTTATCTTTTAAAACATACTCATAAACAATATCTTATTAAAAACAACTATATTTTTAAAGTATCACATAACTAAGTTTAACATATACTATATTAAGCATAGTTATAAATAAATTTCGTAATATATAAAAGTATCACAGCATATTTTGAATGAACATAGAAATAATTCATAATAAAATTTTAAAAGCGTAAAGTTTCGTTTTTTATATTAATCAAAATGTTGTAACAATGTGTTTTTCAAAGAACATCGATCTATTTACTTTTCAAAAAATCTTTATAAACTATACTTTGTTAAATTAAGTTTTTATATGACAATTAAATTATAAATATAGGTTTTTGACATGACGGCTTTAACTGTCAAAAACTGTCACGCATCAAAAACCTGCCAACCCTGTATAATATACAGTTGAACCTTGTTAATCTGAATTACTTTTAACATGAACCGCTTCCACAATCCTCGTGAAAATGAAGATTAGTTACTGATAGCATGAAATTTTTTTTGACTCATGTTAACGAGATTTGAATGTATTCTAAAATGACCCTTAGCAAACTATGTTGTGATAACAGTTGTGCTATAACTATGTTAATAATTGGAGAACAAATGGATTGTGTTTGCATGTTAATTTATGAAGCATATAATCAATGTGAATGATTTCTTTGCTGAAAGTTGTTTTCGTAAAAGTGCACTAAATTTGCTTTAGATTAACTTTTGAAAACTTAGTTATATATATATATATATATTAGAAAGAGAGAGGGATAAAATGAATTAATTTTAATTATGCTATTTTAAATTAAAAAAATTTTATTTCTCTAAATTTGCCACTTACCATTTAAGGTTATTCTCTTGGTATTTTCATTTATGGGATATATGAGGTGTGCTTCTGCTTCATCATCTTCTTACACTGTCTGCTCACATTTTTATTTAAGCAGACTGATTTTTTCAATACCAAACGTTGATTCATCATCCAATCCAGCTCCACCATATAATGCAATACTTGATTTGCTAGCAAGATTACATCAATAGACAGAAAAATAAATTTTATGCCTGAAGATGTAATCCAACTGGCATGAAATATAAAAATTCACATGTGCAGGAATTTTCATGTAAAGTTCATATTCTTTATAATTTAAACTATAAAATTCATTAAGATTAAAGAGTTTAAACTGTAAATGTAAAATAAATATTAAATTAATTGTTTTGTTCATGAATGCTCTCTTCATAAGTAATATAGCAAAGAGAGACTCTTATAATACACCTCTAGAAATCTTTTGGAGTTATGTATATAAAATTGATAAATTGTTTATACAAGCCTTCATAGTGAGTTTTATTAAACTGATGAAATAAATACATAAATATACATTTAAAATGGATTATGTTAGAGAGAGAGAATGAATTTTTATTGTGTATTTTTAAAATAAAGAATGTTACTTTTCTAACTTTGCAACTTACTATTTACGGTCATTCTCTTGGTATCTTGATTTACAGGATGTATATGAATTACTTTTACTTCATCTACTATCTCTGGCTTCTTACACTGCCTGCCTAGATTTTTATTTAAGCTGATTGACTTTCTGGGGTACAGAATATTGATTCATCATCCAATCCAGCTCCACCATATAATGCAATACTTGATTTGCTAGCAAGATTGCATCAACAGACAGAAAATAAAATTTATATCTGAAGATGCAATCCAACTGGCATGAAATACAAAAATTGACACATGCAGGGATTTTCATGAAAAGTTCATAATCATCAAGTTTAAACTAGAAAGATAAAAATATATAAAGATATTTAAAATATATTTTAGAGTCCAAATTTTGAATGTGAAATAATACAAATCATAAAAGTTCACAAGCAGAAAATATTTCACATTTTTCTGAATATGTAAAATCTCAAAGTGAACATATGCATTTTTTTTTTTTTTTTCTAATTGTATTTTCACAGATTATGAATGTAAAATAACGATAAAGACACATTACATGTAACATTCACATTTATTTTTAGTACTTAAAAAGGAAAAAAAAAAAAAAAAAAAGGAATTTTTTTAGCTTCTGACAGTTTTTTTCTTTTTATGAAATGGAGAACCTCTATATTTCTTTTTTGGTTGTTTTAGCCTGAAGTCTATGAAAACTTGTCATGAAAATATAAGTTATTTGGCTATTTCAAATGAATATAGAGATATCCATATTATACGTTATTTTATTTTTGCTATGAAAAGCAAAAGTGTTTCTAAGAAGTCCTAGCTTGTTTTTACCCCCAAACATGGAAAACTCCACACGACTAGGCCAATGAGCATGACCTATTTAAGATTGAACCAGGCACTTTCTATCCATCAAGCGCACTGTTTCAAATATGAACATATATAATTTTTGTGCAAATATTGATTGTATATTCCAAAAAGACCCTCAACAAACTATGATAGGAGTTGTGTTGACTGTGTTAAAAAGTGAAGCACAATAGGATATGTAGAAGCATGAGAAACAAATAAATAAACACATTTTAAGTGAAATGAACAAAATCTTGTATATAAAAAAAAAAAATATCCTGCATGCAAATCAGAAATAAGAGTATACATAACCGAACCGGCCGGTTTATTTCAAACCTAGCATCTAACAAATTATCGAACATACAAATAATTATTTACTAAGAAAATGAACACATTATTAATTTATTTAAATGCAAATAACGAGAAACAGACAGCGGAATTATTCCAAACCATCATGAATAAAACATATCATGCTTTTATACGTCCGGCCGGCTGGATTCAACAATTAAATTACTTAGTACACATTACTAATTAAAATAAGATATAAGATTCTTATCTAATTATTATGAATAAAATTAATATGGAACAAAAAATATTTTTTAAATATAAACTACTAGAAGGAAAAAAAGCTACCCAGCCGGTATATTTCAAAAGACAAGAAAGCCACCCGGTTTATTTAAAACTATTTTAAAAACATTTACATTATCAAACATATGTAGTAAGTTATACAATAATAATAATAATAAAGAAAAAACTATTAAGGAAAAGAATCTAACTAAAATGCTCAAACAATAATTCAAAAATCAACAACCACATGCAGATTAAAGAAAAAACAAATATTAATTTATTTTCAAAACGAAACGCAAGAAAATTTAAGTACATTCAAAATAAACCGAATTTGTACATTACAGAAAAAGAAAATCATATTAATTATAATAAATAATTGCTAGAAAAAAATTCAATCACTTACCTTACTTAAAATCCAAACCAAATGGCATAAGCGCGGGAAACGGGATAGGGGGATGGGGAAAGAAGAAAACGGAGCAAATTCACGCCAAGCCACCATCGCCAGAATATTATTCGCCAACAAGATGGACGTACAAAACATAAACAAACCAGCCGGCAGGCTATCCTGGAAGACTACGTTTACGGCTGGCAGCCGGCAGCGTAGACACTGCGTGTAATTATTATTCTTTTTCCGCCATTTCATCATGGCAAGTCGATTGCATAATATGAGGATATGCAGCGGTGTGATAATTTCACCTTAGCCCACCAGAGGGCGAGCATTTCATTACAATCGCGGATTACAAATTTTAATGCTTTTAAACATTTTATTTTTTCTTTCATAATAATGAAATATTTTAAAATTAATTTTATTGAAGTGAAATTTCTCGTTGATATTTGACTACTGCTCACGTAAAACTCGCATGTTCTCAACTCAATCAATCAATCATCATTGAGTTGTTTGTTTACATTTTCAAAAGACGAAAAACGTGTTAACAATTTGTGCCATCTTTTCACTTTATTCTGTAATATAGCCGAACATCTGCTTTACTATATGCCACTGTTTCCATTGGAGTGAATTATTATTCTCTTATTCAGTCGCCGACAATTTTAATGTTTAAAAATATATTATTTATTCACCATGAAAAGTTCTACATCAAATTTTCGAAGTAAGGCAAGCAATGTTAACATTCCAGGCACAAAAGTGTCGTTTACTAACGCGCAATTATTGACTTCTACAGGTTCATCTACTTTGGATTTTTTCCTTGGTAATTCATCTGATTCCTTTGTTCTACAATTAATTTATTGTGTCTCCCATGTATGTTAACAAATTGTTGTTTCTCTTTTAAATTTCAGGTGGCGGTTTGGCGATTGGTACTATATGTGCAATAGGTAAATTTCGACATATTTATGCTTTGTTTAATAATTATTGCAAAATTTGTTTTTATTAGCTTATTATGTGGACACCCATACACCATTTTTCAGAAAATGGGAAATATATATGTTTTTTTTTAGGTATAAGTTATAGAGGGAGGAGAGGAGGGTTAGATTAGTTCGTCTGTGTGTATGTATTACAATTTAGTACTATAAATATAGTATTTGTTTTATAAGTAATGAAATAAATTTTTAGAAAAATCTTTAAAACTGCCGTTAATTTTATTCAAGAGCTTGAAATCAAAAATTAGGAAAGTGCAATAGGGCGTAATGAACTGTAGATATGAATTTGTTACAAAAAATAGTTTTAGAATTTTTTACATAGAATTTTATGTGTTTGACAACTGTCAAAAAAAAAAAAAAAAAAAAAAAAGAAGTTTTTGACATGACGATTAAAACTATGGTTAAATCCAAATTAAACTGTCAATTGTAAAAAATTTGGCAATCCTGACCCAAGCACATGTATTCTCTCTATTGTGCATACTAACAATCTTGCACTTTGGATTAGTTTGGCAATCTTGCACTTTATATTAGTTTGGCAAAAGCATTCAAAAACATTTGCTTTACCTTTACACACCATTAAAACCATATTCTTATTACATTTATGACAGTTTACATACACAAATATATATTTTTTAAAATACTGGAATTATCTCGTTCTGGTGGACTAACAAAACACATTCACTATCACCATTAAAAATATCACTCAAGACACAAAATGCATGTGTGGCAACTAAGAGAAAAAAAAAAAAGCAGTACATATTAAAACTGAATCAAAACATTCAGTTTGTAGGTGAAATTCAAAAAGTTGTTTGATTCGAGCTTATTTAAGAAGAGTGCCAATTTTTCTTACAAAGGGCAGGCAGGACACAAAATTCTCCTGAAACTGTCTGAGTGAAACTCTGCAGTTTAGCATCAACTTCAAATGCAAGAGTGGATGAATCTAGATCATCAATCCCCAATTTGACAAATTAATTCTACTGCGACTTCAACAGTCATGGAACAGGATAATATTTATATATTTTCCTTTTAAGTACATAAAATCTGCTATTATAAACATTTTATCACTCAACCAAACATTGTCTTCTAAAGAAGCTTCGAAAAATGCACACAGAAAAAGAAACCATACGCAACAGAAAACAGGAGTAATTTTAACAACCATTATTTTTCAATTGATTGTATGACAAAAAAATCATCAGAGATGCTAAAATCACAGAAACATTAACTGTAAAAGAAACAAAAAAATACAAGTCTTTCCCAAGAAGAAAATTTGGACAGCATTAATACTAATAAATTCGTAAAAGTTGGAAAATGTGTTAAAGTAGAATTTCCTGGGAAAAGGTCAAAGAAAATATTTCATGGCATCATTCTTTCACACAATCATGAATATTCTGAAAATTTTGAAGGGATAAAAAAAAAGTTTAAATAGAAGCTCCTATTGGATTTTCCAGAGAAAGATATTTCTGATGTAGATGCATTGTACATTCCAAATGTTCTTCCCAAACTAATGATGGACCATAGAGACATTTTTTTTCTCAAGAGAACACAAAATCAAGTTTTTATCAAAAAAAGGAATGTGTATTTGTAATTTTATTTGCATGAAGTAAATTGTATTAAAATTTAAAACAGTTTTAAAGGATGACTTACTTTACCCCAACCCATAGGGTAAAATAAGTCACAAACAAACAGCATATTTTAAAATTTATTTTTCAGTACAAATTTTTTGTTTTTTCAGAGATATTTCTCTTAAAATGTCATGAGGAATATTCATTTGCGTATTTTGTGCAATTTTTTAACAAAGGGAGCCAATACATTTTCTGCTGTTTAAGTGCAAACGTAAAATATGCTGTTTTTGACCTATTTTACCCCACCTCACCCTAGTGTACTCACACAATCCTGCAATATGCCAATGAAATGAAGAGCATTAAAAAAAAAAAAAAAAAAAAACGGTATATCACCTAGTCCTAAGTTCCTTGTGAAGAGAGTCAGCTTAAAACCGTATCCCATAACCAATTTTTTATGCATTTTATTACACATAGATACAATATTGCTGAGTTGCTCTTAGGTTTGAAAAAAGGCATGGTGCTAGTACCTAGAAAAAATGAGACAAGGTGCCACTAAAAAAAAGGTACATTTATTTTATGGAAGTATAAAGAAGCAACTTTTACAAAAAAGGGCATTTCATGGATGTCAGTATTGTAAAAATTTTATGTCTATAAATAGTCCTTAAGCAATTATTGGTGCCACTGTGATTCGTACCTTTGCTTATACATTTATGAATAATTTTTAATTTCTTTTTTACTGTTTGGGGTTGTTGGAATCTGTCAGAGCATCTAAAATTAGACTGCTATTTTTAAGCAAGAGGGTATGTTGGGGGGGGGGGGATATGGCATATAATTTTGGGGACCAAGGGGTGAGGGATTTTTAAAAATCCTTACCGGCCAAGGATTTCTTTCTTTTTTTTTTTTTTTTTTTTTTTACCAGCCAGCCCAGTAGCAGAATTTTCTGAGTCTATCTGCAGCAAAATAAAATTTATCTGCAAACCATCGATGCCAAACAAAGTCTGCTTCAGCAAACAATAGCAATTCATAAATTATGTAAAATTAGCATCTACAAAGAAAATAAATAAAGACCATATAGCAATTACAGTAATCTAGAGACATAATGCAAATTATATGTGTATTTTTAAGCCTAAACATTTCTTTCTTTATCTGTTAAATTGAACTGCAGAGCTTTAAACAATCTGCAGCACTCGCTGCCATGCTGTACTGTTTCTGCTACTTGGCCAACCAGCAGTATTCAATACATAGTCTATGATCTTTACAGCAAAACTGTAGTAAATGTAAGGGGAATTGGCCATTTAGTAGCATTCTTTCAAATCCCAAAGCACCATTTTTTAAAATGCAGCGATATTATGCAGCGATATAGAATAATAACAGCTTAAAAAGATAAAAAATCTAAAGTAATTGTCTATTCAAACACTGTTCATGCTCTTGCGATTTTTTTTTTTTTTTACTGTTTTATACTTTTTTGGGGAGAGTTTTGATGGGGCCTGTTTTACTATGCTGAATATTGCCAACGAAACGGAATAGACCAATTTAAAATTCTATTACTTACAAACTTTGAATAAACACCATAAAATGCAATAAACTCGCAACAATTGTTTCGGGTTGAAAAATACACGACCCTTCATCAGGCGAATAAAGTAAGCACGAGTGCTGCAGTCAAAGTGGCAACGTTGCCAGTAGAACATTTTTGGAAGACAAAGAGGGTGCAATTTGTGCGTTGCCGCTTTGACTGTAGCACTTGTGCTTACTTTATTCGCCTGATGAAGGGTCATGTGTTTTTCGACCCGAAACAATTGTTGCGAGTTTATTGCATTTTATGGTGTTTATTCAAAGTTTGTAAGTAATATTTTTTACAACGCCAGTTTTGTGGTGCTCTTTTATTCAATTTAAAATTCACTTGCCATACCTGAAAAATTATATCAGGTATTTCTCCACCCCTGGGGGAGCCAGTAGAACATTTTTTGAAGACAAAGAGGGTGCAATTTTTCTCTTTAAGGCCCGCTTCACTCACCGCTGCCGGAAGCCGTAACTAATGTTATTCTATGGGAAATTTTTCTTTACAAATAACTTAACTAATACATATTTTTAAATTCTGCTTTCACATTCTGAAAATTCCCAGCTGTTAAATTGACGGACCTTTTATAAAAAATTATTTTTTTAATTTTTTATATTTTATTTTGAAGTTGCAAAATATGAATTTTCAATATGTGAAATTTTTTCATTTTGCAATATCAAAATAAATTATTAAAAATTAAAAAAATACATTTTTAAAAAAGGGCCGTCAATTTAACAATTGGGAATTTTCTGAATGTGAAAACAGAATTTAAAAATATGTATTAGTTAATAAATTATTTGTAAAGAAAATTTCCCCATAGAATAACATTGGCTCGGGCTTCCAACGACGGTAAGTGAAGAGGGCCATTAAGGGCATCTAGAGAGCTCACTGAATTTCAAAGAGCAGGCAGGGTGCAGAAATCCATGAAAGTCACACTAAAAGTACCTAGATTAATCAATTTAAGCTACCTAAATTGGGCCAAGTTCAGTTATTTTTTTTCTAAATTCAGAGATTATGCAGTTATTGTTTATGTCTTGGTAAAAAAGAAAGTTGGATACGTTAGTTTGCATTTAAATTATTATATTAATGATTTTATTTTATTTTTTATTTTTGTGTACTCATATCATGGTATTATGTTCCTATTACAGAGGAGGATCAATATAATTCTTATGCAAGTTTGTTAATGAAATATTTCCTTGCTGAAGGAGTGATTAGGAATCATTCAATATTTCTGGCAAGTGGAGACAAGGATCCTAGAAAATTTTTGAAGGTAAAATAATGTAAGGTGACTACCATTTAGTAATATTACGTTCCTGTTACAGATTTACGTTCCTGTTCAGTAGTGGCACCAGAAATTTCCCAACAGGGTGACACCACCTCCCCGACGACAGGGGGGCACTACATAAAGAGAGTGTATTATATAAGTATTTATTAAAGACTGCAATACTGTTAATAATATTACTGTTAATATTTGTACCATTCCATTTGTTAGTACTCTTTATGGTTTTGGAGATCATCGTGCCACAGACAGACATTTTCTAAAAATATCATGTTCTAAACGTGTTCTAAACCTCTCAAAACGTGTATATTCATGGAAAACTGGAAGCTGAAAATTTTTATGAATCCAATACTTTCTTCTATTGAATATAGAATGGAAAATCTGGAATGCTCCAAATTTGTACAAGGAAAGAAAAATGCTGCAAAAAGTAAAAAAACTGAATATTTTGTATATTTTCCCCCAAGAGATTGCCCCCCCCCCCGGCCCCCTACCTGGCACCACCCCTGTTCCTGTTACAATTTACACATAATATATATTTGAATTATTTCAAATTCCCTGACACCCCCCCCCCCCTTTCCCCTTCTAACAACTCTCACTTCTAAAATATCATTGAAATTGTCAAACTCATTGGGGCATCTTGTATTGTGGTTTATATGCATATAATTTGATTCTTAAAATACATCAGAACATTAATGCTAAACTGAGTGTTATTTTTATTCTTTACCTACCATGGTCTACTCAAAACCTATTTATGCATAATTGTTAAAAGAATAGTATTCTATTATCATTTAAAATTAATTACCATTATGGCTTCTTTTTATAGCACTTTCATCCATTTTCATTATGCTGTAGCTTTTGTTCACTTCTTTTCCAGTTTTATATCTGTTTTGGCTTCATTACTTCTTTTCAGTTCATTTATAAGTTACCAGTCCTTGGGAATAATGCTATGCTCACGGTCATTAGTTGCAAAGGTGCAGGTTAGTATTTCGATTGCTTCACATTTAAGGGCTTAAGTATGGGAGTTATAATTAGCAATTTTTTGGAAATTGATGAAATTAATGCCAATTGGGTTATTGATGTTAGCTCTAGAGAAGGCAGTTGAAGGTTTATTAAATTTTAGGTCGTCAAGGTGTTCTTTTTTACGATCTTTAATTTTTCTTTTTGTCATACCAATATAAGTAGCTTTTTCGTTGCTTATGAAATTAAAATTGATTTTATAAATAACGGCTTTTTCATTATTGTTAATTGGATCTTTATCATTGCGAATACAGTGAAAATGTTAGGATTAGGTTTGATAGGGATGTTTATACCATTTTTTTTATTTTTGTAGCGGCACCTTTACAATAAGGGATAGAAGGAGTAAAAATAGAGTTTCTTCTTGAGCATTATTAATGAAGTTAAGGGTTTTTAGACTTTTTTATACAGTTTATCGATAAGAGTTTTGCTATAACCTGCTGTTTGACCAATATTTTTAATGCAGTTGAGTTTACCCTTTTTTAATAATATTTTATTGGAGCAGATGAGGATGGCTCGATTAATGTATGAACGTAAGGCAGCTAGTTTATAGGCATAAGGAGTTTTACATTTACTATTAATAATTTCATTATTGTTAGTTGGTTTTCTGTAGACAGTAGTATCGAAAGTATTATTGTTATTTTTTTAAATTTTTGCATCAAGAAAATTTAGAGTATGATTATTTTCAAATTCAAGTGTCAATTAATTATCCTTGTCAAGTTTATTAAGATTATGAAAAATATGTTGTGCCATGGGGACCCCTTTATTTTGTTTGTATATTTTATTCTTGAAAGAGAAGTGCAAGTTGTTAAGAAGTAAGTTATTTGTCCTTATGAGGGTTTCACTGATTTTATTATCGCCAAATTGTTCGAAGATTTTATTGGAAATTAACAGATTATTCAGAAATGTCAATTAATGGGTAAAAGTATATAAAAAGAAGCCATTATAGTAATTAATTTTAAATGATATTTGTAATTTAGGCTTTTTTAAACAATTTTAAGGAACAATATTCCATTTATATTTCAAAAATTATCCATGTCTCTGGATTGCATTCTCATCTCATGTTTCAACCTCAAAAGAAATAATTTTTGCCTGAACAATTGTATCAGACTAATCATGTAGCTCATTGTGGGGGAAATAATTCACTGCATATAAACTATGTAGAAAAAAATTATTATTTTTTTTTTTATAAATTAGGAACCTCATTCAGGTAAAAATTAGGGCTTATTTGCTAAGGCTTCTGTATAGAAGCTGATCTATCCAACATTTTTATGCGAGTTAAACCTTCTGTATATTTTCAATAAAATATTTTTTTACTTCCTTATACAAAGTATAAGGAAGTATAGTAATCCCGATTTGTGAAATGGATTTTGTATTTCACATTGCTCGAAAACGAATGATCGCTGAATGCTGCCAATATATACGTGTTACTGTCATGATGTCTAGTTGTACACCTGCAAGTGTCGTCTTAACACGAGCTCTCGTTTTAAAGATATAAGCGACTTTACACAATTTTTCATGACATCTGTATGTGTGTGTGCATCTCGCATAACTAAAAAACGGTTGGACATAGAAAGTTGCGAATTGGTACATAGGTTTGTTATAATATCTAGTTGTGCACCTCCCTTTATGGACTTTGTATGATTTTCCATTTTGGAGATATTTAAGAAAATTAGGTTCATAATGACCAAAAATACAAAGGATTTGGCCATTATCAAAAAAACAGTAATAACTCAAAAACGGTTTGGACAAATCTTGTGATCGATTTTTAACTGACTTCCTGACTAGCTAGACATTTGAAACTTTCAGAAAAGCTCAGAACACGGTGATAATGCATTTTTTAAATATTTTTAGCCAACTGTCTCAGGTCCAGTGACAATGCTTTTTTGCATTATGTATATATTTCTAAAGGTGTATGAAGAAGTCATGTGGTGCCCACATCAGATTTTTTTGTAATGGTTTAAACATATTTTATAGTGGGTGAACACATACATTTACAGTTGGATAATTTTGTAAATTAATAAGAATTTAACTTTTTAACCAGTTTGCATCTTGAAATCAATACTATACAACAAAGATGGCATTTGTGTCTATTTTTTCTTTTGTATAACAATTCGTTTTATGTTTAATGACAATTTGCCTTTTTTTTTTTTTTTTTTTTTTTTTTGTCCATTTTTCTTTTATCAAAAAGTTATGAAGGACCTCTAATTAAATACAGCTTCAACTTGCACTTACTTCAAAGATTAATCAGGTTGAGATACATAGATAAAAAAGTTTCAAATGTTTGCTAGTTAATTGCTATTTTTTATAGTATATTTTCATTATTTGTTTATTATTTAATTTTAATAATTTCAAAATGTATTAATTGGATTATTTGGATTCCTTTCAATACATTGTTGTGTACAGTTTTTTAATTTCTTCCTTAGGAGTTGCCTAGTGTTAAAAATGTTGAATTTTCATCAAAAATAAAAACAGCTCCTGATGGAATGTGTAATCCTGCAGATGTAGTTAGGCATCCATTGACCCAAGGTTCAGAAAATGTAAGTTATTGTAGTAGTTTTCCAATTGTAACGGATAATTTTTAGTAAATTAAAATTTTGCATTATATCATTTATTCTGAAAGCAGCATTTTGACAAGTTTTTGACAAAAGGTGGTTTTTGCTGTCATGTCAAAAAATTCTGTGTTAAATGAGCTGTTTTATCTGAGCCCCTTAACTTTTTATAAGTACAAAAGTTTGAATAAACACCTTTTTAATAATAACAGGAGACTTGGCGTTGGAATATTAAAACTCGAATAAACTACTACGCCAGAAACGGCAAAAGAAAAATATTTGCGATGCATACAGCTGTTTCGGTAGCCTTAAGCGTACCGTCTTCGGTGCAAAAAGAATTCTGAATCTGGAGAAGTGCTCGTATATATAGGAGAGGGACCGAATTTAGTTCAACCAATAGGATTACGGGAAAGGTGGAGTGTGTGGCCAATAGGAATTTAGGAATGTTAGCTGTGTAAACAGTAGAAAATTTAAGAAAATGTGGACTGAATGTAAAATTTCCAACAATCAGACAAATAGGGAACAGCGAAATCACAATTTACAAGGTTTTTAAAATTTTTATAAAAATGAAAAGCTTCAATGAAATCGAGTTCATAAATGGATGTAGGTCTGCAAATTATTTTAGCTGAATTAAATTTAAAATTATGATTTTCCTCCCAGCAATGTTTAGAAGAAACAAGAAACCAATAAATCGGCTATTTCTAAACATTGCTGGGAGGAAAATCATAATTTTAAATTTAATTCAGCTAAAATAATTTGCAGATCGAAATCCATTCATGAACTCGATTTCTTTAAAGCTTTTCATATTTATAAAAATTTTAAAAACCTTGAAAATTGTGATTTCGCTGTTCCCTATTTGTCTGATTGTTGGAAATTTTACATTCAGTCCACATTTTCTTAATTTTTCTACTGTTTACACAGCTAACATTCCTAAATTCCTATTGGCCACATACTCCACTTCTCCTGTAATCCTATTGGTTGAACTAAATTCGGTCCCTCTCCTATATATACGAGCACTTCTCCAGATTCAGAATTCGCACTGAAGACGGTACGCTTAAGGTTACCGAAACAGCTGTATGCATCGCAAATATTTTTCTTTTGGCGTTTCTGACGTAGTAGTTTATTCAGGTTTTAATAAAACACCTCTCTGCTTTGTTTGCAGCACTTGTGCCTACACTTTGTTCATTTGGTGAAGGCTTATGTTTTCTTTTGACCTGAAATAGTTGTTGTGAGTTTTTGCATTTTATGGTGTTTATTCAAAGTTTTGTATTAATTACTTTTAAAATCTATTGCTAACAAACACCAGAAATTGCAACCACAGTTAAAAGAAAAGAAATATGTATTTTTCTTTTCCTAATAAGTTTTAAAAGCAATATTTTGTTAAAAAAATTCAGAGATGAATCTTTGCAGTTGGGAATAAAAACTAGGCAATATATTATATACTGGGGTGAAACTTTTCAGAAGCTACCCCTGGATTCAGAGTTTTTAAAAATTTTGCTCTCTCTGAATTTTATGTTGAACTAGCAGGCAACGCCCGCTTCGCTGGTCCCTATTTTTAAATGAATCACTATAATGAATTCTCAAAATTGCATTAATTTTTATCACGTGAAAAAAAAGAGAAACAAAATCTGATTAGGAAAAATGTCGCACCGGGTTCTCACTGCCTTCGGAAAAAATTCCCAAAATGCTCTAACTCTTATTTCTATTATTTTTCCCTTTCGCCCTCCCCCTCCCGTCTATCCCAATAATTTTACAAATTCGAAAATATCCGCAGTCGATTTGTAAGTATCAAAAACCTCTAAGAACCAGTTTTGAACGATCTATCTCTATTTTTATTATTTGTCCCACCGCTCCTCCCCTTCCGGCCCCTCCTAATAATTTTAAAATTTCGAAAATATCCGCAATCGATTTGTAGGTATCGAAAACCCCTATGTACTGATTTTGAATGATCTAACTCTATTTTATTTTTTTTTGCCCCTCCGCCCCCTCCCTTCCCGGCTCTCCTAAAAACTTTACACTTTCGAAAATATCCCCATTCGACTTGCAGGCCTCTAAAACCTATCTGTACTAATTTTGAACGGCCTAACTGTATTTCTATTAGTTTTTGCCCCGTAGCCCCCCCCTTTCCCGCCCCTCCTAATAATTTTACATATTCGAAAATATCCGCAATCGATTTGTAAGTATCGAAAACCTCTATATACCAATTTTGAACGATCTAACTCTATTTTTGTTTTTTTGCCCCCCCCCTCTCCCTCCACTTTTCGCACCCCTCCTAATAACTTAACACTTTCGAAAATATCCCCATTCGACTTGCAGGCCTTTAAAACCTATCTGTACCAATTTTGAACGGCCTAACTGTATTTCTATTTGTTTTTGCCCATAACCCCCCCCCCCCTTACCGCCCCACCATCCTTCCCGCCCCTCCTAATAATTTTAAAAATTCGAAAATATCCGCAATCGATTTGTAAGTATTGATAACCTCTATATACCAATTTTAAACGATAACACTATTATTTTTTTGCCCCCCCCCTCTCCCCTCCCCCCTTCACGCCCCTCCTAATAACTTAACACTTTTTAAAATAACCCCATTCGACTTGCAGGCCTTTAAAACCTGTCTGTACCAATTTTGAACGGCCTAACTGTATTTCCATTTGTTTTTGCCCCATAGCCCCCCCCCTTGTTGCCCCACCTGGGGGCTGAATTTCTAAAATTCCAGAAATTGGTTTTTAGATATTTTTATTAGCTATATTTTCAAGCAAAAATTTCACGTGTATCTATTTTTTTGTTTGAGATATATAGGATTATGCAAAATCTCGTTTTACGCATGTGAAATCACGTTTTGCCCCCCCCCCCCCTGTACCCCTTGGGGACCGAATTTTGAAAATTCCAGAAATTGGATTTTAGACATTTGTGTTAGCTATATTTTAAAGCAAAAATTTTACGGATATCTGTTTTTTTGTTTGAGATTATGAAGGATTATGCAAAATCACGTTTTACATATGTGAAATCACGTTTTGCCCCCCCGCCCCCTTGGGGACCGATTATTGAAAATTCCAGAAATTGGATTTTAGACATTTGTGTTAGCTATATTTTAGAGCAAAAATTTCACGTGTATCTATTTTTTTGTTCGAGATATATAGGATTATGCAAAATCACATTTTACGCATGTGAAATCACGTTTCCCCCCCCCCCCCCCCCTTGGGGACCGAATTTTGAAAATTCCAGAAATTGGTTTTTACACATTTGTGTTAGCTCTATTTTAAAGCAAAAATTTTACGGATATCTGTTTTTTTGTTTGAGATATATAGGATTGTGCGAAATCACGTTTTACGCGTGTGAAATCACGTTTTACCCCCCGCGCCCCCCTTGGGGACCGAATTTTGAGAATTCCAGAAATTGATTTTTAGACATTTGTGTTAGCTATATTTTAAAGCAAAAATTTTACGGATATCTGTTTTTTTGTTTGAGATATGAAGGATTTTGTGAAATCACGTTTTGCCCCCCCCCTTCCCCCCTTGGGAGGCGAATTTTGTAAAATCGCTTCTTAGTGGATGCCTACGTCATAGAACGAACATTGTCACAAAATTTCATGCTTCTAGGTCCAGGGGTTTGGTCTGGGCGTTGATAGATCACCCCCTCACTCAGGAAGTCTTCTTTTATATATATAGATTATTTTGAACTGGAGATGGAGGTCAAAAGGACTCCAAAATAAATGTATCATTTTTAATACAGGGTGGTCCGAAAAACATGATAGAAAGTATTTTAAGTTCCTGATTTCAAATGTATTGATATAAGTATAATTCTTCCTATTGTAATAGCACATATATTGACATTTAAGGTGAATGCTTGATTACCAGAAATAATGAATAACCAATATGGAATCACTGACCTTGGAAAAACGATTATTTATCGTAAGAATATTTTTTTAGGTGCCATTGAGGTATGGAAAAACCTCATCTCAGTGTCGTCTCATGACTGTATCCACAAAGGGTCACGGTGTGGTATGCTATATCGTCGAAGCGGATGAGTGGTCCGATATTCATTGACGGTATGGTCACGGAAGTGAAACATCGAGAGTTTCTGGAGCGTCACTTTGGCCCTGAAGCAGGCTGTCTCAACATGACACGCCAGTACTGGTTCATGCAAGATGGGGCTCGTCCCCATAGAACTGCTGATGTCTTCCTGTCGCTTAAAACGACGTTTAGTGAGCATTTGATTGCTTTGGATGTAGAAAAATTCACGGGGCACGGGATAGAGGGTTCCCCATACAGTCCGGACCTAAATCCGTGCGATTTCTTCTTATGGGTTTACACCAAGGACAGAATCTATAGGAATCCCCCTGATTCACTTGAGGACCTGAAATCGACCATCAGAATCGAGATTGATGCACTTGATTCCGACACACTCCAGCGCTTTATGACAGAGTTTCGGAACTGGCTTTATAACACTATAGTCGGGGACGGTAGATATTTCGAGCACCTTGTATATTAAATGTCATTCATATATTTATTCAATAACATAAGTTTCATGTTCTTGCATATTTTATTTTTTCCACAACGATCACTTACTTTCTATCATGTTTTTCAGACCACCCTGTACTAATGTTTTTGGTAATTACATGATTTCTGGAATATATTGCATTTCCAAAATAAATTACAATGCTGTTTACAAATGATAAAAAAGAAAAATAACTATGGAGTCTTTGACTCTATGTCTCTGACTGCGTAAGGAAATTCATGTCTCCAATTATGGGTTAAATTTGATCCTCTAGTTCTAAGTCAGGCCACCATTTTAAGAAAAAATTTTTTGGAAAATTTAAGGTAAAAGAAAAATGGTGATTGGAAGATAATGTTTTAGTTACCTCTATTCAGTAGGAACTATTAATTTTGCCCTAATTTGCTGTGTGATTACAAAAATTGGATTATATGTAAATAACATAATTATGAAAAAAAAAAGGTGTATTGAAGCATCAAAATTAAATTTTCAAGTCTCATTTTAGATGAATCAAAAAATTTTCTGTGAAATCAAAGTATGTTTAATAATGAGTAGTGGCACCAGAAATTCCCCGACGGGGGGACACCACCTCCCCGACAGGGGGGGGGGGGCACTACATAAAGAGAGTTTATTATATAAGTATTTATCAAAAACTGCAATACTGTTAATAATATTACTGTTAATATTTGTACCATTCCATTTGTTAGTACTCCTCGTGGTTTTGGAGATCATCGTGCCACAGACAGACATTTTCTAAAAATATCGTGGTCAAAACGTGTTCTGGACCTCTCAAAATGTGTATATTCATGGAAAACTGGAAGCTCTAAATTTTTACGAATCCAATACTTTCTTCTATTGAATACAGAATGGAAAAACTGGAATGCTCCGAATTTGTACAAGGAAAGAAAAATGCTGTCAAAAGTAGAAATCTGAAAATTTTGTATTTTTTCCCCCGAGAGATTTTAGGAGTATGCCCCGATGAGGGGATCACAGATTTCCCCGACGGGGGATCCTGTGCCCCCTAGCTGGCGCCACCCCTGTTAATAATACAATAAAATTAATTTAACCCATCTTTTGTTATCTTAAAAGATAAAAAAAATTGTATTTTTATTACCATGTTTTTATTAACTTCGATTCTTGTTTGTTTGTTTGTACGGTACAAATCTTGCAATCGATTTTTAAATAACCTCCCTTCTACCTAGACATTTGAAACTTTCAAAATGGCTCAGAACCCAATAACAACACTATATTTCAAATTTTTAATTAGTTTTCTTTTAATTAATTACAATATAAAAATAATAACCTCCTAATAGCTTTAAAAATAGCCATTAAAATGTTAGGTGTAATTTAATTGTTACCAAGAAAAATTTACGAGTTCATTTTCTTTCGACATAAAAATAAATACATTTAATTCAACATGAATGTTAATAAAT
The DNA here is from genome assembly GCA_963930645.1 of Salticus scenicus. Taxonomy (NCBI): domain Eukaryota; kingdom Metazoa; phylum Arthropoda; class Arachnida; order Araneae; family Salticidae; genus Salticus; species Salticus scenicus. Next base: position 73,983,085 of record OZ005660.1, read on the forward strand.
TGTAAAAAGTTAAATTATGCATCTCACAAAAATGGACGTCATTATCACTTTAAAAAATTTATACGCAATGATAAAGTGCTAATGTATATAATTCTATAGCTATGATTCAACAGAAAATTTAAAAACATGGCTTATAAAAAGTTTTTTATCTTATAATTATTTGTTTTATTAGACATCAATTACAATTTTTTGTTTTTGTTTAAATTACCTATGTGTATCTTATAGTACAGTTCTTGAGCTTTACACAAATCGTTGTTTAAAAATATTCTTGATAGTACACAGATAATAGTTATATAAAGTTTTTATTTACTATTATTATTATTATTTATTTATTTATTTCAGAAATTGCATGCTTCTGAGGAATGTTGTTTAAATAAAAGTTATTCTGAGGAGGAATCGAATGATACTGAATTAAAGATAGCATGGCGTTACAAAAATAAATGCTTAGAAGATGTAAGTAAGAGGCATTTATTTAATAAGTATAATTATTGTGAAAATTTTTATATATAGAATACCAAAAGAAAACTGCTTGATAAATAAGTATCACATTTTATTTAATTAAAGAAAATTAATTATTTGCATCAATTATAAAAAGATGCCATCAGATTGAGAAAATTTTCCTCAATTGAAATATGCTGATGTTAGAAAAATCAAAACAGTATTTCCATATTGAAATCACAAATTTATATAAACAATATTTAATCATGTGACTGACTATAGTCCATTTCCCCAGAAGAGTCACTTCAAGGCCACGGAATGCGGAGAGGGAGATCACGTGCTCAATTCCATCCAGTGAGATGTCGTTGTTTCTTCAGTAACCTAGCAACGGACGGGGGAAGTGAAACCACAGTTCATCTGAGCGTGGCCTTGAGGCGGCTGCCTAAAGGAAATAGAGTATGGGGGAAAAAAGAAAAGTAATTAACCCCTTACCTGCCGAGAAAATTTTATAAGATTCACTTCTCAGTGCCTCTGTTCTCTCTCGAGTCTGAAATGAGTAAATCTTTCAAAAGCATTGTCAAGATCACTTCCAAGGTTATTTTACTGCATTGTAAAACCATGTCAGTAGTTTTGCTGGGAGCAGTAAAATACAAAGGATCGTACTTTTGAAAAACGTGTATATACGCCTGGGGCTGTTAAGGGGTTAAATAAAAAATATGGTAACCACGTTTCTAAGGAAAGCAGGTGACTGAAATGATAGAATAAAATTTAAGAAAATGTGACAGAAAGTCAACAGATTAAAAAAAAAAAAATTAAAAATCGAAAAAAATCTTGACAAGGTGCATCCCTGCATTGTCCAAATTACCCCTATGCCAAGTTTTGTAGCTCTGCAATCAGTGACCTGAGCTCCAGGGCACTTACAGACAAACACCTCTCTTTATTATAGATTAGCAGGCTAACCCCGCTTCACTGTATTTAAATAAATTTTGAAAAGAATTGAATCACTATTTATTTTTAGCATCATATTGTAAACAAAAAACATTAAAAAAAAATATATACTTACATTGAAATTACTCTAACCTTGCTTTGGGAACCCGCTGCCCATGGCATCTCTTTTCCTGCCCGCACTGCATCGGGCCCAGGTTCCCACTGCCTGCAGAAAGGTATTTCTAGGGCACTTCAATTTAGGTATTTATCGATGACAGGTCATCTGCTATTATTTAAGAACTATAATTTTAAAGATGACTGTATCTTAGCATCTATTAAATATTTTAGTTTTTGAAACATGTATTTTGTAGCCCTCACTCTTGACACTATATTATCATATCATTCTGAGCAATATAATAAATGAAATAAAAAGTAGATTTTCTTTTAAAAGGAATTAAATAGAAAATGATAGTAAAATAAATTTTAATTAAACTTTCAGTTTAATCATTTCTACTATATATTACCATTTTTTTCCGATAAATATTAAAAAAAAAAAAAAAAAAAAGATTTTTGTTTCAAAGGAATTAATTTAAAAAATAAAAATGTCTTATACTATAAAAATTATACATAAACATAACAATTTTTTTTCTATTGCATTACCATTTGATTTTCAATAAATTTAATAAATTAAGAAAAAAAAAAGATTTCACCTTCAAATGAATGAATGAATTAAATAAATGAAAAATAAATAATGTACTAGCCGTTACTAAGATATGCAGATGATTGAAACGAAAGAACAAATTTCAGAAAAATGAAACATTGAAACCAATATTTACAATCGAAAAAAATTAATTAAAGAAATTCAAATTCGAAAAAATTTCAATGAGGTACACAACTACAGAGTCTCAGGTACCCATTTGCCAAAATTTGTAAGCACCAGAGCGCAGACAGACACTTCTCTTTATTTATATAGATGAGGTTGTCATGCAAATATATAGAGTGGTTAAAAAATTTTGACTATTGATTTTGTACTTTAATCATCTTTTTGTCAAATATAACAAAAATGCATTTTAAAAAATGGTACAGAAGTTTTAGGTTTTTTTTTTTTTTTAAATTGCAACATTAAATTTTTTATATGGCCTCCAAAAGGAAAAAGAAAATAAATCTATCCTTAAAAATGTGCCCTTTCTCCTGGTTAAGCAATGTGCAAAATTTAACCCATTGACACCCAGCGTCCTCATTTGAGGACAGCTAATAAAATAGCATGTATATTTTTTGTGGTTTCTTGAAATGATTTCCGGTTTTTAATGACAGTTTATAGCATCACTCTAAATGATCCCTCAAAGTTTTAGGTGCCTGCTATTAATTATTATTTCATAATTTGGATAGTCATTTTATGAATTTTAATTCATTGCATATAATTTTTTTTTTGTACAGATATACCAATTTAAGTCAAGTTGAATAATAATATATATCGTAAATACTTTACTTTTGAGGTCTTTGTCAGTGTATAATAGGAAATTAATCTATTATCTCGAAGTTTTGTAACTAGAACACTAAATGTCCTCAAATGAGGATAGGCTTTAAATTTAAAACTATCAGAAGAATTGTTTAAGTTAATATATTTTACTGTTTGTTGTCTATATTAACCACTTCACCGGCCACTGTCGTATGTGGAAGGCTACGATTCCCCCCGAGTTATCTCGGGATGGCCAGTGAAGTGGTTAATTTAGAAATGACATATTCATCAAAATACATTTTGCAAAATTAATTCTAGCTTGTGTTAAGCATTGTATTATAAAAAATCTAGATGTTGTGAAAGAGTTATCACATATACTCATTCTAAATTACAGGGTGTCAACAATCAGGAAAAACAGGGAAAAATCAGGGAACTTTGTCAATCTGGAAATATCAGCGAAAAATCAGCAAATTTTGTAAGAAATAATTTTAGTTTAGGAATAATTTTATTTGAGGAATAATTTTATTTTCTGATATTAATATGTTGTACAGTTAAAAAGATTCAAATTTTTATATTTTGTGGATTTCCCACCAAATTTTAAACTTTTTGTTTGCATTTTATTTTTATTTTTGTGTGCATTAACAAGTCAACAAAGAAACAAGAAGGAAAAATCATGCAGTTTGCTTAATAGGGTGCAATATACACAAAAGAGTGCGATAGACTCAAAATTATAGTCTGTATGTATGTGGTAGGTAACGGGAATCATGGAAATTTGTCAAAATTAGTCAGGGAAAATCAGGGAACTTTTTTTCTGATTTTTTGTACCCACCCTGAATTAGTAATTTAAATCTTAAATAATTAAATGGGAAATTTTTATATTAAAAAATAATTAATTAATATGTTAACAAGTTTAATTTAAATTAATTCCCTCATTCAAGATATTCAGTTTAATCTAAATAAGCTGAAAAATCTTATTTTTAAAAGCATAATTTCTTTTTCTTTTTCTTTTAACATTTCTAAGGCAGATGTGAGTTTCAATACATTACTTTATTTATTGCAGTATTTATTTCCGCTATGGTAGCATTTTTTGCGAAATACTAAAAGACTTATCCAAAATGCGAAAATGAAATAACATGTTTTCGCTTTTTTGCTAAAGCATCTTACGAAATGCAAATTGAAAAAAAAAAAGAAAAAAACTTCGGCAAAAATATTATAACGAATCTTTCATGGGAAAAAAAATCACAACATTGATCAAGAAAAATCCATCGATTCATGCATATAAGGAAAATCAAACGCTGAACTATGCATAAGAATCACATACAGGAAATCAATTTGTAAATAAGCATGTAAAGTGGTCTTCTATAAAAGAAAGAAAAATTATAAATTGTAAACCAAAAAGCTTTGAATAGTAATAAACAAATTTCACTTATATTACTTTCTTTTTTTTTATTTTTGTAAGTTATGTTTTTATTTTCAGATACGGTATAAGGTATAAGCTTAATGTAGTTTTACATGCTATAGTGATAATTATATCTCCAGAAAAAGAATGTAAGTCGTATCTACAATGTTCACATTGCTTAAAAAAAGTTTACAATATAAAGTAATAATCTAAAAAGTTTAATATTTTTCATGTCTGCCAATAAATGTGTTAAAATGTATGTACTATATTCAAATTGATCTGGTTACAGTGGTAAGTGCAATTATTAATTACTTTTTTGTTTTCCATTTCAAATTAAAAAAAAAATTACCTTTTGTGTATAACTCTTTAAAGAAAACTTTTCAGTTTAATTTACAAATGAAAATCAAACCTATCAAGGCGTTTAGAATAATGTGTAAACTAATATTCATCTTCTTCTACTGTTTCTGGCATTTTAGCATTTTGCTAAAGCTTTTTTTCTGATTTCAGCATTTTTGCTAAAGAAAATTTTTACTCAGCTTAAACCCTGATTTATTGCCTTATCTGCTTAATAAAATATCATTAAATTTTGTAATCTTGAATCATTTCCATTTGATAATTACTTTTTCTAGTATGCTAGATGTCACATAACATAGTTCCTTGGATGTACCAAATTTAGATGTACCAAATTTTGGGGGTTGTTTTCAATGTATTTTTCGGTTTCAAATTTTACTATTGATTTAACATTAAAACAAAGAAATAATTATTTGGCACTGATATTGCATAGCTGCCAATTGCTGCGATTTTCATCAGTGTGCTCCATTAAACCGAAAATTATCGGAAAACTCTGATTTTTCAAACTTGACATTTATTAGTTATTATTTTCTCATTTTTTCACCAATTTTTCTGTTTTTGGCAGAAGTTTTCAGATTTTTAGCTTATTTTCCGGCTTCCGATATTAAATCGATTTCTTCCGTTTTTTAAAAAGTCACGAATATCATTTGTTTATAAAAAGAAACCCCATTAACTATTATTGTTAATCAAGTGCTTCATGGAAGCCATCTGATTTCCAATCTTTCTCCATCCACAACAGGAGTGTTAATATTCATTTTAAACTTACATTGTGAGATTCTGGAATGTATAAAAAAATATAATTATTCAGTATTTCTAGCTTATTTAAATGTTCTTTACTCCCCCCCTCTTTTATTATTTTCAATTAGCGATTAAATGCTCTGCAGAAGCCATTTGTTACCCAATCTTCTTCCACCCACAAAATAAATGTCAATATTCATTTTATACTTGCTTTATTAGACTTAAAAACCTATAATGAAGTAATAAAATTAATTCTCACTCATATATTAATTTTTTATTCCCCCCCCCCCCAAGCTCTAGCTAGCAATCAAAGATCAAACATCCTCCGATGTTCGTGCTTTCTCAATCTACAACATAAGGATCACTGCTGTTATTTTTAACCCTTTCAGCGTTAGCTGTTTTTCGGTATATCTGTTTAATGATTCATAAAATTAATACTATGCACCGTATAAATATGAAAATTTAATACAATACTCTATACATGTTTATTAATCTTATTTTCTTGAAAAAAGCAACATATATTTCAAAATTTAGCCATACCAGCCTTTTGTTTTGACTATGCTTGACAGAAAAAGACAGGCTTAATGCTTATAGGGTTAAGGAAACTCATCTTTTTCTTTTTTTTTTTTTTTTTGTGAATTTAAAAAAAATTCTCAATGTACTGTTCTATTTCAGAACAAAAACTATAATTTTGTTTTCTTGTTAATTGTTTAAAATATATATATATATTATTTAATATGATTTTAAATTCTCAGTTTGGTTATAAATCAGTTTACATCTTCAAAGTTAAATCTTTGTAGTGCGAGTCAGAATTATAAGTGCAGTATACTAGAATAGAATTTATAATAGAATCTATATTAATAAATTATTATTATTTTTTTTCTGTACTGTTTATTTGATCATTCTTTGCTAATTTCATTTATTTAAAGAAATCTATATTAAGACTGTGTAAATGTAGATTATATATGGAAAATGTATTTAAAATTTTTACATTATAATAATTGCTCCGATTTTTTAAGTCTCTTGCTCCTAAATTTTTAGTCGTGAGGTTGGCAGCTCTGATATTGTTTGAAATACTGCTTTATCTGATAAACTAAATTTTTGATTCAACACAGGCTCTCATGATCATTCTGCTCATAACCACTGATAAGCTGACTATGTAAAATATGCTCTCTCTTCCACATCACAATGTTTCAAAGGATTTTACTGATTTTCTTAAGGTGTGAAAGATAACACCATGAAGGTATATTTAAACAAGGTTCCTGAAGAATTGGAAAATAAAATGTAAATGCGTTTGTTTATTTATGTTGCCGTTGTTTCACACGTAATTCGTAAAATACAATATTACTTGAAATAATAAAAAGTAAAAAAATTTTAGATTTAATTTATTTTTGGGTTGTGTGATGGTATTAGTGAATTCCATATACAGGGCGGTTAAAATTAAACTTCCCCTTTAAATAGCATCCTAGAGCACAAACGGGTGAACGAAATGCAATGAAATATCGTGTATAGACTATATACGAGATGTGCTCACGAAATTTCAAAAAAAATTTTTTTAGTTCCAAAATGTCCACTAGAGGGCACCTTTTCCAGAAAAACATTAAATTTAACACAATAAACGACCAAAATGGAATACAGAATCAATATCAACAATCCAGAACAAGAATTATGAGTAATGAAATGTAAAACAGGGAATAGCTGTCAGTTCTAGGAAAAAAAAGTCAAGATTTGCATGCTTGCGAAGAAGAGGAAGCTTTATGCAAAACAGCGTACTGTTATTTTTTCCTTACCTTTACTTAATGTGGTTCGATGACAAGGCAATCAGAAACTTGTCAATAAACGTTAATATTGTTTCTGTATTCCGTTTTGGTCGTTTATTGTGTTAAATTTAATGTTTTTTCTGGAAATGGCACCCTCTGGTGGACATTTTGGAACTAAATTTTTTTTCTCCAAATTCTGTGAGTGCATCTTTTGTATAGTCTATATACCAAATTTTGTTGCATTCTGTTCACCCGTTTGCACTGTAGGATGCTGTTTATAAGGGAAGTTTAATTATAATCAACCTGTAGATAAGCCACATTTAACCCTACAAGGCTCAATTTTTTTTAGTGTGCGACAAAAATATATAGGTTGTAATTAGTGATCAGAAGATAGGGAAAACTTATAAAAATAAAAATAAAACCATATTTTACGGAAAAATCAACTTTTTAGCTCAACGTACCGTATGTGGAACATACATAAAAGTATGATTTACTAATAAGTTTACTATTGTAATATAAAAAAAAACAACTTACCTCTGCAAAATATACACTTCGTTATAACACACAGTTTTTTTTTTTTTTTGAGTCAAAACTGTTCAATAACTATTCTTTTTTTATTTTTTTATTCAGACAAGCGACTAACATATCACTTTCATTCAAATTTCACACTGAGTGCACTATAACAAAAACACGAACGACATCTTTAGGTAAAGATTCGTATTACTACATTGCTAAATGTCAGTAGCTTCTATCAAGATGTCAAGAGATGTCGCTACTAATAGTTTTATAGCTATAGGAATGATTAAAGTCGGTGTTCCACATATGGAACTGAGTGCCTTGTAGGGTTAATATCACTGCCTATTGTAAGTTTTATTTTCACTTTAATATTTATTTATGTATTTATTTTTCAGTCTATTAGAGCTGAGTCTCATAACATGAGCTTCGACCTCACCCAAACAATGCCTGATGAAGTGCTGGAAAATTGTTCCATATCTACATGGAATCCAGTCAGTTCTAACTGTGATAAACAATCTTCAGCTTTCTTAAAAATGCCTTACTGTGACTTATATGATAATCTAAAAAAGGAAATAGAATCCCAAGGACTTAAAACTTCCACAAAGGGTGTTGAAACAGTTTTGCGAATCGGCATTAATTCTATAGGATCTCCATTGTGGAAAAGTAATAATGATGAAATCGATGATCTTCACCTTGTGAGGTTTCTGTATGTTTTGAAAGCTTTGCTTAGGACTTCTTTTGCTGTAGCTGTTATCACTATTCCATCATTTGCAGTTTTGGTAAGTGGTTATTATTTTATATCTTTATTTTTGTTTTATAAAGTGATTTTTTTTATAGTAATTAATATAAAGGATTGTTTAACTTTTAAGTAAAATAATTAAATACCTTAAAAATTTCTCCTTTATTGATCTGTATATATATTTCAAATGCTGTCGCATTCATCTTTGGTGCACTTGGTGACACTGCCGTTTCTGGTTTGTTTTCTTTCTTTTTTCGGAGATTTCCTTCACTTTGCTTCATTCCCTTTAATGGTTTGCCATTCTATAGGTATTAAGCTATGCTCTCGATTGTTGACGGCTGAGTTAGTGGTTAGGATCTCTATTGCTTCATGTTTTAGTGCAAAATGATGAGAGTTATATGGAGCCTTTAATATCTAAAAAATAGTTCCATATAACTTACACCATTTTGCACTAAAATTAGTGTTCATGTTATGCATTTTTCAAAGGGCGCCGCGCCCTGCCCTTTTTGAAGTGAAAAATTATCCCTGCCCCTTTTTTAAAGGGAAAATGCGCCCTTCACTTTTTTCAATTGAAATTGTGCCCTGTATTTTCCCATCTGCTATATCGCTATTTTTTTTAAGATATTTTAGTGTTTTCAATCAGATATAAGATTGAAAAATGAATTTCATTAAAAAACTCAAAAATCCTAATTGCTAAGCTTATTGTCATTACTTTAAATTTAGTATCCGATTGTAAAAAAATTTCTAGAATCTAGAAGTCAAAATTGTGTATTCGTTGGAAATATAAATTTTAACATCGTTCCATGTTTACATGTGTAAATGAATGCTAAGTACATTTTTAATAAATAATTAAATTAAAATAGACATGAATCCAAGAAGGATAGTACCAGCTGTGTTTCTCTGTGAATTAGGTGATGAGATAGATGAGTATTCTTTTAATGGTGGACACAACATATTAGTTTATGTTGCCTTACTTTGCCGTATAATATTAATTTTTTTTTTTTTTCCTTCTTCCAGAATAAAGTTTTAATAAGTCGTATTAGGCAGACATGTGATACTGTAATTGCCTTGGAATCATTCGTGGGTTCTGACAAGATGTCCAATCCACTTTTCAAAGATTTTGATGGTTGGTAATCCTTTAATTTTGTCTTTTTCTCTCACATTATTAGTTATAATGAAAGATTATTTTTTTTGTTTTCCTTCAATTAAATATTGTCAGCTATAAGTTTTGTGGGATCCAGACATAATATCGCGGGGCTAAATCTCGCCAGACAAAATATCGCATCAAAAAAACAGTATGGTCTATTTGATAATTTGATTTTGTGTCACGTGTGATCTCTGATGGGGGCCTCGGGGCCTTATAAATATTAATTAATTAATTTAAATAAATAAATAAACCATAGAGTTGAATTTCATTATTTTATTTATGTTTATTTTTAAGTTATTTTATCTTTTGCTTTTCACTATTCAAAATACATTTTAAAAATCGTGTACATCACTATTGACATTAAAGCTGAACACTGTTCACAAACTTGAATTAAAAATTTTAAAATTGATAAGCACGATTGAATTCATTATGACTAATCTTGACAAAAGTTAATAAATATAGTCTTTAAATTATTTTAAGTAAAATTTATGAAAATTTTTGTTCTAGGTTTGTCCTAATGTCAGTGCTGTGACTAAGATATGTGTTGTCATGAAATGTTATATAACATTACTAATAATTACCAACTCATTTTTGCTTTGTATTCATTTACGTCGGCGATATTTTGTCCTTGCGATATTTTGTTCCGCGATATTTTGTCCCCAACCCAAGTTTTGTTTTTATTTTAAATACGTTTTTGTTAGATACCTTGTGTGATGCTTGGAAATTACTCACATAAGTTCGATTTTCATTTGATTTTGATATTTTTTAGGTTTTTAGGTTTTGTTACATCTATTAATCTTATTTATTTATTTTCTTCTTTTTAACACGCTTTTATTAGCTTCACCTGTATGTATGTTTGTAACCGCTCTGGGAGCAAACAAAAAATCTATATTGTAAAAAAAGATTTTCCCTATGTGAACGCAGAGGCTGTGAGGTAAAGCTCCGTGCTGCAAACCTAAAGGTCTAGCGTTCGAGCCCAGTCAGGGGAGATTTTTTAAAAATGGTTTTTGTTTAATTCTAAATTATTTTAATTAAAGATTTAACATGTAAATATTATGGTGTGTTACTCACACGATTTTCTCTTACCTTGCATTTTAATACTAAGATAGATATTTTGTGCTTTTTAGTTCACATTTCTATAAAAGCGTGTTCTTTAATTTTTTAAAACTATAATATTATTATTTCATAATTCTGCTCACACCAGTATTTATATTTACATTCCTCTTTATATATTTTTGCTCTTCTTTCAAAATGATTTTGTGTGTTGATGCTTTGACTGCAGCATTCATGCTGTACTTGACTGCTGTATTTAACTGCTGTACTTGTGCTTACTTTGTTCACCCGACAAAGGTTTGTGTGTCCTTTCGACACGAAACAATTGTTGCAAGCTTATTGCATTTTATGGTGTGTATTCAAAGGTTTGTAATTATTATTTTTAAACGCCAGTTCTGTGGTGCTTTCTTATTATTTTTTCTTATTTATTTATTATTACTAATTTATAATAATCATATAATCAATTTTTAATACATTTAGCCAAACATGAAGTGTAATTTTCTCACTTGAAAATTAATTTTACTTTTATTTTAGGATTGCTGCATATTAGAAAATTGCCTGTTCTGAACACTTTTATGTATCCTGATTTAACAGAAGATTTAGCTTTCAAATTAAAGAAAAGAGGATTAATAATAGAGGTAATGCTCGTAATGTGATAGTTATTTCATATAAAAAAATTAAACCAGGTAATTTCTGCCCCCCTTGAATATCTCAGAGTAATTTATATCTCTGTGTTTATATATGTCTGTAATAAAAATAAAACTTAAGAGGCCTCTCCACTTATTGTCCCCAGGAGCCAGAGCCAATGTTATTCTATGGAGAATTTCACCCCATTATAACTCATTAACTAATATATGTTTTTAAATTGCATTTTCACATTCAGAAACTTCACAACTATTAAACAATTTATCGCTTTCTAAAAATTATTTTTAAAATTTTTTAATATTTTATTTTGAGGTTGTAAAATACAAATTTTTACAATGTGAAAATTTTCATTTTTGAGATTAAAAATGAAATTTTAAAAATTAAAAAATGTCACTTTTTAGAAAGCGATAAATTGTTTAATTGTTGTGAATTTTCTGAAAGTGAAAACAGAATTTAAAAATATATTTTAGTTAATGAATTATAATAGGGCAAAATTTCCCATAAAATAACATTGGCTTTGGCTTTTGGAGACGATAGGTATAGAGTCCCCTTCAGCAAATTATCTGTATATGCATATGTATTTCTATTAATGTCAAGATGCACTTATGCATTCATATTTACATTTTATAATATGTGCTAGGAAAAAAAAATTGCTGCTTTCATACTGTACTTATGCTTACTATTATTACTTGATGAAGGCTCATGGCTGTCATATTTTAACCCAAAACAATAGTCATGAAATTGGAAAATAATGGTGTTTAACTTTAATAACTATTAATAAAGCCACAAATACTATTGAAAGAAAAAACGAAACCTTACTTCAGCTTTATTGATGTAACTTAATGGGGGAGTACTTTTTTTAAAAATGTAGAAAAAATTGCTAATTATAATAATCACAACTATGCTCTTTTTCACGAAACCATTGAAATAATTGAACAATCTGGTGCATGCAACCTGGACCAATCAACGGCACCACCTCCTGGAGGAAAGAAGATCCAATAGCCAAAGAAAAATTTTACAGACTCAACACAGCACAGAGTAACTGGTGCTGAAGATGTGGGGGGGGGGGCTAAAAGAAAGTACTTCACTATTAAATTACATCAATAAAGCGGAAGTAAGGTTTCGTTTTTTCTCTTAATAATAGTGTTTGTTTACATTTTTTTTTTTTCTAATTCTTTATGGTTAAATGTGTATATAAGAATTTTTTAAATTATAAATAATAAAACAGCATTTTAATATGCATGTATATTTTTCCCTTGGCAGCGTTTACATCTTCCACCTGAATTGGGTGATCCTACCCCTGAACAACAAGAACAGTTTGGTTGTAGTGGCCTTGGAAAAAAGCTTGATTTCTGAAAATTATGTGGTAAGTTTTCAAGTATCTACTCTTATTGGCCAAAAATTTTATACAACCCTTGTTTCAAAAGTAAATTACTTTGGTAGTGACGAAGTATACAGAGTTGCTTATACAGTTGAAGATCTTTAATCCGCACACCTTGGTTCTAGAACTTGAGCAGATTATAAATTTTTGCAAATTATAGATCAATGATGCCATTTCCTCGCTATATGAATTAGTGTAATGTACATACATAAAACAAACTTTATTGACTGAAGCTAGAATTGGAATTGTTTGTTTTTATATAATGTAATGAATGTAATAAATATATAAAACTAAAATTAAAAATCTGGAGTGACTCCACTCGACTTTCCGAACATTGAGTAATTCACAGTTTTGTAGATAAAGTAAAGAAAGAGGAGTTGTTAAACAAACAAAAAAGAGAAAACCATAATAGAGTGTTTGAGTATTTTTCTCCATATATTACACGATGTTTTATTTAACGCTACTGAACTTTGAGCCCATAGATCATAATGACAAAGAATTTTTCGCTGTGTCCCTGTAAAAACCTATAAATGCTAGATTCACCAAAATGCTTATAGTTAGTGCAACAGTGATTTATAATACTCATATAAATTTTCAGCTCAATTGAATAAGGCGTTTAGATGCTATCGTACTTTTAAAAATTTGGTCCCATAGGCCATAATGATAAAGATTTTTTCCTGGTGTCCCTGTAAAAAAACTGTAAGTGTTAGATTCACCAAAATCTATACAGTTGGTGCAACTGTGACCTATAATACGTGTACAAATTTTTTACTCAGATTAATAAGGCGTTTAGACGCTATCACACTTTTAAAAATTTGGCCCCATAGGCATAATGATAAAGAATTTTTCTTTGTGTCCCTGTAAAAAAACTATAAGTGATATGTTCTCCAAAATCTATACAGATTGAGTATTTGTGACCTATAATATGTGTGTAAATTTTTTGCTCAATTGAATAAGGCGTTTAGATGCTATCACACTTTTAAGATTTTGCTCCCATAAGCCATAATGATAAAGAATTTTTCTTTGTGTCCCTGTAAAAAAACTATAAGTGCTAGATTCACCAATATCTATAGGGTTCGTACTATGGTGACTTACAATATATGTACCAAATTTCAGGTTATTCGAACAAAGCGTTTAGACGCTAGCGTGTTCACTCACAGACATACACACACACATACATATATCATCGCAAAAATAGTGAAAACGGACTCATTGGACCTCGAAACGTATAAAAACATCAAAATCTCCAATTCGGATTTTTGACATGATTACAATACTTTCCTCACTATAGTGTTCGGAAAGTAAAAATTAATGAAGTAGAAGCAATGTATAGTGTAAACTCTTAAATGCATAATTCATAAAAAAAAAAAAAAAAACTGTACTCCTGCTTCTGGACTGTGATTAGCAGTATGCAGCCAGATACTTGCAATGGGATTAGTTTGATGCAGTTATTAATGGCTGTATTGTAGAGCTTATCCTCAAAACAAATGCTGGTATAAATTTTTCCTTAAATAGTTTTGTGTATATTTGAAATACCACCCTAAAAAGAACATTTACACTAATGGTCCTTAAACATCTGTAAAAATACGCAATCCTGCCAATGCATATGATGTCATTCTTTTCAGCCAATGAGCAATGCCGTTACTGGCAAGAGTTAGAAAACTACACTTGCATGTGTTTTATTTGATCACTAATTGTATATTATTCAGATAATGTTCCGATTCGCTAAAAAAGTATAAGGCAATAAAAGTATAATTATTTTTTTCCTTTTAAAATTAATTATGTATATCTAAATTAAATTTTACACTCTTTTTTTTTTTTTTTTCATTTTTGTATGTGAATTAACATGATATTTTCACATATACATCCAAAATGTCGGATTTTTGTTACTGCAAAATGTTTTGTTTACATTTGCAAAGTGAGTGTGGATTATAGACAATTGCGAATTATGGGTATGTGGATTATAGATTCTCAACTGTATAAAAAAAATCTTGGCTTCAGATAATGTAGTTATCACTGAAGGGAATATTAAGTAAGATGAAAAATTTAACAGACTTAGAATGAGAAATTATTGTTGGTGCCAAAAGAGCTGATGCCAGTATATCTGAAATGATAACGCTCTTTCATGATTTTCTTGCTTAACCCTTTCAGGGGCAAGCAAATTTTTTCATTTAAAATCATCAGCCACCAGAAATCACCAGCAGTGTTAAAAGACAAGAAATAAATGAAGTTATTCTTCTAAGTTATTAAAGAAAAAAATTTATGGCGCCAGATTGTGCAATTTTGAATGAAAATTTGCTGTTGCACAATGCAACCACCACCCCTGAAAGGGTTAATAGTATCTTGGGTGTTTGGAGAGTGACAGAGAAAAAAAAAAAAATAACTTCCAGTAATAAGAACAAATAAAGAATTGAGTGGGTAAAAATGTATTGTGGCAGTTTAGTAGATTTGAGAAAATTAATTGTATAAGGTAAATAGAATAATTGAAAACCATGTACATAAGTGTTATTAAAAGATTTTGAAGTACTAGTAAATGTTTGATATTTAAAAGAAACTAAAATAAGTTTTTCTTCCGAGAATTTTTTTTTTTTCCCCAAAAATATCACTTAACATGTTCATCCACTCAGATCTTCAATTCTGGTCAAAATAAAAATTAAAAAAGCTGATGTGAATGACAGAGACGAAAAGTGAGTAGCATGCATAGTCTGCAGTTACAGAAGGGTAACAACACAACAAACTGCAGCTCAATTTAATGCAGGTAGGTGCATTACAAAGCTTATCACAATTCACAACTAGCAGCTTTGCAAAAAGGTATGCTTTAGTATCAAAAGGGCTTTGCTGTGCCAGAAAAATAAGAAAAAGGGACTGTTGTGGGCCCAGAAATGAGGAAATCAGTCATTTGAAGAAAACGTAGTAGTGTCTGATAAATATCATTTTCTGTTCGATCATGCTAATGGTAGGATCTGAATATAGTGTGGTCACCATGGATTCATGCATCTCTTCTGTTAATGGACAACACTTTAGGCCATTGGAGGTGGAATTATGGTGTGGGAAACGTTTTTCTGTTGCATTCTGGATTCTTGATAGGCCACAACTGTGAGCAGCACAGCCTTACATTAAAATCATTGCTGCTCATGTACACTTCTTTATGGCTATAATGTTCATTTATGCAGATGGTTGCCTTCAGCAGGACAGTTTACCTTGCCATTGTTCTCAATCAGTCTCAAACTGATTTGAAGAATATCAGTCACAGTTTTTGCTTCCATTGTCAGCTCAGTCTTCTGAACAAAATCTGATTGTGCATTTATGAGACAAAGTCGAGAGATCAATACAAACTAGGAAAATCCACCCTTCAACCTGACACAACTTAAAACTTTAAATACATGTATAAAATAGAAAAGTGTTTTAAAATACAGGTATTTTTTGTCAGCTTTCTTAGCATCATATAAGAGTAACTTTTTCTTTTCTGTGCAGCCTACATCAACCATACCTTTATAATAATACTACTTTTAAGTCTCTCTTTTTAAATATGCTAAAAATATAGGGCAAATTTCATGTTTGTGCATTAATATATAGATTTTAATACAATTATACAATGTGTAAAAAATGAATTGCCATATTATGTTTAAGTTAAAAGTAATGTAGGCAACTTCATTTAATTTCAGTTACAATGAAACCGACATCCAAATTGCTTAACGGCCCTCTTCACTTACCGTCGCCGGAAGCCCAAGCCAATGTTATTCTATGGAGAAATTTTCTTTACAAATAACTTACCCAGACAGCACATCGCCTCCACATGATATCTTCAAGATGTCTTCTGGATGAAAAGACATCCCAGAAACGTCCTTAAGATGTACTGTGGATAAGTTAAGCCTAACTGTGCTGTTAGGGTATTAACTAATCATCGTTCATACTCATTAGGGAAAACCTGGAGAACAGGGAATACTCAGGGAATTTGGAATTTGTTAAAAAAAGTCAGGGAAAATAAAAATTTTCATTAAAAGTCAGGGAAAATCGGTTATAAAACCTGGAAAAACAAATATTTTCTTTTTCTCAAGTTATGTTTTTCTTGTTTAGCTTCATATCAAAATTCAATTGATTCAGTATTGTGAAAATATGCATGTAGACAATGATTTCTACCTGAATTTCTATCATAGTTGACAGTAATATGACACCATACAGTGTAAGTAGCTGTGTATTTTGTCCTGTGTAGAGGAGCGTTTCTTGTAATATGTCGCTAATATTATCTTGAAAATTGTCTGGGAACTCAGGGAAAACTCAGGGAATTTTTTTCCCATATATGAGTATGAACCCTGCTAGTGCTAATACATATTTTTAAATTCTGTTTTCACATTCTGAAAATTCCCAACTGTTAAATTGATGAACCTTTTTTAAAAATGTATTTTTTTTATTTTTAATATTTTATTTTGAAATTGCAAAATGGAAAAATTTCACATATTGAAAATTCGTATTTTGCAGCTTCAAAATAAAACATAAAAAATGTAAAAAATATATTTTTTTAAATGGTCCGTTAGTTTAACAGCTGGAAATTTTCTGAATGTGAAAATAGAATTTTAAAATATGCATTAGTTAATAAGTTATTTGTAAAGAAAAATTTCCCATAGAATAACATTAGCTTTGGCTTCTGGCGGCAGTGAGTGAAGCGGGCCCTCAAAAGAAACTGCTTTAGAAATTTTTAAACTTTACTTTCAGCAAGTTTCTTTCTTTTGTGTGTGTGTGTGTTGGGGGGGGGGGGGGTTAAGGTTATTTAACTTTTAGTATCTAATTGGTATAAAATTAAACCTTTAAAAGAAAACAATCTTAATATTTTTTCTGGGAAATGTTGACTTTTAGTTATAAATGATTTACTTTCACACTATAAACTATGTGCAAGATATGTAGTAAATATACATTAGAATAGAATTACTAGAATCTTCTATACATACATTATATAAACAATTCTAGATAAAGAATTATATACTGTAATATGTTATTTCAATACGTTTTTTTAAATATTGAAATATTTAATTTTGATTTTAATGGAGTGAAATGCTATAAAATTATTGAAGAAACTGTCCTGCATCTTTATATTCTGTAATATCACATACTTTATAAGGATGATAAAGTTTTTGTCTGTTACCTGTAACTTTCTCTGTTCTGATATATTTTTTGTTTATTTATTCATCAAGGTAGTATTATGCAGTATTTATGTGTCCCCATATTTGCAATCTCTGCTGTACGTAAAAAAAAGCTTTATTCACATAAATTCCGATTTAATATACACATTTGTTTTTTCAGATTCCACATATTTACATTGATGGTGCCTTAGATTCATTGTTCTCCTTTATCATACATAGCATGCATATTTGCATGCATTTTTGTGTCATTGATGAGAAATTATAAATTAAAGAAGCTTCACTAAGCCATAGGATGATACGGATCCGAGCATCAGTCCAACTCCCAAAAAGAAAGCCAGTTGGGATCCTGCTTGTTCATAATGTTCTTCTTTTACTTGCCTGGAAAGAAAGTGTGATGTAAATAAATATCAGAATGTTGCTGTATAAATTTATTACTTTTATGAAAATAAAATATGTTGATGTTTTATTTTTATTTTGAAAGTACTTATTCATGTACAAAGAACCACTCTGTTAACATAAAATATGATAAGTTAATCATTACTTTAACAAGATGAAAATAAATTTAAAAAACATTCATAACCATAGCTTTGTAGTTAAATATGAAACAGTGAACCTATACAGCTACTGCTACTGATATCCGTTAGACATCTAAACAGGGTTGCTACAACACCTGGAAAACTCAGGGAATTTGAAAATCTATTAAAAAACAGGGAAAACTCAGGGAATTTTCAAAATTTATTGCAAAAACAAGGAAAATTCAGGAAATTTTGAAATTTTTTGGAAAAACATTGGAAAATTTTTTCATAATCAAATATTTAAAAAAATTCTAGTGCTTTATAATGAATCAATTATGTTTTTTTCCCCCAACTATAGTAAATTAATAAAATTGATATACCCTAAATATGTTCAATTGACTTGTAAACATGTTAGTTTTGAATGCTGCATGATTGTGTGTCATCTATTTTACTTCTAAAAGGGACAGGGAAAACTCAGGGAATTTTTTCTCCTGATTTGTGTAGCAATCCTGCTAAATTACATCCAAATGATCCATAAAAGGTACAAAATATCTAAAAAAAAAGCTTCATTAACAGTCCTGGATATCCATCCTGTACTTGTTATAGATATCTATTAGATGTTTAAATATGGACGAAATTTAGATGTGCCTTTTTCGATGTCTAATAGATGTAACATGTTAGATCAAAACAAGATTTAGATATTTTCAATATCTATTAGATCTAACAAGTCCAATTATTGAATATTTGGAGATTTATCGGATATGTAACAGACATCGAATGGATGTAAAAAAGAGTGACATTTGTTGTGCTAATAGATATCTGTAGGATATTTATAGATGTTTAATGGATCATCTTTAAACTTTTATACGTGTTTATAAATGTCTTATGGACGTAAGTGGCTGTGGGGGAAACTCTTGGCCAATAAATATGCATGCAATGATGTAGAGCCAAAAAAAAAATATATATATTGACACAAGATGGCACTGTTTGTTATTATCAGGAAAAAAAGAAAGAAAGGAAGTGCCTTATTCATCTAGATAGTAACTCTGAAGAAAGCCAAGATCCCAGCAGAAAGTGCTAAGAAGAACTTCAAGGTATTTATAATTAATTTAATACTTATTGTGTTTTGTTAAAAATATTTATGTTTTCAACTTTTTATTCCTTTTGCTATACAGTAAAACCTCAATCCATCGTTTTTCACAGGGTGTGTGAAAAAAAAATATGAAAGCGGGAAAACAACGAATGCGGGTTAAAGTAAAAACATGAAGAAAACTATGTTTACGAATTAATACATATAATATTATACAGTGTACTGCTAATAAAAACTAATCCGTTACTTTTCAAACTGTCAAAGAAATAAACCAATGTTGTAGAAAATTTAGTAAAATTTATTTTTAGAAATCAGTAATTTTATGTTAGTTTTTTCGTTTTATAAAATTAAACAGGAAATTTTCCAGATTTACAACATTTTTCTGGTCCTTCTCTGTAATTTCACATGCTCATATAAAAGTTTGTGCATTTTCAAATGCCATAATTACGTCAAACACACTTGGCACTGGCGTAGGCTCAGCCTCCTTGGCATGAAAATTATTTTTTGTTCCTTTGCCATTGTTTCCATTTTTTGAAATCAAACATTTCTTCTAGGCTTTAGAAAACTACATGTCACAACGTCTTGATTGATGCAAATATTATCACTAAATTTTGTACTAGACACATCCTCTGCTACACTCTACCAATGTTCCTCATCATCATTTTCTTTCCCTTCTGTTTGGGATTCATTCATCATTATTCACATATAACTGCATTTTATGAAACAATTTTCTGGATTACTGAAGAGGTTAGTTCCTAACATGCAGAAATTAGAAAATGAATAGGTGGTCATGAATAGGTGGTCTCAATTTTCATCCTCTATGGAAATGGGGAAAGAGTTATTTTTAGGATGAAAGAAGCCATTTTAGTTTATATGCCATATCGAACCACTTGACCTTTAGGAGAAAAATTTTACAACGATGAATGCGGGAAAATGACTTTTTGAAGCATGATACATGTGGGTTTCGTTAACATTATTTAAATATAATTTGTGCAGGGACCATAGAAATAAAACGAACAATGCGGGAACGATAGATTGGGGTTTCATTTCACTATATTTTTATTAAAAGTCAATTATAAACATTATACTGAGCATTTAAATTAATATTCTTATCCCTGAATCAGCCTGCATACTGTCTGGAGGAAGGAGGGGAAATCTAATTTTTATCAGTTTTACTGTCTATGTCAAGGGTGGCCAACCTATCACTGTAAAACTTTGGGCCCATGGTGGAATTTGCAAATTATATAAACTGATTTTTTTTTTTTTTTCCATTAACACAACAAAAATTAAGAAATCCATTCTGACACTTTCATCAGAAGAAAACATAATTAGTTATAAAAGCTGTTCAACAAAAACAGAGCTGTTATGTCCTACCTTCTTATTCGGACTGCCTATAAAATTACTAATATATAAATTAGAATCAATTAGTGTATACACACACAATGTATATATATATATAAATACATATATCATGTATTATGACCTTGAAGAAGTTGTCACTGTTTTCAAATGCTTTGAAACTGTTGTGTCATCTGCTTGTAAGGATTTTGCAACATCCTTACAGCGTCTGACATGGGTCTTCATTATCTAATTCCTCCAATTCTTCATCTTCAAACTTTTTTTTCAGTGTGCCAGGGCATTCTTTGTCTCCAAGATCAAAATCATTATTTTTGAAACCTTAAAACCAGTCCAGACATGCCAAGTCTCCTGCTTTTGGCAGGAGTCTCCTGATTTTTGCTTGTTTTTCCATGCTCCTGATTTTCTACTCATTTCTCCTGCTTTTCTGATGTAATTTTTATCTATCCCTCTTAGCATAATTCAGGCTTAAAATTTGTGGGATTGGATAAAAAAATTTGAAAGAAAATTGAAATTTATCTTGCCCTGCAATTTATCAAGTTCAGCTTGAATGTGAATTACTATACAATGCTTTGAAACTAAGTTTTGCTAAGAATAAATTTTTAACTTTCATTTTTGCATAATAAAAAATGTTTTATTATTAAAAGCTTTTTTTTTTTTTTTTTTTTTTTTGGGGGGGGGGGGATACCATAACTATTGAAAACTTAAAGAATTAAAATTTCATTAGAATATAGCTGATATTTTCATTTCTTTATTACCTTTTCTTTTACAGAGATAGTTAAGATCCTTATTGTTTTATATTAGGAGTAGAATGATCAAACCTCTCTATTTTGACTTAAATTTTAAACAACTGTATGTCTGAGGTTTTTTTTTTTTTTTTTTTAAGATTGTTTTACTGCAAGAAACATATATTATTTAATTTTAATACTGATGTTTTGTAAATACCTCCTAAGCTCATAAAGCTTTACTTAAAATTAAATTTGCATTATTTTACTCATTTTTCTTACAAACTTTCTTGTTGGAAAAAGTATCCTGATTTCTGTTAAAAAATCTCCTGCTTTTTTGTCATTAGAAGTTGGCATCTCTGCCAGTCTCTGAAAGTTGTTTCCAACAGAGCATGCTCACCGAAAATCTCAACAAGAATTCTATGTGTTTCAGCTTCAGATTTCTTTTGAATAAAATAGTGCAATAAAATTTCCCACAATTATAGTGCCTACATTTATTCATTTATTTATTTTTAATTTAAGGTTGTAATTGATTTGCTTTCAAAGTTGCCAATTTCAATCAAAATTTTGAAGTAGCAACCTCATACAAATTTCAAAATACCAAATTTGAATTTCCTGCAGGGCTTTTGTTCTAAGTTATGCTGATAACAGGTCTATATAGAGATCAACTGCTAAAAATTGGACTTTTGTATTCAGGGAACCTCAAAACGTGATATTATACAAAAACCAGAATTGAATTTCAAAAAATATTTTGTTTATAGTATGAGTATGAAAAATTAATTTTCCTTCCTAAGCAGCGTTCGTTGACGTAGTAAAATGTAGCAAAGTGCTTCCGTCAATTGCATTCCATAAAAAAGTATGTTTAGTTTAATTTTGGGTAGTCCTAAATATTGTCTATAAACTACAAGCACATTACATCGTATACTTAAATTTATTTAGTCTTAGGAAAATAACACCTATCACAAAATGAAATATACTTCCAGTAATGTCCAAGTATAGCCCTAATACAGTAACCACCATCATCATCATCATCATCAACTTCAAGGATTAGGCATAGTGCCTGTTCCGGCTTCATTGTTCAGTCCACCGCTTTCTCGGTCGTCCTCGATCTCTCCTGCCCTTTGGGGAGTAGTCGAGGGCAGCTCTGGGGAACCGTGTTTCCGGCATACGCTGTACATGGTGTTTCCACTTTGTCGTAGTGGTGGGGCTTGCGTGTACCAATGACCCGGAGAGCTATGCCGGCGGTAGCTTAGCTACTGGTAGGGCCTCCCAAGCCGGACAGGTCGAAGGATAGGTGCCAGACTAAGAGAGACACCCTGGTCCTCCAGGTTGGGGGTTCTGCGTAAGGTTGGTACCCTTACCTTGTAAAAACATAACTACTCGTAAGCTTCAATACAGTAACCATCATTTAATAAAATCACTGGTTAATAAAATCAGCCGCTTAATCTGATCAAATTGCCAGGACCGGAATCAAATCAATACAAACTTATTTTAAAAGCCGCTTAATAAAATCAAGCAGCAAAAATGCCATTTATGTACGCTGAACAAAATTTATTTACACTGTGACTTTTTATTTTTGAAATAAAAAAGAAAAGTAAAATTCAACAATCTCTCTGTCTGAAAGATTACATTTAAAGCATACTTACAAATTAAACACGGGTAATAATTTCAAGGAAAGTATTCAAGGAATAAGTTACAAATTTGATTTGGTTCGCATGTGATATATATATTTTTTAATTATTAAAAGAGTTTTTAGTTCTTATTCTGAAATAACTAAGAAACAAGAGTTTTGAACAGAAATATTTTAAATTTAAAAGAAAAGCGTGGACTTTTGACAAAGTAATAATGATTTTTCTCAAAGAAAAGCATGTCGGAACTTGGGATGTGTTTAATTTACTTATTTTGAAGTAGCAAATTATTAATTATCTGACAAATGTTAATTAATATTGTTTATTAATTCAATTATCTGATACCTTTTGAAATTCCTTACCAAATTCAGGGAAGTAATACATTTTTCTTGAGTGCAGGAACATTCGTCGCATATAAAAATCAGTCGCTTTATAAAATCACTTTGGCTCAGAACAAATATGATTTTAATAAGCGGCGAGCACTGTATATCCAAATACTTTGGGTAGCCCTGCAAACGAATAATGAATAATTTCCATACCACAATCTACACAAAACATGCTTTTATGCTTATAAAAAAAAAAAAAAAAAAAGAAGGAAAATTTTAATTTCATTTTGTTTAGGGAAACCTATAGATGTTATACTCTATTTACCACAAATTTTCCCCATAGACGTAATGTATTTGAATTCTCTTGGAGGGCTCCATGCATGAACCATTTGCTTGATCTCAATGAAAGGTTTGATGTAGCATCATTATATAGTAGTTGATACAGATTTAGAATACCGAGTTTGACCTTTCTGCTACTATTTGTTCTTGAGATATACTGATAACACACACATGCACACACAGACAGACCATCCGCTAAAAACATTTTTTTTATTCAGGGGACCTCAAAACGTGTAAATATAACAAAAACTCAATTTCGAAAATTTGACTCAAAAACAATACTTCCTCTACCATATATATATATGGATAAAAAGAAAGTAAAAATTTCTGTGATAATTTATATTCCTGTATCATTCTCTAATTTCCAACAAAGAAGATGGTAGCTGACAACTCGACTACTGGGTAGAAGATTTCGTCAGAGCTTAGTTTGATAGTTTATCTTAAAATATCTTTTCTCCTCATCAGAAAATGGTAAAAAAAAAAAAAAAAATATCTGATAATCTCAAAATTTTATACATGTAAAAATAAAGCTACTTTTGTAATTAAATCAAGATGCTATTGAAAACAATTTTAATACTATGGATGAAATTCTATCTATGACAGAATTTAATTTAGCACAACAGGACTACCTATATTTGAATTTTAACACCCTTTCAAAAAAATAATAATCATCTGAAAACACTCTAGTCTAAATAATCAGGAAATATTCATCCAAGACCCGTTGGCTCTATGGTCAGAGTACACAACTACGACCTGAAAGGTTGCAAGTTCGATCCTCACCGATGGGAAGTGAAAAAAAAATATATATATATTTATATATATATAAATAAAAGTTTTTACGAATTTCATAAAATATTTTAAGATAGAGTAAGAAATTAAATGGTAAAATTGGATATTAGCAGGCATTTTTGAATTGGAACACTATAAATTGGTAATGAAGCAAAATGCCAGATTGAAAAAAATAGTCTTGTCGAACTAAAAATTACTTACTTTGGCCCCTGAGTTAAAACGATAGTACAGAGATAACCTCCAGTGAAGGCGAAGAAAAGTATGATGATGATGAAGTCGACATCGCTATGGAATACAACAGGTAGATGTTGTCGTGGATACGCATTGCACAACATCAGCAAAGGTACAAACACAAAACGTGAGATGGTCAGCATGAAGGTGACGTATTTGTACTGTGTTGGCTATAGGGAGAATAATGTAAAAGATAAATAGAAAATTTGGTAATTCAAGTTTATTTAGTTTTACAATCAGTTATATACAGTCACTTCTGCAAAATCGGAACAGAGGCTTTTGGGGATTATATATCATAATTTTGTTCATGTATTTTTCTCTTATCATTATAGCATAAATTTGCAATGTCACTGTAAAAATTAAACTACAAACTGCATTAGATAAGTAATTTAATGAATAAAAGTTTATTTATAGCTACACATTAGATTCCCTCTTCTTTTCTTCCCATGTTATCCAATGGGATTTTTGCTGCTTCGTTTTATAAGGATATTCAAAAATGAAGTATTTGGAGTTATGTTTTTCAATTCTATTTTTACTTTCCGAACACTATAGTGAGAAAAGTATTGTAATCATGTCAAAAATCCGAATTTGAGATTTTGATGTTTCTGTACGTTTCAAAGTCCCCTGAGTCCGTTTTCACTATTTTTACGATGATATATGTATGTGTGTGAGTGAACACGCTAGTGTCTAAACGCTTTGTTCGAATAAGCTGAAAGTTGGTACGTATATTGTAAGTCACCATAGTACGAACTAGTGCTGCACCGAGTAGCACTTTGGCCGAGTACCGAGTACTCGGCCTTTTACTACTCGGCCGAGTACCGAGTAGTTGTAAGAAAGAATAATTGAAATTGACGTATATATGAAGAATTTTGCACATCTTGAAATTTAAAAAAGGCTTTTTGAACACAAAATTAAGTTAAATGGCAAACAGCATGTTTACATGAAACGTTTCAGAACTTTTGTAGTGTATATACACAATTAAGTTCATTGTTATATTTGATACTTCCAGCTTAGGGGATTATTAAAACCATAATAACTGATAACTTCATTCTTTATTATATAGTCTTTCTCAGATACGAATCATTCTCAGATAATTCTTAGAAAATATAAAAGTTCTTTATACACTCAGGCTTAATTTAAGATGCATGAAATTTACATATGAAATGAGAACATTAAAATAAATATTTTATCATCATTTCAAACATGATAGACTTCATTAATCTTCAAATTCTAGAAGAGTAAAATGGTAGGTGGTTTCGGGCCATAATTTGCAGAACAACAAATTTGATAATATATTTTTAATAACATTTTAGTGTATTTACCTTTTTCATAATTATTATTTTTTAAATTAAAAATCAATTTTTTTTTTACAGTTTTAAAAGTGTCTTACTTTTATTTGCACAAATATGTAACTAAAGTTTTATCTACTATAGTAGTATTATATAAGAGGTTCTTTTTTCTAAAATATTTTATTTTTGTCTGTTTTATAAATACAATTTTACGTACAAAGTTTTTGTAAAAAAAAAAAAAAAATTGCATATTACGCACATACAAGATGGTTATACTTAAATTCTTGTAACTAAAATGGCTAAGCTCAAATCATGAATCATCTCTATATCGAATTTAGTGGCAATCTACTTGCCTGTTTTAACTGCAGAAAGCTGTTTGCAGCAAAAGTTTAATCACTATGTTTATATATTCATATTTTTTTAGTTTAGTTATTAAAAAACAACTCTTATGAATACATTTCTTTCAATAATACATAAAAATAATGAAATTCTTACAACTACTCGGTATTGGCCGAATACTTAGTCCATATTTGGCCGAGTACCGAGTACTCGGCAAACTGGCCGAGTACCGAGTATATAACGAGTACTCGGTACAGCTCTAGTACGAACCCTATTGATTTTGGTGAATTTAGCACTTACAGTTTTTTTACAGGGACACAAAGAAATATTCTTTATCATTATGGCCTATGGGGCCAAATTCTTAAAAGTGTGATAGCATCTAAACGCCTTGTTCAATTGAGCAAAAAATTTTTACACATGTTATAGGTCACCAGTTGCACCAACTGTATAGATTTTGGTGAATTTAGCACTTACAGTTTTTTTACAGGGACACAAAGAAAAATTATTTATCATTATGGCCTATGGGACCAAATTTTTAAAAGTGCGAAAGCATCTAAACGCCTTATTCAATTGAGCTGAAAATTTATATGAATATTATAAATCACTGTTGCACTAACTATAAGCATTTTGGTGAATCTAGCCTTTATAGGTTTTTA
The DNA here is from genome assembly GCA_963930645.1 of Salticus scenicus. Taxonomy (NCBI): domain Eukaryota; kingdom Metazoa; phylum Arthropoda; class Arachnida; order Araneae; family Salticidae; genus Salticus; species Salticus scenicus. Next base: position 74,010,059 of record OZ005660.1, read on the forward strand.
CAGGGACACAACGAAAAATTCTTTATCATTATGATCTATGGGCTTAAAGTTCAGTAGCGTTAAATAAAACATTGTGTACTATAGGGAGAAAAATACTCAAACACTCTATTATGGTTTTCTCTCTTTTGTTTGTTTAACAACTCCTCTTTCTTTACTTTATCTACAAAACTGTTAATTACTCGATGTTCGGAAAGTTGAGTGGAGTCACTCCAGATTTTTTTAACATCTTTTCCTTTTATCTTAGTGAAAATATTAATTAAAAAATAATATTTTATGTAGTAAACTTAAGACTCCAATATTCAATCACAAAAAGAAATATTTAAATTTATCTATTACTTTATCCTATATCTATAAGAAAAAAGTATTGAATTCGTGAAAATTTTCAAACTCCAGTTTTCGATGGATTTATACGTTTTGAGACGTTCTGAACATGATTTGATTGTTTTTAGAAAATGTCTGTCTGTCTGTGTGTATCACATTTTTTGTGGACACGGTATCTCACGAACCAATGAACGAAATTCAACCAAATGTGGTATTTAGTCGGATCTTGACATAAACTAGTGCTGATTAGATTTGGGGATCAATCGCTTAACAGGTGGCACTGTGATCCCATTTTTCTAAATTTTTAACATGGTAGTCTAGAAGAAAATTTCGTGTAAATATACATAATGAGAGTTATTTTTAATGTGTGGTTGTAAAATAATTATTATTGATAATGGTAGTAGACAATTGTAGTACCCCCTTCCTTCTGCATAAGGGAGGGAAGAAGCAATACTCATACATATACAATTTCTTTTCTCCCTAGTTGACTATTACGATTATAAGTAGTAATTCATTTAAAATTCATAATAATTTGTTAAAAATAATTTTGACTGTGCACATTTATGCAAAATTTTGCCTTATACCGCCTTGTTAAAAATTTAGGAAACAAATTGAATTGAAGCGCCACCTGTTGCTGTTGGACAATTTTCACAAAATTTGATAAACACTTATTTCTATCAAGGTGCAACCAACGAGATAAATAAATTAGAGTGATAAATGGTAACCCTGTCATGGTCCAACATGAGTCATGTGAGATGAACCATCTATGCATTGGTTTCCTTAGTTACGGCTTTATTTTCAATAAACTTGTATGGCAACTGCTTGGCGATTGTACTTGGCGAAAATCATAATCACCAATGTTTTTGTTTAGCCGGCTTGGTCGGCAGGGCGCTGCCTTCTCAGTCTCCAGGTTCCGAGTTCGAATCTCGGTGCGGGCATGGATGTTTGTGCTGTCCTATGTCTTCAACAATATTGTGTGCACGTATTTCTGTGAATTTCTGTAAAAAATATGGAGCAATCGAGATGAAAGTCATTGTAACGATAGATCTCAATAAATGTCAAATGTTTTTGTTTACTTACTTTTTTTTTTTTTTTTCTAAATTATTTTAGTTTTTACTTTACTTCTTTTTGTTTCGTGTTGTCAAATTTTAACCGACAAAATATTTAAAAGTAGGTGAGAATTATTATTTGTTTTTAAATTTAGCTCTTTTAAAAGCTTAACTTCTATATATATAAAAATGAATGTTTGTCTGTATGTGCTTTATAAAATCGTAAACGGCTTGACCGATTTCGATCATTCTTTTTTTGTTTTTTTCCTTATAGGTCAGGGATGGTTTAGGAAAAAAAAAATTGAAAAAATCTTTAAAATTAATTAAAATATGAAAATAATAAACTTATTGACTTATATATTGACTTAATATAAGCCATTTAAATTTTTAATTGTTGCCAAAAAAAGTTTACGAGATGTATTTATTTATTGTTTTCAGCATAAAATGAAATATGCTTTCACGCGAAAAATAAGAAATTACTAAATGTTAAATTGGTCGATGAGAAAATGACACTTTATAATTTTAAAATAAAATAGTAATATTACAAATCTAACATATTTCTTCTGAATTTTATTTCACAGCATTTTTTTATATACCTCAACTTCAGATTTTTTTTTTTTTTTTTTTAGTATGGCGGATGAAACACGCTTGGCATAAACGCTAATTCAGCAATATATTAAAGGTATTTTCTTATTGATAATTCTTGACAATTTTTAATAATTTTGATGCTGAAGTAGATCGGACATTTTTCTCCAAGAAAAAGATAGAAAGAAATACGCAAGCGAAGTGATAACGTCACTGGCCGTTCGTGGATGCAAGAAAAATATTTCCTATGTTAAACGCCCATTGGATTTTTTGTAAAAAATTATTAAAAATCGAGGAAAAATATTTCCAGATTTTAATCCCCGTATTTAGGTATAGATATGTATTAGTTATCATGTCCATGCATTAGATTAAGTTATTTTTGTTGTAAAATTGACAAAATTTGAATTTTTAATTTCAAAACTCTAGAAAAAAATATGCCAAACTTCCATATTCGATTGAAAACACAAACATTTCATTTCAAAGGATGATATTTACACAATATCCAACTAATATACTGATTAAAAGGGAAATGATAAAGGTACAACTATAGTATTTCCCCCCAGCTGAATTTGGCGTTTTTTCTTTGGCGCCGATTTGACCGATAACGATGTCGTTCTTGATTGTTTGCGATATAATATGGCAGCCTACATGCTATTTATTTTGGATTTATGATTTATAGTTTAGCTTACGGTTTTATCATTTATGCTGTATGATTTATGATTTTTAGATTTATGATTTAGCCATAATCGCCAACGAAAAATCGCCAAATCTAGCTGAGGGGAAATACTATAGTTGTTCCCTAATATGTTGTAGCGGAATAGATTTGATATCAGTCATCCTTGGTAGAAAAATAAAATATCGCCAAATTATTTGGCGAACATAATTTAATTCCTTTCAAAAATCATGGTTATTTTAACAACTTATTTTAAGACAGTAATGAATAATATGAAACAATATTTCGTACAATGCATATTACGAAAATATACATCTGGCATGTATATTTTCGTATTACGTTTTTGATCACCAAATACAATAAGCGCCAAGAACGACAGAGTTTTTAAATTTAAAATTAAAATTTTGTCAATTTGACAGCAAAATAACTCAATCTAACACATGCACGTGATAAATAATACATATATGTATCCAAATATGGGGATTAAAATCGGGAAATAATTTTCTTCGATTTTTAATCATTTTTTACAAAAAATCCAGTGGGCGATTAACATAGGAAATCATTTTCTTGCATCCACGGACGGTCAGTGACGTCACACTTCGCTTGCGTATAGGAACAATAATCGCATAAATTATATTTTGGTCTAAAACGGCAACAAAAATTTAAAAGTCGCCAAGGGCATTAAGGTTGTACCATGATCAAGTTTACATATTAATTTATTTATTTTTCTGTATACCAACTACTATTAACTAAGCATGAAGTATATATAACCACAAAATAATAATAATTGTCTCATGCGATAGAAGTAGCCGATCATAGCATATTGTAATATTATATTTGGCTTGAAATTGCTGTCATTCTATGGTTGATCGATTAAATCAAATAAATATAGAGAAAGCAAATATTATGTCATCACGTATAATGTTGCTCATATATAACTAGGATTCAAATATAAAGGGCTACTTCAAACTTTTCGATACTGTCCGTATCGAAATTGTCATATATGATAAGCACCTAAATGGAAGCCCACGGGTAAGTCATTGTCGCAGGCAATAGGGACAGGTATCGCAGAATGCGAGGACGAACAAGGCACTGCCGAAGGTAGCGGGAACCCAAAGCGAACTTTTGAGCGATTTCAGTATTATTATTTTCTCTTTTTTTCATAAAACTATATAGAAAAGAGTTTCCTTTAAATATAGTGACCAGCGAAGCGGGCAAAGCCTGCTAGTTTCTTTATAAACACTTTTAAACTTAGTTGGGAAATAATGAAAAAAAAAATGTATTTTATTATCTATATAATATTTCTCTAACGTGGACCAGTTTCAATTATTTTTTGTCGAAACGATACGATACGCGAGGATAAAAAAAATAATATTTATACATGGACATTATTTAAGCACGCAGACTTAGCTCAATGCACTAACAAGAAAAAATGATGACATTTGTCTGATGAGATTTTTTTTTACGAAAAAATGTATTTTTAACAGTTGTTTTTTCAGAATCTTTGCAAGCGTCATTTTAAACCTAGCAATATTTTAAAGATGAATACAGAGTATGAACTTTTGTGTCATAAATTGACTAAAAAACACAATCATGAAAAGTGTAATCAAAGGAGAAATTATGTTGTGAATTATGTGAATTTTGGCCTGGTTGCGAATTATCGCAACCAGGCCAAAATTCGCATAAATCGCCAAATTTGGCGACCCTACTTACGGTAACCCTACGTGTTATACGTGGTTTTTCGTAAAGAAATTATTTCGCTTACTGGTTAGATTGAATGCCGTGAAATACTTTAACTAATACTAATAACTTAACTAATAATAATAATAATTTAATAATAATAATAATAATAACTAATAATAATAATAATAATATACTTATAATATTTTTAATAATAATAATAATAATAACTTAATAATAATAATAACTAATAATAATAATAACTTAATTAATACTAATAACTTAACTTTCTTACTCAAACTTACAAATCGCGCCAACCTGGTTGCGATAATACGTAAGAACCGTTTTTTTTCTTTTTTTAAATAAAAAACTGTGCCAAAATAAATAAATAAAAAGTAATCGCCAACATGGCGAGATAAATTTAAAAGTCGTCATGAGGGTCCTGTACTAAAACTGTACTGCTCCTGAAGAGTGAAAAGTGGGTTGTCAACCATGAATTTTATTTTTAAATATTTCTTTGAATGATTTTGGTACCACTGTTGCACAATGTTAATTTAGTACTAATAATAATTTGGCTACTTGTAAAGTAAAATCTTAATTTGGTGGGGAAATTGGAATAATATTTATGAGTTTCAAATTTTAAAGGTAAATAAGAAAAGAAATAAAAGTGCGAAAATTTCGCAAGGGTTTGCTAGTTTATTATAAATTGAAATACCTGAAAAATTATTTCAAAAACTATTTCGATCATAGGACTGTCATGTTAACTAAGAATAATGATAATTTGCAGAACTGAAATTTTAAATGCCAAAATAGCGATAAAAGGCCAAACATAGCAATCTATTGATTCATATCACGTGGTTCATGTTAACCACGGAAAGCTAATAATTTATCCATTGAATCAGCACTCTACTTTATTTATTTTGTTGGTGTGCAACTAACAAGGAAACATTCAAAAGGTGTCATCTTCAAAAAGTATTGAAAAAAATATATGTGATTCTACTCTTCATAAAACACCAGAAAAGGAAAAAATTATCGGCTGAAATGAATTACAGCGACCACTAAAAATTATCAAAATTAAGCATATTTGGCGATTAAGCGCTGTTAGGCGATACGTTTGCTAGCACCGAAATTGACGTGTACGAACAGAACCGTGTTTTGCTTTTCCGCCAAGTACTGGAAATTAATCGCCTAGCAGTGTGAAATCGCCAAATATGCTTAATTTTGATAATTTTTTGTTGTCGCTGTAATTCATTTCAGCCAATAATTTTTCCACTTTTTGGTGTTTTATGAAGAGTAGAATCACATATATTTTTTTCAATACTTTTTGAAGATGACACCTTTTGAATGTTTCCTTGTAAGTATAATTTTTTATGAAAATCTGTACAATTGTTTCTAAGATACAGTAGCCACAAAATTTTATCACACACACAGACATTTTTTTTTAAATGCCAAATCGTGTTCTTGACTTCTCAAAATGTAAAAATCTATTGAAAACCCGAAGTCCAGAATTTTTTTGAATTTATACTTTTTTCTATTGAGCATAGAAGAAACTTAATTATTAGTAATTATTCTAAATGCAGTCAAAGTAAACTTGTTTACGAATCTGAAATGCAATATAAAAATTAATCTCTAAAAAATTATCATCGAAATAAAATACAGAAGCAAATTTAGATCAAATATTATTTATAGTAATTTAACAATTATAATTTTTTTTTTTTTTTTTTTTTCAAACTTTGAGACATTGGTAGCTCATTTAAATTTTGGTTGATTATTGATTTTCTGAAAAAGGTAAAAACAACTTACGATGGCTATTATCTGGGCTACAAGCCGGCTGACCAGATCAGCTGCATTGAAAAGAAGAAAACATGCTAGGGGAAGGAACAGTCGACCTGAAAAATATTACACATTTATATTTAAAAGAGTATATGATAATTCCTTAAAGGATATTTTTAAATTGAAATCCCTATTCAAAATAATGAACCAATAATAATTCTTAAAATTATTCCTATACCCACACAGCCACTATAAGACATATAAGCATGTATAAAAGTTTAAAAATGATCCATTATACATCTATAAATATCCTACAGATATCTATTAGCAAGACAAATGTCACTCTTTTTTACATCCATTAGATGTCTGTTACATATCCGATAAATCTCCAAATATCCAATAATTGGACTAGCTAGATCTAATAGATATTAAAAATATTTAAATCTTGTTTTGATCTAACATGTTACATCTATTAAGACATCGCAAAAGGCACGTCTAAATTCCGTCTATATTTAAACATCTAATAGATATCTATAATTAGTACAGGATATCCAGGACTTTTGATGGACATTTTTGAGATATTTTGTACCTTTTATGGATTATTTGTATGTAATTTAATCTAATGGATATCAGTGGCTGTATGGATATTATTCAATTTGTAATGCAAAATTCAAGAATACGTTTAACTTTAAACGTAAAATTTCTAAATGTAGTGTAATTTGCAACTTCCTGGGGTTTACTGATACATAAAATTATCCCAGGAGATTTTTTAACAGGAATTGTGCTGAGTCCTGCACAATCAATCAGACCTTAATACCAATAACTATTAATAATTCACATTAAAGAAGTATTTATCCCTAGCAACAACTGGCGAAAATAATTCAACAAAATCGCTCGACAATAGGCAAGAAAGAGTTTTTCAATAATAATAGCTACTTAACTACAGTAACTATAATATAAAGTTTGTACCTAATGTATTTGCTGCCAGTTAAAATGTTATTTCTATGTTCAAAATGTGGAGCATATTACTTATGATACTCGACCAATGTTTCAGAGTCTGTTTATTCCTTTTATCAGGTGAGGTGTAGATAGCTCCAAAGCACACCTGTCCCACAGCCTGTTTATTCCTTTTATCAAATGAGGCGTAGATAGCTCCAAAGCACACCTGTCCCACAGTTTGGATTCTTTTTCTCGTCTATTTTTCATGCATTTTCTGACTAATATTTTTTTCCCCCAGACTCGTGACGTTTTTTTTTTTTTTTTAATGCATTTTTCTGATTTTTTTTCGTATTTTTTTCCCATTATTTATATTAGGTTGTAACATATGAAATGTCCGATTTTCATGGTCTACTTAAAGAAAGAATATATTTTTACAGAACAAACTTTATTAATCAAAATAGAAACCATTAGTTTCAATGCACTTTATCCAACGAGAAACAAGTTTTTTTTATGCCGGTATCATAAAATGTAGTCGTCCTGGAGGCAACAAATTCATTGAATGCCGCTTCAGCATCCTTTGGATTTCTGAAGCATTTCTCCTGCAAGAAGTTATCGAGATGTTTGAAAAAGTGAAAATCTGTAGGTGAGATGTCAGGTGAATATGGTGGATGGTCTAAAACTTCATAGTTTAACATGTGCAGCTTCTGACGAGTGATCATTGAAACATGCGGTCTAGCGTTATCATGGAGAAGAATAGGACCCTTCCTATTGACCAATGCCGGCTGTTTACGTGTAAGTTCCTGGTGCATTTCATCGATTTCTCTACAATATTTCTCCGCTGTGATGGTTTCACCTGGTTTTAGAAAGCTATGGTGAATTAAACCAGCTGAGGACCACCAAACAGTCACCATAACCTTCTTTTGATGGAGTTTCGGCTTTGGGAAGTGTTGTGGAGCCTTGTCAGCATTCAGCCACTGCGCTGAACGTTTACGATTGTCGTACAGAATCCACTTTTCGTCACAAGTTACAATTCGATTGAGAAAAGGATCATTTTGGTTGCGAAGAAGAAGGGCAGAAGAGATTTCAAAACGTTTGCACTTTTGATTCTCATTCAATTCATGCGGTACCCATTTATCCAATTTTTTAACTTTGCCAATCAATTTTAGATGATGTGAAATGGTTGTAGGAGATACACCTAGTTCTTCTGCATAATCTCGAACAGTATTGCCTGGATTTTTTTCAACTATTGCTCGTAAAACTTCATTGTCCACAACAGTCTCTGGTCTGCCCCGGTCTTCGTTTGTGAGACTCTCATTCCCAGTTTCGAACTTTGCATACCAACGTCGAATGGTACGTTCATTTACAGAACCGTTTCCAAATGCAGCATTAATGTTTCGGGCAGCTGCTTCAGCATTATGCTTACTTTTCCACTCATACAAAAATAGCACTCTAAAATCTCTAGAATTCATCCTACGATTAAAGCTATAAACTTACCACCAAATCACAATATTTTTATTTGAAACACATCAGATGAAAAAGACATGGTTTTAGGTTAAAAATGATACATAATTAACGACTGTATGAAAAAAGTTTATAAGGAACCAAATCTCAAAAATTTTACTGGTGAGAATCGGACATTTCATATGTTACAACCTGATATATTTTTAAATGCGGTGGTGTTAATATTAAGCCAGACATAGCAAGGCCCGTTAATAGCTTTACCCATACAGCCACTGATATCCTCTAGACATCTAAATTACATCCAAATGATCCATAAAAGGTACAAAATATCAAGATATGTCCATTAAAAGTCTTGGATATCCTGTACTAATTATAGATATCTATTAGATGCTTAAATATAGACGAAATTCAGACGTGCCTTTTTCGATGTCTAACAGATGTAACATCTTAGATCAAAACAAGATTTAAATATTTTCAATATCTATTAGATCTAACAAATCCAATTATTGGACATTTGGAGATTTATCGGATATGTAACAGACATCTTATGGATGTAAAATAGAGTGACATTGGTCGTGCTAATAGATATCTGTAGGATGTTTATAGGAATTTAGTGGGTCATTTTTTAAAACTTTTATACGTGTTTGCAGATGTCTTATGGATATCAGTGGCTGTGGGGGTTAGGCTTCAGGGTCATATAATAGTATATAGTAAACCACTGCAGTTTAGAATGTGGAAAAAACAAGGGGGAGGGGATCACAAATTCATATGAAAATAGCATAGGGAAAATAATAATAACAATTACAAGTGAGGGGGAAAAAATAACACTAGTCAGAAAACTTGAAAAATAAACTAAACATCAGAACAAGAGGCTTAACTTAACGGTCCTCTTCACTTACCGTCGCCGAAAGCCCGAGCCAATGTTATTCTATGGGGAAATTTTTCTTTACAAATAACCTATTAACCAATGCATATTTTTAAATTATGTTTTCACATTCAGAAAATTCCCAACTGTTAAATTGACGGACCTTTTTTAAAAATGTACTTTTTTAAATTTTTAATATTTTATTTTGAAATTGCAAATTGAAAAAAATTCACATATTGAAAATTCGTATTTTGCAGCTTCAAAATAAAATATAAAAAATTAAAAAAAATATTTTTTTAAAAAAGGTCCGTCCATTTAACAGCTGGGAATTTTCAGAATGTGAAAACAGAATTTAAAAATATGTATTAGTTAATAAGTTATTTGTAAAGAAAAATTTCCCATAGAATAACATTAGCTTCGGCTTCCGGCGGCGTTGAGTGAAGAGGGCCCTTAAGGCTTTGGAGCTATCGATGGGACTTGCTATATCGCCTGATGCATAAAGGTTGGCAAGTTTCACCATTCTGCCATGCCAGTGCTTCAATAGCAGTGAACTATGTTTCTGAGCAGTTTCTGTCCAATCCAAACTTATTTATACTGTTAGCTAACCTGACAGCAAAGATCTATCGGTGCCTATTGTAAATAAGGATGTTTCATTTATTGTATTTATTAAATTTAATAAAGTATTACATCTGCTGCTTGTGATGTCGATAATCACATATTCTAAAAAATATATTATCATATTAAAAATTAAATTAAATTAAACTAACGAACACATGTTTATGACCTCTAAATTGCAACTTAAGTTCAAATACAGTATGTTCTTTAAATTTTTACATTCTCCCTCTTCCCACATATGTATCTTTTAGCTTATTGCAACTCTATCGAAACCTTTGATCATATATTATTCGTACTTTAACGTTAATGCAGATCCACAATAGCTTGTTTTGACTTTTCCTAATTCGGTTTCTTTTCATCTTACAAAGTAAAGGCAGTTTGTCGCCTTGTGTGCATTCTTTATCTCATAACATGGTGTGTTAATTTTGCTTAAAAGTTCCTGGTTCTCATGGCGATTTTTTTGGCTATTAGTGAGGACCGTTTGAATTATAATCATGTGGTAACCTTTTCAAAAATTGTATGTATTTATACGTCACATAATTACAACCATTTTTTCTCTACTTTTTGAATTTGGCGTCGACTAGAGCTCTGGCGAATTTAATCGAGAAATCGAAGCGTCACTTCATCATCATGACTTGACCAGTGAAGTCGTCGTTTTGGGCTCCCACTCCACTCCAAATTATTTAATTACCCCAATTATATCTACCATTTTATAATAAATATGCTTATCTGGTCACCTATAGCTGTGTTCAATAAGTCAACAATTCATAAATAATAAATTCATCATTATATCTACAAAAATTGCCTGTATAATTGGATCTTTCCTGTGTTATTAGCGTTTCATATCGCAAGAATTATAAAGCTATTTTTCTAATTTCAAGTTCAATGATCGACGGCCATCTAAATAAACATTACACTGCTGATTATAATTAAAGTTATACGATTTCAAAACGTTATAATTTTAAAACTAACGGTCAAAATGACATGATATTTTACCAGAACAATCGTGAGGCAATGGAATTTTGTTTGGCGAAGGAAAAAAGTATTTATAAAATGTGCCTATAGGTGGCGCTGTCAAGGTAATGTTAAAAGAAATGCCTAAATAGATTCATTATATACACAGGAATGTTGTTAGCAATAGAATAGAATAGCAGGAAACAATAGACTTTAAGGGTTGACGACAACTTTTTTAGCAAAAAGGCAAGAATACGTGTTTCAGTGATAGTGAGAAGAGAAAAAAAAAGAGGTTCATGAAACAAACATCTTCCGAATGATTTACGGTACATTTTAGAACTTTTTTTTTTTTCCTTCACCAAACAAAATTCCATTGCTTAACAATTGTTCTTGAAAAATATCCAGTCATTCTCAACAGTAGTTTTAAAATTATAGCGTTTTCAGGGGTGATTGTGACTCACAGGTAAGAACCCTGAAAATTACAGCCTCAAATTAGAAAAAACCCAAAATATCAAATTAGAAAAAACCTCAAACTATTTAGGCCAGAAGCATTCAATCTTTTTACATGTCATTCACATATCACCTGGATGACAAATGAACAACCAATGAAAACAATAAATAACTTTACAGGAAATATGAAAATACAGATGATTAAAGTAAAAACCCTGAACACCCCTGCGTTTTGAAAACATAACTTTTATTATACTCACCCTGTATTTTATTCGTTAAAATAAACTGATGTTCAATTAAAAAGAAAAAGAAACAAACAAAAATATCTATTGCAAGTTTTCAGATCTCAGTATATTATACATCAAGCTTTAACACAATGCATTCAAAGAAAGAGAAAAAAATTTAAACAATTGTACTTGAAAGAAGGAAGATAGTAGTTTAGTGAGAAAATATTTGTTCAGTAGCTAGTTCTTTGACGGTGTTCGCCCATGTCATTATACATTTTAGTCTTGAACAAAAGTTATTTATTTTATCAAGTAAAACTCAAAGCTTGTAAATTAAAAAAATAATAATAATAATAACACAAGTCTATAAAAATAATATGGGCAAAATTTTATTTGATAATTTTAGCTGATACCACGGATTGGGATACAGGATGATAAACCAGATAGGGCGGTCAGCGTGGGGAACGGAGCTTTATTTTCCGCATTAATTCAGCCAGGCAGAGTAAGCGATCCGATCGCCGCCTGGTGTAGTATCTTTGAAACTTAGCGGAAGAAAGGGAAAGCCCGCCCCTTCGGCTTCAGTCATCCAACGGACGAACAGCCAGAAATGTAAAAACGTGCTGATTGGTGTATTTTCGAGATTTGGTCGCCCTCTATCTGTAAGATGAAAATTACTACCTTTCCGTAACATTAGTAATACATCCTTCTCTTTTAATCCGTGGCTGATACATATCTTTTTTGGTGTGCTAAAACCGAAAATGAAACCAGTTGTTCTCTATTATGTATAAAATTTTGTCAATATAGGATATCTACTGACACAATTTCTTCATTTTTGGTAGTTTGTAGGGGATCCGGACATAATATTGCGGGACAAAATCTCGCCGGACAAAATATCCCGTCAAAAAAATAGTATGATCTATTTGAAAATTTGATTTTGTGTCACGCGTGATCTCTGGCGGGGCCACAGGGCCTTATAAATATTAATTAATTAAAATAAATAAATCATAGTGTTGTATTTCATTATTTTATCTATGCTTTTTAAGTTATTTTATCTTTTGCTTTTCACTATTCAAAATACATTTTAAAAATCTTGTACATCACTGCTGACATTAAAGCTGAACACTGTTCACAAACTTGAATTAAAAATTTTAAAATTGATAAGCACGATTGAATTCATTATGACTAATCTTGACAAAAGTTAATAAATATAGTCTTTTAAACTATTTTAAGTAAAATTTATAAAAAATTTTGTTGTAGATTCGTCAGTATGTCAGTGCTCTGACTAAGGTATGTGTTGTCATGAAATTTTATACAACATTACTAATAATTACCAACTCATTTTTGCTTTGTATTCATTGACGTCGGCGATATTTTGTCCTTGCGATATTTTGTCCCGCGAGATTTTGTCTCCAACCGCCAACCCCTTTATAGTGTGTTTCCATCATGATGAATTAGTCATGGAAACAGTTTATAAAAGTTACCATATAATTATATAGGTGGAAGAGCTAGAGAAACCGTGTCGGTAAACACCCTGTATTGGCAAAAATCTGTACGTGATAGAAAAAAACTGGCTTCAGTTTGGTTAAATATATATATATATATATATATATATATATATATATATATATATATCAGCCAAAATTATCTAATCAAAATTTTAAATGTAGATCTGTGCAGTTTTTGAACAAAATTACTCAGTGTGTAATAGAAAGAATATTTATAATATGGAAATAAAAACTAATCTAGTTACCTGTCCATACAGTATGCTCCGTTGAAGTGGATACCACTAACACAACAATGGCAGGCAAAACGGCTAGAGAGACCCAAAACACGAATACGATAGACAACGCATACACCCAGATCTAAATTAAAACAAAATGGAAAATAAATTCACTACTTGTACCGTTGCGTACTTGATATATCTATATCTATATAATGGAGTATGAATTAAGTATGTCATGGATAAACTGTGTATTGGTAATTAATTGAAAAATTAAATATATATATAATACAAATATATAAAAAATTTCTTTCAGTTAAAGTAAGAAAAACATGCAACCTGCATAGATTATAAAACACATTTTACAACATTAATAATACAATAAATAAATAAATAATAATAATAATTATTATTATTTATTGAAACAAAATTAACATGACAGTAACCCTCAGGAAATTTGAAGGTATTTCGGGTAAACCTGCATGAAACTTTTAAAAAACTGAATATTTTCTAAAGGAAACCTGCTGTTTTTATTTCTCTTTAAAATACTTGCAAAATGTTATAGGAAGTCTGATTTTTTTTACCTGGGTATTATCAGTTCTTATAAAGTATTTTTTTTTTTTTGCCAAATATCTGCCTTTTATATGATTAAAAAAAATCTGGAGTGACTCCACTCGACTTTCCGAACATTCAGTAATTAACGGTTTTGTAGATAAAGTAAAGTAAAAGGAGTTGTTAAATAAACAAACCAGAGAAAATTATAATAGGGTGTTTGAGTATTTTCCATATAGTACACGATGTTTAATTTAACGCTATTGAACTTTGAGCCCATAGATCATAATGATAAAGAACTTTTAGTTGTGTCCCTGTAAAAACCTGTAAATGCTAGATTCACCAATATGCTTATAGTTACTGCAACAGTAACTTATAATATTCATATAAATTTTCAGTTCAATTAAATAAGACGTTCAGACGCTATCGCACTTTTAAAATTTGGCCCCATAGGCTATAATGATAAAGAATTTTTCTTTGTGTCCTTGCAAAAAAAAAACAAAAAAAAAACTATAAATGCTAAATTCACCAAAATCTATGCAGTTTGTGCAACTATGACATATAACGTGTATATAAATTTTTGCTCAGTTTAATAAGGCGTTTAGACGCTATCACGCTTTTTAAAATTTGTCCCTGTTTTGGTGTCCTTGTAAAAAAAACTATAAGTGCTAGATTCACCAAAATCAATAGGGTTCGTGCTACGGTGACTTACAACATACGTATGTTCCAACTTTCAGCTCATTCGAGCAAAGCGTTTAGACTCTAGCGTGTTCACTCACACACACACACATCATCGTAAAAATCGTGAAAACGGACTCAGAGGACCTCAAAACGTATGGAAACATCAAAATCTCATTTTCAGATTTTTGACATGATTACAATGCTTTCCTTACATACAGTCGGTAACAAAAGTGTCCGAACACTAGCAAAAATTCCTATGTAAATAAAGTACACTCCATACGGTTTTGTTAAATAAATCCTTGTCGAATCCTGTTCTTAGTCAGTGTAAGAACATGATTCGATAAGGATTTATTTAACAAAACCGTATGAAGTGTACTTTTTTTTTTACATAGGTATTTTTGCTAGTGTTCGGACACTTTTGTTACCGACTGTATGTATGTTCGGAAAGTAAAAACTGAATATTTTCTGAAGGAAACCTGCTGTTTTTATGTTTCTTCAAAATACCTGCGGAAACCTTTAAAATACCTGCAAAATGTTATAGACAGTCCGAAATACGTGCGATTTTTATGCTGATTTTTTTACCTGGGTATTCTCAGTTTTTATAAAGTGCTTTTTTTTGCCAAATATCTGCCTTCTATTATGATTAAAAACAATACGTTAGAATATGAGACCATTGAACATAACCATTTAAAGTAGTAATCAAAAAATATCTCGCGGCACTTTATTGAAGATGTGGCTGCGGACGAGTTTATGTTGCATGTGCCTCGATAGAGAAATTTATTCTTTATGAGAGTATATGAACACCTCTGACTGTGATAAAGGATTTACAAATATCTATTCATGCTGAAAAAGACATTTTCAAAGAGCTGTTGCTATTGAGGCATTACGAAAGTGGGTGAATGTAGTTGGTGTTTTCTCTCATGAGAGCTGATTTAGTGTGGTGTGTGTGCTGCTTCTGAACTTATATCCATAGCTGCAAGTTTTATTGATTTCCAAGAAGACTTCCCGATTTTTGTATTTTCTTCTCTCTTCCTGCCAGAAAACAGAATCTTCCTGATTTTCAGATTTTCTGTGTTATTTTTCCTGCTTCCAAATTAGAAAAACTTCTAAATACATTTATAAATTATATGCAAAAACATCATTTATGTGCATAAATGTTCATCTTAGTCGAAAGAACATAATGGGATTTTTTTCCAAAATATGAATCGTATCTTGCAAGTGCTTTTGCAAAACAGATCAAGATGTTACAGAACATACAACATAACATAATGTGTTTAGTTTGTGAGGTTGAGACGTCAGAACGTCACCACAGTTGTTTTAATTAAGCTGGATCCAGCAAAGTAGAAAGTGGGGACGGTTGAAATCGCTTCGTCGCCAGTGACACGGTGAAGGTTGAGGTCGAGTTAGTTTTGTGTCGGCAGGGTGCTGCAATAAAAGACTTAGATTTTGAATATTAGATAAATTGGAAGTGATTTTTTAAAAGGACGGATTGAAATGTAGTGAAAGGAGGGTGTAGGAAGAAGTATAAAAATAGAGATGGTTTTAGTAGATGGTGTGGATGTTGGAGGATATAATAGTGGATGGTGATGAATCTTATTGTGGCGAATATCGAGAAGTAGAGTTGTGGAGATTTAGTTGCGTGAAGTTAAGTAGTGATGAGTGTTGGTGTGCGTATCGACTAGTATTCGGAAAGGTAAAGTTGGGTCCGAAGGGAATCCTCTGTTCCATAGTGAAGTCATAGTAGCGGAGTACGAGTGCAACCGTCTCTACACCTTCGACTATCTGCTGGGGTGAGATATTTAAGATTATCTAATTAAATTGTTGGTTCATATATTTTGATTAAGTAATACGCTGACTGAGCTAAGTTTTATTACCAGGCCGCCCTCCTATTAATCTGGTTCAAATAAACTCTTATTGTTTGTTCAATTCAAGTCTCTGGTTTTCTTAGTAATCTAATTAAGTATTTAAGTTAAGATGGAGTTTGCAGGAACACAAACTCCACAAGTTATGAGAATAAACTTATTGCGAGTTGTATGCTTGCTATCCTATATAAAATATTAGTATATTTTTTATTTGAGTTTACGAATATTTTTAAAAAATGGGTACTTCCAAAACGAAGCAAGATAAGTAGATATTTCGCAACACATATATGGCAGAATTTACTTTTCTAAAGAAGCCAAAAATAAATTCACATGATAGGGGTCGATCCAGGTAAAAATTGGGACCCATTTGTTGCCCCTTCACAAAATTCAAATCCATAAAATGGGTCCCTTCACAAAATTCAGATTCCTAACAACAGCCTTTTCACAAGATTTTTTTTTTTTTTTTTTTTTTAATGATGATTTTGTAAAAATTTTCCACTTTAACACTATTATTTTTAATGAGTGTCTATATTTGGTTCAATAATATGTTGTTAGCTTGATATTAAACATCAGATAGAGTAACTGCTAAAATAAAAGGTTTCGTGCGATAATTCTTTTTATCGCAAAAATAAATAAATTTTCACAAAATTATTTTGTTTTTCACAAAAATGGGCCCCAAAAATTAAAACCTGGATCAACTCTTGCTACTGTACTATTTGTTCCTCAGGTTTTAAATATTCAAAATTAAGTTTATTGGCTTATCTTCGAATCAATGCCTAATAATTTCTTTAATATATATATATTTTTTTTTTAATCCCTCATAACTATGGCTAGAAAAAAAATGATTCCTATTATGCATACTATATAGGGAGAATCTTCTTGATTTTAACGAAATCTTCTTGTTGATTGAGTCCAATCTTATTGATTCTTCCAGTGAGAGGTTGGCAGGTATGCTATACGTGTACTTGGCAAAAGAAGACAACTCTCCTTCATCCAAAGGGGCTGTTTTGAAGGTGCTGGAATTCTCACGAGGAGTAGTACCATGATTGATTATTGTCATTTATTGTATGAAGGTTCTTCTGCCATACCTCATCTACCCGTTTAGGGGTGTTGTGGGTTTTCACTTCCTCTTTGTGAATTCTTGTATTAGTGCAATAATACATATATCTTTTCGTATTGTAAAACATTATTTAATTTTAAAACAATTAAGTTTTGAGAATCTATATTTAAAAGCAATTTTCTGATCAAATTATTATTATTATTATTTTATACGACTGTAATTATTTTATTATAAATTTCAGTAGCATAATTAGAGCCATCATTATAAATTTATGTAGGGAAGGGGGGGGGGGAGGGAGAGAAGGCATGAAAATTGAATTGTGCTACTGTACTGGAAAGCTTTGTCATGTTAAATTAAGCAATTGAACACTGGAAATTTATCCTAAACAATATTCATATAACTTTATAGAAATTGCTGGTACACCTAATATTTAATTCAAGACCTACTTTGTATTCATATATTAATTATCATTTTGTGTCATTTATTTATGAAAATATAACATTTTGAAATTAGATGATTCATTTTGAATAACCCTGTACATTTATCTTATTAAATAAATATTTTCAACTTCAATTCATTTCAAAGAAATAATCTATTGGATATAAAAGTAAGTTTCAAATATAACAAATAGATCTTACCTGTTTAAAAATTTCTAAATTAGATATTCGACTAGATGGTTCTCCTTTTGGCTTGTTTTTACCTGACATCATAGCTAAAAGAACAAATTTTGATGCAATTAAACGAAATTAATTATGCATTATTTTTAAATATAAAATTTATTTAATTGGATTAAAGCTGTTCATCAGTCACATTCACCTTTTCTTCCTTCCTTATGTTATCTTATAGGGATTTTGCTGCTTCATATTGTAAGGTTATGTAAGGAGGTTTTTCGAAGTTCCGTTTACTGAATTCTATTCTATGAACATGTTGCTTTTTTATTTTAGTGGACTTGTAAGGTATAGCAAAGTAATGCTACAATTAAAACTCGCACTTGATGCGTAACACATGAATACGAAGGTTGTAAGATTCGATTTAAGTAATAGAGTTAGTTCCAATCCTAACTTAAAATTGTAAATTGAAATATGCTAATATTTTGGAAACTGAATAGTATAAAAAGAGAAGGAAGGTTGTATTTAAGAGAGAGTTGGAGAGAGGATGATGGGAGTTAGTTGGAGTTGGTGTTAGTCGGAGTAAAAGCTAGTTGGATATAAGTCGAGTAGATAGCAGAGTCCGGGAATCCGCCTGCTAATCGAAAGATTGCTTGCCCTTAATAGTTAAAGGGAGTAAATATAGTAGTTAAAATTAATTGTGATTAAGGAAGTAAGGGTAAAAATGTTTAAGGAGGCTGCCCATTGAAAGTTAAATTAATATGGAGAACTTGCGTTCTCCACATTGGCGCCCACCTTTGCTCGAATCCTCCCCCCCCCCCCCCCCCCGAGCAAATATTTTTTGACGGCACTAATAGTGTGCTCCAATTTTTTGAACAGCTTGAATATTTTTTTAACGTTCATAACATCGATCGATCCAAACACTATGCCTGGTTAGCATGTTCCTTAGAAGGAGAACCACGACAGTGGCATAGGTTAATCGCCTGCCATTCGCTTGGCCCAAATCCAACCTATGATGAGTTAAAAAATCGGGTCATTGAACTCTTTGCCACTCCGTATGATAAACTACGATTACAGCATGACCGTTCCCTCCCCCCTAACGAACGTCAGTGGGAAGCGGTAATAAAGGATGTGGAAAAACCACAAGTTATTCAGTCGCAAGAAGAAAGTTCTACTAATTTAAATCAACCCCAAACTGACGACAAAAACTTTAATCCTTCTGACGAAAGTCAAATAAAAGTGAATGAAAACGAGCACACTTCACCTTTAAATAGCACTACAGGCAAATCTCCTTCTGTTAGTCAGCTTTTAGCTACGGATAAGAAATCCGAAAAATTGTGTCCTATTGCGACGGGAATTGTCAAAGAAAATCCAATTAAAATAACTGTGGCTGCGGAAACTGTTAAACTAAGTGTAAAGCCAGTAAATGTTGCGGCTGCCTTTTCTACTGATTTAAATTCATCTCCTGCTTTATATTTAAAAACAGTCAAATCGACGGACTCTGTTATTTTCGCACAAACTGTAGTAAACGAAACTGAAAAGGTTAACCAGTGCGCCTCTAAATATCTCACAACTGCTTTTCAGGAAAATACAAGTAAAATAACTGTTGCTGCGGAAACCGTTAAAATAAGTGAAAGTGTAAAATCAATAAATGATGCGGTTAATCTTGGTAACTCGCCTTTAGAAAACAGTTTTAAATCTATACAGAAGACACAGTCAAATAATTTTCAGGCGAACGAGAACTTAAATTGTCAAAATGACCCGCCGCCGAAACTGAAAGAAAATGAGGTGATGTTAACGAAGGAAATTTCGAAAGTGCAGCCAGCCTCCTCTGAGGCCTCTAGATCAGCTAGCAGCCCTGCATTCAAAAGCACAAAGCGAACGCAGTCTTTTGTTGCACCGGTAGACGTTCACAAGGTACCGGGCTCGAGTCCGTCCCAGAAAAGTGCCTCTCCGGTACCGGACTCCGCTCTACAAGCCACCAGCACGGAAATTGCTACCACAACTCCGCAGACCTGTCTGAACCACATCTGTAATTCTGCTGATGTCAAGGAATCACGCTATCAGGTGCTATGGTTAATTATTTTTTCCATTGTAAAGTATCTTTCTAGTAGAGCAGTGAGGAAATATACGACATGTAACGAATTTTGGACTTTCTTCTGGACTTTCAATTATTATCTCAAAGAGATGAACTTTTTAAAATATCACAAATCTAAATTTAAACTTGCTGCATGAACTTTTTAAAATCTAAAAATGCAAAATTTAAACGTATGGCATGAACTTTCATCTCTCGAAATTTCATGTACTGTTTACATGTCATAAATTTTTTTTCTGTATATAATATATGCATGTATGTATGTTAATGTTTTTTTTTATTTCTAAGCCAGCACCAGCAGTTTTTGGAAAAAAAAACCTTTTTTGAACTTTTGTATAAACTTTCCCCCCCTCTTTAGTTTTTTGAATGATCTATATATATATATGTACTTAAATGCCTTCTGTTGTAGCCATCACCTGCAGCGATTCGTAAGATAAATTTTCTTACCTTTTGTATATAAATTTTCTCTCTAAGTTTTTACATGATCAATATGTATATACGCTACTACTTTTCTATTTTTAGCCAACAACGGAGTATTGAAAACTTTTTTTGAATAACTTTGTATATATATCTATTCATTATATATTTTTCTAAATGTCGTAAATTGTATGAAATAAACATTTATAAGTGTATAAACATTTTTCTCTATAGTTTTGTAAATGTAATGTAAATATGTATGTACGTTAATCTTTTTTTTCTCAAGCCATCAACTGCAGTTTTGAAAATGTTGGTATCCTTATCTATGTTTTTCTAAATGTTGTATAAAGCGAATTTTCTTATTGTAACTTTTGTATTTTTAACTAAAAGTCAATGTATGTATATCTTCGTATGGGGATTAAAAAGAGATTTTTTTTAAAAAGCTATTTTTGCATGTAAATTTTGCGTTTAACAAATTAACCTTATTAATCCACTAACATTTTGTTTTTTCCATACCCAAATACCTAGTTGAAATAGGGCTTATGTATAAAATTATGTCATTTATCTATATATAAAAGTGTAATTCACGTCTATTTTTGATATATACGTTTAAAAAAAGTTTTAATTTTAGAAAATCTGAGGTCCAGTTCTCTGATTCAAACCCGAAGTACTGGTAGTTAAATCTGAATCCAGGATGATTTCTTAAAGATTGTTACTTTTCACATGAAGTCGAAAAAAGTTTTTGGAAATCTGCCAGCAGCGTTTCTCTTTTTCTGAAGTAAAGTGTTTTTGAACTGTGCCAGCAGTCTGGATTGACATTTTAGAGATAAATCTACTAGAAATCAAGTCAAGTACTTTGGTTAGCTGACGGTTATCTGGGTCTAGACTGACCTTCAGATTGGATGAAGAATTAACAAGTTTTTTTATTACAATAAAATTATGTTACAAGTTAAATTGAACAATGATCGCACGTTCTGTTTAGGCGATCACTTTTGTACTACACTTTTTTTTAATTCATACAATTTTTTCCTTTCCATTTGTTTTACGGAAAGATGAATGTATTTCCCCGCTGTAATTACGCTGGACTTAAAATAAGTTTGAACTAAGTTAGGGCATGGAGTTTCTGCCGTAAACCATCTCAGATGAGCTTTAAAAAAGGTATTTTTATCATAAATCTATCTTGAGTGGGCAGTTTTAAGCTCGGCCTTCTTACTTTTTTTTTCCTTATTATATTTAACAAGCAATAATTATTCTTGGGCAGTCTAAGTAAATTTAAGTTTCCACCCTCTTTTTTTTTTCCTTTTTCTAAAGTATTATGTAGTTGAATTTTAGCAGTAAGTCACTGCAGCTAACTTTTCTTTGCATAGTATTGCAATAACTTTAAAATTTTCACGGGTAAAAACCCGTTGGGGTTTTTACGTAAAAATTTTTTTTCGGGGGAGGAACTGTAAGGTATAGCAAAGTAATGCTACAATTAAAACTCGCACTTGATGCGTAACACATGAATACGAAGGTTGTAAGATTCGATTTAAGTAATAGAGTTAGTTCCAATCCTAACTTAAAATTGTAAATTGAAATATGCTAATATTTTGGAAACTGAATAGTATAAAAAGAGAAGGAAGGTTGTATTTAAGAGAGAGTTGGAGAGAGGATGATGGGAGTTAGTTGGAGTTGGTGTTAGTCGGAGTAAAAGCTAGTTGGATATAAGTCGAGTAGATAGCAGAGTCCGGGAATCCGCCTGCTAATCGAAAGATTGCTTGCCCTTAATAGTTAAAGGGAGTTAATGGAGTAATTAAGTAAAGAAAAGTAAAGTAAAGTAAAGTAATGGGGTTATTTATTAATATCAAAGTATTTAAGAGGGCTGCCCATTTTAAGTAGTAAATTACTAGATGCCAGTATAGTCCAGCGTCCTCCTTATTTAAGCTCAATTAAAGCTAATTTATGTTATATATTTGGACTCTGTCATTCCTTCATAGTTTAAGTATTTCATTTACAGCTTCAAGTCAATCTAAAGTTAATTACGTAAGTTTTCAGCTTCAAGTCCAAGTTAAATAAAGATGGAGAAGTCGCGTTCTCCACAGACTTAATAAAAAATGGAGGGGAAAAAAAAAAAAAAGATGATGGTGAATTCGAAAAACTTATTTTTTGAACGAGATTCGGGTCATATTATTTGGCATATTATATCACAGATGACAAATATAAAAGCTTAATATTACTTAGTTTGATAGCACATAACTCCTAAACTATAATACACAAGCTTATAATAGCAATTAAAATTCTAGAACATACTTTTCTGAGAAAAATACTTTTTTAATTTTTTTTTTTTTTGAATTATTATTATTATTATTTAATTATTATTTTACATTTTACTTAGCTGTCATTTTTTAGACAAACCATTGAAGTTTTTACTTTTTTTTTTTTTTTTTTTTTTTTTTTAATACTTTTAATAAAAATGAAGAAATTCAAAAGAATAAAACTTAAAAAAAAAAAAAAAAAGTAAGTATTTAGAAAGACTTTAAAGGTATACATATACCTTAATGTATAAAATAAAGCTAAAATAGTGTTGTAGAAAAGCTTACTTTTAATTGTCATGTGGATTATTAAAACATAGCATAACTAAATATTAGTCCCCCCATCGTACTATAATTATTGGAACTTAGGTAATCGTTAAAATTTTCGACCTCATTTTTTTTTTCTCTTTTATGCATTTTAAAGCATGAAGAATTCTAAAAAATCACAAAATCTATCAATAAAAAAATGTCCGTAAAAAATGCCAATTAGTTTGCTAGTGTATTAATTTTAGTATCTGTACACGATATTTCAAGAACAAATGATCGTAAAAAGGTCAGATAAATTTTAAAATATCACTTCCAGTGTTGTCAGATGGTCGAAAGTCAATTTCCTCAAAGAGGCTTTCAAATTTCCCCAAATCAGGGGGTTTTCCCCCCAAAAAAATCCCCAACTGAATTTCTGCTAAAAAATAAATTTTTTAAACAATTTTTAAAAAATATTTAGCAGATTTAAGCCCAAATTTTTCCCCAAATGAAGCTCAGTTTTGAAAAAAATCCCTATACACAAAAAGAAATTAAAATTGCGCACAAGTTATAGGAAAATTTTAAACCTGCGTAAAGTACTTAGTGTGGAGGATGTACACAGGATTTTCTTTCCTGAGGATGTCCTGGGGGAAAAAAGGGTACCTTCAAAAAGACCCTACATGCAAAAGAAAACTGTTAAAAGTCCCTACACATTGAGACAAATAACTACAGTTGGCAACGTTATAAACTTACCAGACTGACTAAATATTTGAAAAATTCCCCAGATTTCTCCCCATAAAATTAAACAATCCCCACGAAATTCCCCACAAACATCCAGTCCCCAAAAAATCCCCCCAAATGGGGACAAAAATCTACAATCTGGCAACACTGCTTATGACACTGGCAAAAGCCGTATTGATTTGCAACATTTTAATTTTAAAAACGTCGTAAGTTATTCGAAATTTACGATTTTCTCAATATGGCCAAATTAAGGAAAAATTTCGCTTAATGTTCAATTAAGCTTAAATGTCCATTTTGAGGAAAATTTTCATCGCAAAGATGTTAGACTACTTTTAAAATATTATCTATGATACTGATTTGAACATCATTAACTACGAATATTTGAAAATTTCGCAAGTTATTCGAAATTTAAGATTTTTTTAACGCAGCAGAATCGAGCAATACTCCATATAAGCTTGCATTAGGCAAATCATTGCATTGGAAATAGCGTGGCATTGCATGAAAGCTAAAATAATCTATTTAAAAAACCTTTTAAAACCCAAATTCTTAATGTATCGTATCACATAAATCTTTTCGAAGTTAGAATAAAATTTAATTTGAAAAAAAAAAGAAAAGAAAAAAAGAAATAATAATAATTAATTTTTTTGTTTATTAACCAAAATTGATGAAATTTGACATGCAAGTTGGTCTTGTGTTGTACAGGCTGTATATTAATTTTTGTGTTCGTGAGAGAAAATTTGAAAAAATTTGAAAACTGTAATTTTTAATCCTACTTCAAAAACATGTCACTTAATGAGTAGTAGATGTTTTCTTTTCTCTCCAAATGGTTTCAATACAATCTTCTGCTGTTGCCACCTAATTTTAATACTTTAGTTAATTTAAAAAAAAACGAATTGTCCGATCGACAAGCTGTTTAATCCGCTGGATTCAGAAAACTCACCCCTTTCATTTTTTACCTTATTTGTAACGATACGACAAATATTTCTAATTTATTTTCCCCCTTTTTCTAGCGTGACATTCACAAACAAACTTACCTATCTACCTATCGTTCCAGATGAGAGCGAGTACATAAGAATTTGGGGATAAGAAACTGAGCCTGTTAAAATTAACAAATATCGAACTGAAAGGTGGGTAGTCTATTAGGCGAGGCATTTCATTCTGTTAGTATGCCCTGTTGAATAAATTTATGAGAGCAGTTATATATGCGGGGGAATTCTAAGCTGACTTCACCTTATGACAACATTTTTTTAAATAATGTTCTATAGAATTACATATTTTGGAAGAACAACTGATTTTGGTTATATATCAACTTGCAGTATTTTAAATGCATATTTAAAAACACAGAACCCAACCATTGTAAACCATAACAATATCGATTTTTCAAATAGTTTTACCATAGTCTTTCTCTATATATTGATAATCAGTCATTGAAATTTAAGGATTATTAAATGTTAACAGTATTCAAACAATTAATTTGATCGAAAACAAAGACCACCAAATCAAACAAAAATGGAATAAATTGGATAAATACATATTTGTATTCTAACGTTATCAAGGGCCTGGTAGAACACAAATATGCAAAAAGAATGTTTTTCTGTCTCAAAGATAGCAATAGCTAAGAATATCTTTGATCCGGGATATACAATAATAATAATAAAATAAAATTAATAAATGTCAAATTAATGAAATGAAAAAAAAAAAAAAAAATGTAAAAATAAATAAATGAACATATCATACTCACATGTTTGTTTTGACATGTAGTAGTTGTACAGCGTCTATAAAAAGAAAAAATTGTATTCTATTAAAGATCAGTTAAAAAAAAAAAGAATAATTTTTATAAAATATGCTTATTTAGCTTCTCTCTCTCTCTCTCTCTCTCTCTCTATATATATATATATATATATATATATATATATATATATATTAGGTACTTCCCCCTCCGCCCCCCCAAAAAATAAATAAACAAATAAAATAAAAATTGAAGAAAAAAAGTATGTATGTATACATTGATTTCCAAAAATTAAGTAACAACCTGCTTTACCCTTTTTCTTCTTTTTGCGCATATCTCTTAAACATGTGAACAGGATATTTGGATGACGCATTCCTTATCAAATCAATCGAATTTCATATAACTTTGATAAGTGGAATAATTCGTAAACTTGTAATGAACTATTTATCGCTAATTTTTCTTAAAAAATCCGCGTTTGATGACAGAAAAAACGACGAATGATTTAGAAAAGAAAGTTTAAAGAAAGGCGGTTCAATCAAGTAAAGTATGTTACAATTAAATGCAGATACAAGTGCTTCCAAATGTTAAATTACAACCGTCTGTTCAGCCCTTTATTCACTTTTCCTTCGCTTAAAATTATGAACCTTTTCAAAAATAGAATTATTAATTAATAAATTATGACTAACTAGATCTCCAGACTAATAGAAATATCAAAAAATAATTTTATAATTCAAATTAGTTTTCTTTTTTTAAATCATTTAATTTTTTCCTTTCTTTCCAAATTTTAATTTCCAAACATGCATATGTAAAGAAAGTATTGTAATCGTGACGAAAATTCGAATTTGAGATTTTGGTGTATCTCTGTTTTGAGGTGACTTGAGTTCGTTTCTGCTATTTTTCTGATGCTGTGTGTATGTGTGTGAGTGAATATTATAGCGTCTAAACGTTTTGTTCGAATGAGTGAAAGTTGGTACGTATGTTATTATTGGTCACCGTAGAACGAACTGATTGAATTATGGTGAATCTAGCACTTATGCCAGTATATCCTGTGTGATGTCCATGGGATGTCCTTTTATCTTCAGGATATCCTGACGATGTCCAGTCGAGAAGATGTGCTGTTAGGGATAGTTTTTTACAGCTAGACAGAGAAAATTTCGTTATCATTATAGCCTATGGGTTCAAATTATTTAAAGTGCGATAGCGTCTAAATGCCTTATTCAATTAAGCTGAAAATTTATATACATGTTATAGGTTACCGATGCACAAACTGTATAGATTTTGGAACATTTATAGTTTTTTTTTTTTTTTTTTAATAGGAACACAATGAAAAATTCTTTATCATCATCATCTATGGGCTCAAATTATTTTAAATGCAAATGCGTTAAATTAAAAAACATACTTCGGGCAAATGTACTGAAACACTCTATTATAATTTTCTCTTTTGTTTATTTAACGACTTGTCTTACTTTGATTAGTTTATACAACCATTAATTAATTAATGTTCGAAAAGTCTAATTCATAGTTACTCCAGAATTTTATTACTTTTCTTTGAATGCCTTTATAAATCCCCACGACTAAAGAAGCTGTTATAGGTTTAAAGCCTTTGTCTATTTGTGGCTCTGTAGCTTCCAAACGGATGGACTGATTTCAATGTGTTATTATTAGAACCAGAACGCTTATTTAATGGGGATTGTTCCCATATATATGTTTGATAAAAATGTTTATGGTACTTTAAGTACGGAGTATTAGTCTAAATCTACTGATAAAATGTTGTCGCCAGTCTTACGATGGTTGGACATTTATTGAAATCGAAAATTTATCGAAAATATAATTGAATAATTTGAAAGAAATGTTATAATTTGAAATAATAATAATAATAATAATAATAATAATAATAATAATAGTCCTCCGTCCTAAACTAAATTCTGCTTTTGCCAGAATTTCATCAAAATCTTTTTTTTTGAAAGAAAAAGAAAATTAATAATAATTAGTATCGAAGCAGACACTATCGAAAAAGTTTTTTTTAATAATTTTGAATTAGGAAATAAAAAGTGCGAGTGCAAAATAAAATAAAAATAAGTAAAAAAAAATGAATTTAATGATTTAATTTTTATATAAAACATGATCGCGTGCTATTTTAAAAAGTAGATGTAAAATTTAAAGTTTATGTGGTGGGTGTGGCATCTATAAAAATTGTTTTAAGAAATATAATAGAATAAAGAAAGCAACGATATTGGTTGCATTTTGTTATATAGTTTGAATTTTTGAATTTTATAGAAGTAATATCTAATGTAGAAATAATTTGTTATGTTAAAACTTCTTTTTTTTTTTTTTTTTTTTTTTTTAGGACTGAGGACTATTAGTCTCAATATGGGATTCTTGCGTTGTCGTTTTCGATAGTTGGACATTTGTCGAAATCATTTTTCAATAGTTGGACATTTATCGAAACCTAAAATTTAGCGAAAATATAATTGAATAATTTGAAAGCGATGTAATAATTTGAAGAAAAGAAAAAAAAAAAAAAACAAAAAAAAACTAATAGTCCTCCGTCCTAAACTAAATTCTGCTTTTGCCAGAATTTTATCAAAATCTTTTTTTTTTTTTTTTTTTTTCAAAAAAAGAAAAGAAAATTAATAATAATCAGTATCGTTACAAACGATATAGAAAAAGTTTTTTTTTTTTTTTTTTTTTTTTATTATTATTTTCAATTAAGAAATATAAAGTGCGCGAGCAATATGAAATAAAAATAAGTACAACAATGAATTTAATGATTTAATTTTCGTTGAATGAAATAGTTTCTTCGTTCGGTGCAACTTTCACATTAGTCCCCAGAGGTACAACTTTCACATTAGTCCCGTCAGGTACAACCAGGGGGGTGCCAAATCGGCTGCGCATACGACGTCGTATTCTATCCAACGGCGCATGACGTAGTTGTGGAATCAAATATGTTTGTTTACATTTTTTTTTTTTTTTTTTTTTTTTTGTAGCACATGCACGTTTGGTTTCGTACTTTTTTTTAAGATAACAGCTTTTTTTCAAAGCTTTATATATAATTATTTTCTTTTTAAATTTGATAATTTTTATTGTTATTTGTTAAGTTTGTTATTTTTCATCGTTACTTATTTTGTTTCATGAAGTTTGTTGTTTTTCAATCTTTGCAATGCCTGGGTTCTCAGTATCCACTTGTAAGACATACAAAACTGATTTAGACTTGAGATAAGACTATATTTTACATTTCTTGTTCTCTGCAGATTACTGTACAGTCCCAGTAATGAACGAATTCTTGTAAATATCCCTTTTTGAAAAGGTAGATAAAAATTTTCTCGAACCAACTGTCATACCTTGGCATAAAATTTTCGTAAGATACTTTCTTGCACACTAAAATGGACACCGAAACCACATGCAACCGGTCAATCACCTATTTGTACTCTAGAATTCAAAATGCTCAATTCTTTCCAAACTTAAAATAATGCCCTTCAAAGTAGCAGCTGTCATAGGAACATCAAAATATATTGGCTGCTTCCAGTTTGAAAAGAGGCCACGCACCATATCCACTAGCACATTGCTGTGAGGTCCAATAATTCTATCTTCTTCCTCATCATAAGTCATTCTTACATCTACGTTCATTTCATCAAATGAAATTACACAGACTTTTTCTAAATCTTTGAATCTCTTTCCCTGTGTTTTCATGATATCAGTGACATCATATAATATGCCTGGACGACATTTAAATGACTGATTTATCCAACGTCTTAGTGTGTTAATTCCAGGTAAAGGAATCCCATTCTATCCCTCAAAAAACTGTATCACTTGCATGAAACTGAACGCAAAGTTATAACCTAACATATATCCATCTTATCCTATTTAACATATATATATATTTTTTTTTTTTCTGTCAGCAAACAACGTATCCGATTTTTAGTAAAAACTTTACTAAGAATTCGATTTATTTTTTGTGATACCTCTAACTCATTATTTTTTTCACAAAATTTTGTATCTCTTTACGTGTCAATGCCAACTTCTTAGTACTTGAGTCATACTGTGATTTTAATTTATTGTTTTCAAGAATTAATTTTTCATTCTGTTTCTTCAATGAACTAATGCGCTTCAGTAAATCTTGTTCCTCAGTTGAAGTACTCGAAAGATCCTCTGTAGAAACAATTTATCCAATTTTCTTTTTTTTTTTTTTTTTCTTTTTTTTTGGGGGGGGGGGTGATACATTCTTTATGGACTCGAGGGCTCTTATTTTAATTTCACGTGCTTCATATCTGTTGGCTGCAGGGCTGCAGTTTGTGTCATTACAGGGATCAGCAACATCATCTAACTCACAGCTCTGGTTGTTCTTACA
The DNA here is from genome assembly GCA_963930645.1 of Salticus scenicus. NCBI lineage: Eukaryota > Metazoa > Arthropoda > Arachnida > Araneae > Salticidae > Salticus > Salticus scenicus. The sequence goes on from OZ005660.1 coordinate 74,039,995, forward strand.
ACTGGGAAGATTCAGTGTTGGTACAGCATCTGGTTTCAAACGTTTTTTCGGAGATAAGCCGAGTAACTCAGACTTCAAATCTCGAATATACATAACTATCAGCACTGAAATGCTGCGAACAAATTCTTCCTGTTTTAGGATTGAAACAATCCTTTCTTTTGCACTTTTCAATCCACACCTTTTGCTATTTAATGCAACTGCAACTTATGAATGAAACTGCGAAAATTGAGAAAGCTGAGAAACAAAAATATCTCAAGTGGCAAGCTTCAAGAAAATGAATGCTGTTTAAAAGGTATTTTCTTTAATAACTTTAACTGTATAAAATCTGACTTTTTGTTTCATTTTGAAAATAATGATTTTTTTTTTTTCTTTCTTTTTTTCCCCCTATTTCATCCTCATTTGATATACTTTTCGATTGGAAATTTTATGAATAATGCAACAAGAGAATTCTGTGTTTAGTCAAAGTTTATATGACAGTTTTCACTTTTGTTGCACAAATTTAATATTTTACTTAGAGAACTTTGAAGTTGAATTTTCTATTAATATTCAGCTGTTTTTAGTCTAACCTTGTAAAACATTTTGGTAATTAAAATAACTTTTAAATATTAAATTATGCACTCATGACAGTGATTTTTTACACCTCATTATAATTCAGTGTTAAAATTGTTTACTTCCACAAATTTTAAATGGTTGACAAAAATACAGTTGAACTTAATTTTTGATAATTACATGTTTTTTCTTCTTTTACTTTGTAGCATTTAAATTTAATTAGTTAATGTAGCAAATATAAATATTGTCAAGAATTTTAACTAGTGAGAAAATACATTTATAAAGCATAGTTAATAAGGATTTCATCATTGTTCTTTTGGTAACTAATAATTTTTATTAATGACTTAAAATTTCTACTCCTCTTCATTCAAAAAAGAAAAAAAAAATGTACAGATTTTTTTTTTTTTTTTTTTTTTTTTTTTAAAGATGCATTTATTTTATTTTGTCAGACAAAATTTAATTTCAAGTCTAAAATGTGAAATAAATTCTAAATCCTCTATTTTACTTAAGTTTATATGAACTAATGTTTTTGTGATTTCATATTTTCTGTATATAGTATTTCATCTTTTCTATATATTATACGTTTTTGCAGTCAAGAAAATCATTGTATTTAATGCATTTATTATTCTGGATGTAATTTTTCTTGTTATAGAAATTGAAATATATTCAATTATAAATAAATCTGTATCAAAAAATAAATGTCTAAACGTAATCTGTGTTAAAAGTAGCATCTTGTCAATTCAATATTAAAATACACTGAAGGCAAATTTCAGATTAAACCTTTTAATTTCTCTTTCAGCAATTATTTCGTTAATGGTTTTAAAACTAAATGTGATAAACTTTTTTTTTTTTTTTTTTTTTTTAAGAAATAATTAAAATGGGGTCAATGCAAATATTCTTTCAAAAAATATACGAATTCGTATCCTAATTTATTCTTATGCAAACAATAACAAACAATAACGATACGATAATATATAAATTTATTCACTGGTTTAGAGGTAATGAATCTTAAAAATAATAATGTGTTATCAACATGTTAAATGATATAAAAAATATTTTTAATCTCTTTTACTTCGCTTTCTTTCTTTTTTTTTTTTTTTTTCCCGTGAATACGCGTAGACAGAGTTGATTCCACGATGACGTCATGGCATTAACCAATAGCAGAGCGACTTCGGTCTGGCTCAACCTTATAGTAAAGTAATCAAGAGACCTTGGGTACAACTTGCACATCAGTCCCGTCAGGTACAACTTGCACATTAGTACCCTTTAAATATAGTGACCAGCGAAGCTAGCAAAGCATTCGTTGATTCACTACCTTAATTGATTTCACATTCCGTCATTTTTTAATTTTTCGCGTGAAAACCTTTTTTTAAAAAATCCAAGTAGACTAGGAATAAAATTGTAAATTATTTCCACTAAGATCACTTTAAGAAAAGTTAATATTATTATTTTTTTTTTCAAACCACTTTGCATTGACATTTTAAAGTTGGAGAGGTGCTAAACTTCCAATTCATGTTAGATCATAAGTCAATCCGCGTTTGTAATGATCGATAGATGGCGCTCTCTGAACTGCAGTTGTTAGTAAATATAATAGCCACGTGTATTTATTGTTCTTTCTCCGCCATTACATCATGGAAAATCGATTGCATAATATGATATGCAGTGGTGTGATAATTTCACCTTAGCCCACCAGAGGGCGAGCATTTTATTACAATCGCGGATTGCCTTTTGGATTGGAGCATAAAAAAATGCTTTCTTTAAAAAATCTCAAATTTTCAACTGATTTTAACAAGAATTAAAAATCGATTATAAGCAGTGATTGTAAATTCACAGCCTATAAATTCGGTTGAAATAGTGATTTAGGTTGATTAGTGATTTTTAAGGAAAAAATAATTAATTAAGTTCAAGGTCAGCCATATGTCGACATTTTATAATTCGCAAGTTAGATTTTTCGAGATCGAAATTACAGATTTGATGTATATTTTACTAATGGTCGTTTGGCAACCTGTTTATTTCTACTATCTCCGTATGTATCGTTCACGGAGTAATCGTTTAACATGTGGATTGCTTAAAATACTTATTCCTTGTTTCAATTTTGGTATGTGTTATTGATTATTTTAATTCAATTTTCTTTTTTTTCTTTTTTGTTTTGTTGAAAGATAGAGACTTGAGCTGTATATTTGCTTGAATTAGCTATACAGTTTTCCGAAATCTTGCATATGCTGATAGAAATACAAGTTTCCTGATGCGTGAACATTTATATTTTTCAGCATTCAAAATTCCAATTTTTAATTCATGAATTCCCTTTTTTTCCCCTTTTAACCGAACTCTTTGGTAATTTTATCCTTTTCTCTTTTCTCTAAAATGTTGCTGTTATTAATAATTAATGGTTTTTGCAAATTATCTCATCGTTAGGCTTATGTGTCATGCTAGCGTCATTTCTCTTCTGCGTAAGTACTTTAACTTGTTTTTATTAATCATTGTACTCAAATTAAGTTATTACCGTGACATTTTTTATTCGAAATAAATCTCAATTAAAATTTAATTAAATGTTGGTATCTTCATCTATCTTTTGTCTGCTGAGTGTTACAATGGTATTAAATTATTCAAATTATATATATATATATATATATACGAGGTTTGTCCGGAAAATACGTATAAAAGTTGAATAATAACTTTATTTTACAGTTTGCAGCCACCGCCAGGTGGCACTACTGCTGTAGCCAATCCCATCAACGCTCAGTTCGAGTCAGAGCGCTCAGCGTGTAAGTAGGAGTGTGCGGCTGCTTGTTGAAAGTTACCCTTTTTCACCTGGCGTCGGCATGGAGCTCTCTCTGATTGAGGAACAGCGCATCAACATCAAGTTTCTTGCAAAGCTGGGCAAGAATGACCGTGAGATTTTTGACGGATTTGGCACAAGGGGGCAGGTGGATCCTTCATCACGACAATGCGCCCGCACACACGTCGCTCGTTGTGCGTGAGTTTTTGGCCCGAAGCTCAATCACCGTGACGGACCACCCGCCTTATTCACCCGATTTAGCCCCTTGTGACTTCTTCTTGTTCCCGAAATGCAAAATGGTGCTTCGGGGGCGGCACTTGGGAGATGTGGAGGCCATCAAGGCAGAAACGACACGGCAACTGAACAGCATCACAAATGAAGACTTTCAGCAATGTTATCAACAGTGGAAACGGCGTTGGCAGAAGTGTATCTTGTCTGAGGGAGAGTACTTTGAAGGAGACCATATTGTAATACCTGAATAATTCTAAAATAAAGTTATTATTCAACTTTTATACGTATTTTCCGGACAAACCTCGTATATATATAAGAAATTTAATTAAATTCAGTCTTTTTTTTTTTTTTTTTTTTTTTTTTTTTAAGAATAACTATTATTATTTTTTAATAGTATTTTTCAATACAATTAACCACAGACAATTACCGGAAAATTCTTAATAAAAATTTCTATTAAAAATTATTAGTAAAACATCTTTCAGGAAAACCGCAAGACTTGTTTCACTCGATCAAATCTTAATATGGTGTAATATTCGAAAAAAAAAAAAAAAAAATCTCATGTGTAATCATAGCCTCCTTAACTAGATGCCTGTCGCGTAGCTCGGAAACTAGGCAACGGTTGAAGCGGTAGACAGCGCCACCTAGTACAGATTACGGGACACTTTTATTCAATTGTTATCAATAATTTAAAGAAGTGATACATGATATATATAATCGACGTTTCTTCGATTCTATTCACCTTTTATCTATGTTATATCCAACTTTTAAAAATTTTTGGTGTCTGTTGAATAAAAAAAAGTCTCGCAATCTGTACCAGGTGGCGCTGCCTACCGTTTCAACTGTTGCCTACGCGACAGGCATCTAGTTAAGGAGGCTATGGTGTAATAATCACGCAACTTCTATTATCCCTACCATATATATTATACACTGGTGTTCAAAATTTAAGCAACAACCGGTTTCTTCGTTTTCTTCTTTTGCGCATAATTTTTAAACAAATGAACATATGAACATAAAATTTCATTTGAATGGCATGTTCGTTATCATATCATTAACTGGATTTTATATAACTTTAACATAAGTAATAATTTTTAAGCTAATAAATATTCCTTTTTTCTCAAAAATAATATCTCAAATTTACAATAGTATCTTCCTTAATCTATGTTTTAATTTAATATTGAACGCTAAATTTGGGTTCTAGTGAAATTTTCACATTGAATATTGGATATAATAAGTTTACTTATGTACCCACTAAATTAAAGTAGCCTTTACATTAACCTTAGAACGATGATATCTATTGCATCAACCACTGATGATCAGGGCCTGATTTCTCAAGGAGCAAATAGGACAAGCGCCCGGGCCCCCATTTATAAGAGGACCACAAAATCAGCTGCCTTTTGCAGTGGCGGCTAGTGAACCGAAAATAGGTGAAGAGGCATTTTACCTAATATTTTACACTGTATTCATTTATTTATAGAGTATAAATTTACATTTAAATAAAATGAGTATTTTTAGTTAAAAATATGCTTCATAAAAATTATGTATTAAAACTACATAGATGTTTATTTTTCAACTCTTCAGCTATTTTCGGTTCACGAGCCGCCACTGGCCTTTTATAATTAAAAGCATTTTACATTTATACAAAATTCCTTTGTGCACTTTATCATAGAGGGAGCCCCAATCAATGCTTTTGCCCTGGGCCCCCACTTCTGTAAGTTAGTCTCTATTGATAGCTGTTGTTTCTAAGATGCATAGTAAAATGGTTTTGTGCAAGAAGTTGAGATTGGTCACTGTGCCGCCTATGGCGATAAATAGCAAAATTAGCATTTATAATATCTTAAGGAATAAAAATTACGGGAGAACAAATGACAGTTGTAGAGAGTCCAAAATTTAAAAAAAGGACGCCTTGCGTTGGTGTTGGTGTTTGGGAATAAGGCCGATTGACTGCTCGAAGGTCCTAGACCTGAGGGGGAGTGCCTTTCATGGAGGTCTTTCTAAGGGGTCCCAGTCCGTATTTACGCAAGTTTCGGAGAAAACCACGGAAAACTCTCAACGGCTAGACCCACGAGCGCGACCTGGGATCGAACTTGGCACCTCATGTCTACCAGCTTTGAGCGCAGAACCACTCGGCCGCCTTGCGCAAAATAGTTTCAAGAACAGAACGCGTAAAACGCGAGTTCGATTAGTTTCAATTTCCCAAATCGGAGACTTGTCATAAATGCCGGAAAAAGAGAAAGATTTTCAAGAAATTGAAGTACGGTCTTTTCGAATGTGTAGAACTGAATAGCAACGTCATGTAGATTTTGCTGAGAAAGATGATATATATTTTTTTTTCATTAAATATTTTTCAGATAATTTTGGTGTTGTTTATTATGAAATATGCGCAAAAGTACATAAAATAAAAGAATATTAAAAGAGAAAGAAAGGAAGAAAATAAATTACTTACGCTCTTGAGTGTTAATCTGAACATGAAGAAAGTGATGAGGAGGAAGACGGTGGCAGTAGCAAAATAAAAGAAAGCGCTCCCTGCGGGATCGGGAATGGCGAGCAGCGATAGGATTTGTGCAGCAGATGCCAGAAGACCACCTACAGCCTATGGAAGAATTGAGGCGTTATTAACGTATTCTATTATACTATAAACGTTTTCAGAAACTTAATTTAAATACATCTGAAGTAATGTAAAATATTTGTAATTAAACATTTATTACTCAAATTAATTATCTATCATTTTCATGTGGTTGTGGTTGTGTTTTTACGTCGCACTAATGCTGCGTAGATGGGCAATTGGTGACGGTCTGGGACACACCCCTAGAGGTGGTCTGGAGACATACCATCACAATTTTGATCCTCCACGGAAGGGAGGATCCCTCTCCCACTTCGGTGACCCCCAAAGGTATAATTTTCGATGGGAACATGGAGGACTTTGCGGCCACGACAGATTTTACGTGCACCAGCCACCATTAGTGTACACGACGGTCTTTGGCCAGCTCAAGTACCGGACCCGCAATCTTCCAACTATCATTTTCATGAAGCAACTGAAATATGTGTTATTTATGTAAACTTCAGTCACACATACATACGCACATATACACAGATGCACAGTATTGGCCGTTCTCACTTATTTAACTACTGAACGGCGGCAGCTATTGCTGTAAAAGTGCTGTCCATGTACCGTAAAGTGGCTGTGCGCTAATACATGCAACCGCTAACATCACCACCTGTTTGAAAACAATGGAGTTACGGCCTTACTCACCAAATCAGTGTTAACCCATGGTTCACGTAACACTTGTGTTAGAGTTAACACTCCCTTAACCCTGGGTTAGAAAGTTTTCGTATTCACCATCCGTGGATTAGTTGACCCCAGTGTTATCTGTAAGAGTCTCGATGACTGGTCAATAAAAACGCAATGCATTAAAAAAGTAAACAAGAGTGGTTTCGCTGTAACTGTAATATGCTCATTTAACACCAGAGTTAAACCACCAATTTAGGAGGATTAAAAAAAGAGGGTTAACTCGAGTGTTAAATCGCTGATTTTGCGTGGTGAATACCGATTTTGAGATAACCTAGCATATTCCCGGGTTAACATCAGTGTTAAAAATTTGGTGAATAAGGCTGTTCTTACCTTGAAAATGGTATGAGACGGGGACAAAAGGTGAATTAAAAATTGTAGAGCATCACCGACATAGTAACAAAAGGCATCTTGTAGACCTGAATGCCAAAAACAGCACGCTTAAAATGTGCATTTGTTTGTCGGCATTTTCCAAAACTGTGGTGTGACAGAACGATTTTAGAAAGAAAAAACAACTAGTCATCACAAGGTACCTTTATAACAATGTTCTAACTTCTGTGAGTCAGCTGCAATGCACATTTGGACCCTTGTTTGAACTTAACATTGCACACGTTGTAGCGTAGCGGGTCACATGTATGCAGCGTTGCCAACCGTACGATGATACTCGCCAACATTTCTAATTTTTAAATCAGGTTTCCCACCACTATTTTCATACAGAAATATTTCATATTAGTTTTCCACGATTAAATAAAGTGAAATTTATTATAGAAAATTTCTGGTATGAATTCTCCAGCCTAAATCGGAGACTTAAATATGATCACGTGTAAAGAACATAATACGAACCGTAATCCTAATTTTAGACGGTAGAGCGCCGGCCTCGTAATTGGAAGATTGCGGGTTCGATACTTGATCCGGCCAAAGACCGTCGTGTACACTAATGGTGGCTGGTGCACGTAAAATCTGTCGTGACCGCAATGTCCTCCATGTTCCCATCAAAAATTATACCTCTGTGGTCACCGAAGCGGGAGAGCTATCCCTTCCGTGGAGGATCAAAATTGTGATGGCATGTCTTCGGACCACCTCTAGGGGTATGTCCTAGACCGTCGCCAATTGCCCATCTGCGCAGCACTAGTGCGACGTTAAACCCAACCATCCATCCTAATTTTAGTTGAAAAGTCATGAAATCGAGGCGACGACGGACGATTTGGAGAAGAATAAGTGCTTGAAGACAAATGGATTTGTGCGTCATGGAAACAGGAATCTGACGAGCAAAAAGAAAATGTACAAAAGAAGAAGTACTTACCATCCCATTGACGTTATACTGCATATATCTTTTTGGGAGACTTCCAGCTATTCCTGTTCCTCCACCCTGTACAAAGCCGCACATAGCTATAAAGAAAGAAAGAAAAAAATATATATACAAGAGAGACAAAAACGCTTGTATTTCATTGATGCACAAGAAAAAAAAAAAAAAGCTGCAAATAATTCAAATGTAAATTGTAGTTAATTGTGAATAACAAAAGCATTTTTTAGGTTTCTGATGTTAAATTGAAAATTAAATTCTGAAGCTAAAATATCAATCTTGTATAAATATGCTGAAGAAACATATCGAAGATTATTATTATTATAACTTTTTTTTTCATTCTAGAAAATTAATATAGTCATGTTTTGAAAGCAGTTAATCAGCAGTTGTTTATCTTAGTAGTAACAGGAAGAAATTAACAAAGCAATCACTTTCTAATTATTATTATGCCCTTGCATAAACAAATTGAATCGCAACATGTATAAAAAAAGGCATATAAACATAGTTTGTGTTTTTTGTAATATATATTATTTTTGTTTGTGCACCAAGCGTCATACAATACATAATATTTTTATACGACGCAACATCGAGTTGTGATTGAAAAAGGAATTTTTCTGACTTTATCTTGATCCGCGTTTGTAATGATCGATAGATGGCGCTTTTTCATCTTTTGTTGTTAGTAAATATAATAGCCACATGTATTTATTATTGTTCTATTGTGTTACTACTTAATATTCGTGCTATAGTTTCTCCGCCATTACATCATGGAAAATTGATTGCTTTTGGAAAAAAATATTTCAGTTTAATCAAAGTTCGATCGGAAGTAGAAGTTTAACAAATATTAGTTTCAAATCATCTGATTAATTCTTTACTTCCATTAGCCGAAGCAACTGAAATTTTAAATCTGTCATTTGGAAATAAATGGAAGCTTAATTCTGGATTTCTTGATCCTTTGGAGTTACACAGTGGCACACAACAGTATGTGTTATCTTTTTTACCGGATTTATTCATTTTTATTCAATAAATATATGTGAAACTAAACATCGGCAAGCAATGGCGGCTTAATGAAAGCCGAATTAAAGCATGTTAATTGTAATTTCACCTTAGCCCACCAGAGGGCGAGCATTTCATTACAATCGCGGATAGGACGTCAACAGTGCATTAAATATATAAATATAATCTCAATCTAAAGCCCATTGAGTTCAGAAAAGTTCCTGGCTACTGGGTAGATGTGTAAGAATTTAAGGGAATGGTGAGTAATTGGAATAGTCCGGAAAATGGAATACCGTTATGTATCACCTGTACAGTGCTGCATCCTATCGGAAGCATGTCAAACGTCTTCGCTTGGCCTCAAATAGGAACGGTAGTTCACCTTGTGTCAGTGACAAGAGTAGTTTTTGTATCATAAAACTTTTTACTTTCCGAACACTATAGTGGGGAAAGTATTGTAATCATGTCAAAAATCCGAATTTAAGATTTTGATGTTTCTATACGTTTCGAGGTCCCCTGAGTCCGTTTTCACTATTTTTACGATGATGTATGTATGTGTGTGTGTATGTATGTGTGTATGTATGTGTGTATGTCTGTGAGTGAACACGATAGCATCTAAACGCTTTGTTCGAATAAGCTGAAAGTTGGTACGTATATTGTAAGTCACCATAGTATGAACCCTATATATTTTGGTGAATCTAGCACTTATAGTTTTTTTTACAGGGACACCAGGAAAAATTCTTTATCATTATGGCCTATGGGACCAAATTTTTAAAAGTGCGATAGCGTCTAAACGCCTTATTCAGTTGAGCTGAAAATTTATATGAATATTATAAATCACTGTTGCACTAAATATAAGCATTTTGGTGAATCTAGCATTTATAGGTTTTTACAGGGACACAGCGAAAAATTCTTTATCATTATGATCTTATAGCTCAAAGTTCAGTAGCGTTAAATAAAACATCGTGTAATATAGGGAGAAAAATACTCAAACACTCTATTCTGTTTTTCTCTCTTTTGTTTATTTAACAACTCTTTCTTTACTTTATCTACAAAACTGTTAATTACACAATGTTCGGAAAGTCGAGTGGAGTCACTCCAGATTTTTTAGTTTATCAAGATTCAGTTATTTTTTGAAGTAAGTATCGCGAATTTTGTAATCTATTCACGAAGCAGTAAAATGAGTGAAAATCCAGTACCATTTCCGGAAGGAGAGTTGAGTTAGTTGTCCGATTCCCATGAACTTATTCCAACAGATGGTTTGTGATGAAGGCTCCACTCCGACTTCTACTGCATTCCTTATACTTATATTTTATGGTAGGAGACAATTAAGAGACTAAAATAAAAGAGGCAGTCAATTTTATTTAACTTAAACTAGAGAAGGCTTCGAATTAAGAAGGAACTCAACAATAACTTAAACTAAATAACTTAACTTAAACTATCATAAAGAAATATAGCTCACCACTTGAAGCTTACAGATTACTAGTATTAACCCGTTAGTAGTCACTAGCTGGTCGATTTGCCGCCCATCCTTCAGTGTTGCCAGATTTTTTTATTCAACAGCCACCAAAAATTTTTAGAAGTAACATTTGATATACATAAAACGCTAATAAAATCGAAGGAACGTCGATCACATCACTTCTTAAAATTATTGGTGAGAGTTAAATAAAAAGTGCGCAATCTGTAATAGGTGGCGCTGTCTATAGCGACTACTAACGGGTTAACAGGCGACTTGAGCGGGGACTTTTAGAACGACGAGGAACACTTTATAACATCCAAAATAGCACCAGGAAATATTAACCACAAACGTGCCTCTTCACCAAATCTAAAATCAATACGCAATACTTCTATCCACAACGGCTATCAACACTCGTCACATCCAGCGACACCATCCCCACAACGTCACAACTATCGCTCTATTTAAAGTTCACAAAAATAGACAATACGATTCATTTCATTTTACTTTAAAAGCTATCCACATTCAAATCTTAAACACCTTTCCACCCACACGCACAATCTACGTAGATCCTGTTTTCAATCTATCCAGTAGCTAGACACTCTATGCTAACCCAAACTCACCTCTGCTCGACACCTTAAACTAGCTATCTCACCCACAACATCATCGAACTATGCTAGATCCAGCTAGAAACTTTCCCAATCTCAACCAACATTCTACCCCTACTCGATACTATCACTTTACGCTACTTTCAATACTGACTTCCCCTCAGCGACCTTAACTCGCAGTCACTCCTACCTCACAGGTTGAGGTTGATTTATTCTCCAAAATGGCAATTCGGGTAAAATGGAATACCAACTATTCCATATTATTTACAAATTTTGGTAAAATTTGAATATTGATAATTTTTTCAAAACTGGTTATATTTTCAATAATAATTTTAAAATAAAAGGCTTATATTGCAGTTATTAATGAATTTCTTTTAAATTACTACCCTACCTCATATTATCCTTTAAGGAAGTAGGCATTAAATATTACACGCTTGATTTGTATTACTGGAATTTTTTTTTTCACCGAGTAAACTTTATTTTTATTTTTATTTTATTTTTAACATAAAACCTTCAAGACACATTAACAACACTCGAAAGTTTGCAAGAGTTGAATTCCCAATGGTCCAAAATATTTCAATTTATTATGGAGAGTTCAAATAGAAATGGTATTCCATATTCACCTTGGTAAAAATTAAATTTCGTGCAAAACGCTTTTTTAAAAACTCAGTTCATCTAAACCCTGGAGTGCTTAGGCGCTTAAATATCTAAAAAGTTCTAGAATTCCAAGATGACGTCGTCAGATTTTTCTCGCAAAAGAAATATATCGCTACTGAGCACTACATCACATAAAAGCGAGATCAATAGCAAGCAATAAATAATTACTAGTAAAGAGAAGTTTATTACTAATAAAGTTAATTTTTTTAGATTCAACTAATTGATCCCATTGTTTTAATAATTTGAAAGTGATTAGGAGGCTGTGTTCCTAAGTTATCTACTTCCAGTTACTCACAATCGGATGAACTGGTGGAGAGATGGAACTATAAAATCTATACTGCAGCACGCCATTAATTCCCGTGGAAGAATTTGGGACAAATAACTCCCATTCTGTCGTTATGAGTATAAAGGGAAGTCCCAATGCTACAACCGGGGTTACATAATTTTTGTTAGTGCACGGGCGTCCGCCTATAGTACAATTAGCTATGTTAAAGTCAAGTTGGGAAAATGAAATACTTCTTCTTCAAGGGATAGGAGAATCTTGAACAGATTGTATACAGAAATAGAAGATTGCTTAGAAGATGCTGTAGAATGTGATAATTTGATTGCTCTCTGAGGTCAAAAATATAAATATGTGCATCACCCTAATTTACGTTCTAAAGATACAGAATTTTTTGTTGGGGGATGAAGCTATTCTTTTGATTCCAGACTCAACTAATAAACTTTGCTCGAAATGGAAGAGGCCAAATGAAATAATAGAAAAGAAATCAACACATCGTTTAATGTCATATTACCCGATGGAAGTATCTGATATCTACACCAGAAAAAGTTACGAAAATATACACAGCTGATTAGAACTATTTGTGTTATTTATGAAACAACTGACGAATTTGAGAGATTACAGCATGCCCCAATCGAACAAAGGTGTCTTATTAATCAAGAATTGAAAACAAATATCAAATCCACTTCTTTAACATTAAAACATCCTAAAGAACTACTGAATTTAATTAAAAAAATACAAGAGTGTTTTTGATGGTGAATTAAAGAAAGCAAAAGTAGGATCGCTTCATCTGAAACCAGGAATAAAAAGGATACACTTAATACTGCTTTGTTAAATACATCCTTTCCTTGTCGAATCATGTTCTTAGACTGACTAAGAACGTGATTCGACAAGGATTTATTTGACAAAACAATATTAAATGTACTTTTTTTTACACAGGAGTTATTGCTAGCGCTCGAATAATTTTGCTGACGGCTGTAATTCCCTTCTACACACCTGATAATATGATTGAGGGAAATCTTTTAGCAGTGATGCCAGATTGGGGATTTTGTCCCCATTTTGGGGATTTTTGAGGCTTCTGGGGACAATTTTGGGGACCAAATGTTTGTGGGGACTTTTTTGGGGAATTCTAAAATTTTTGGGAACAAATCTGGGGAGTTCAACTTTCTGTCAATGTGGCAACGTAATGATTTATCCCTACGACTAGGGACTTTCAATAGCTTTATTATTAGTTGGGGATTTTTTTCAAAAATTGCTTCATTTGGGGAAAAATCTGAGCTTAAATCTGCTTGATAAATAAAGATATTTTCTTTTGAAATTTTTTTTATTTTCCCTTTTTAGTAGAAATCAAGTTGGGGATTTTTTCGAAAAAACCCCTTGATTTGGGGAAATTTGAAGACCTGTTTGAAGAAATATTTTTCGACCATCTGGCATCACAGTCTTTAAGTTGAGATTTCAACGCAGTCTCCACACAGTTTTAGAATGGCATGCACAGAAACAAAAAGAAAAATATTCATCTCCAACTCAATTATTCATGCACAAAAATTAAATTATAAGTTATCATAAGAAAGATTTTTACATATGCAGTTTAGTGCAACTGTAATTATTAGACGCTGAGATATAAACATATGGAGAAATCACAGAAGGTGAACACAAGCATCGCCATCTGTCAACCGATATACACCCAAATTAAATCAACATTCATTTTCATAATGGTCATCTGGATTATGAAGCTTGGTGCAATATTGCTCAATAGAAGCTGAGATAGAAGCTCTTCCCGTAAATGAGGAAATCGTAGCATAGCAGCACCACCTTTAGGGTGATTTGCACCAAAAGTTCGTAGGAATCAATTTAGTCAAGTTGCAACTAAATACAAACTGTTATGTTATTATGTGAATCAGTTCTTTATCTACATATAACTCAATATTTTTGTCACAGATATAGACACCAGATATTTTTTTTTTTTAATGACCAAATCATGTTTTGGATTTTTCAAAACATGCAAGTCTAATGAAAACTGGAAGTCGAAATTTTTTACAAATCAAATACTTTATTTATTTATTTATTTTAATTTTTTTTTTTTTTTTTTTTTTAATATAGATGAAAGTAAAATAACAAAATCATAAGTTCTCTTCAATTAAATAGACTAATTTCATACTATGGTAATCATAGATATAGTAATATATATAGATCTATCATCCCCATGTTATCGAGCAAAAAATTTTGAGGCCGAAAAAAAGTTCTAAAATCAGCCATTAGAGAGTACTGAAAAAAAGAATGAAAAGAAAAATGAATTCGAAACTGTACCTGGAGTTTTTCATTCACCTTTAGTAAATAAATTATTCATAAATTTTATTTACTAAATTATCCGTGTGTATTATTGTGTGTGATTTACTCGGGAAAAGGCAGCCATTAGAGTGACTTTTCCCGAAAAAAAAGGTATCACTTTTTTCCTCTCGCTGATCAATCTATGTCTTATTACTATATCTATGATGATAATATGTTAAAATTAATATTTGACATTAACTTACAATTAATGGCAACTACAATTGCAATCGTTACTGCAAAAAACGCTGTCTGATCTGAAAACAGAAAAATGTATATGTTAGAATGCTGAAAAGTGAGCAACAAATTTTAATATTCAATTGATAAATAAATTGCGATTCAAAGAAAAAGGAAAATATATAAGAAAATTGTTCTTTTATCGTTTTGGTGAGAGACTTATCGGTGTTGGAGAAGCTAAGATTGACAAATCGTCTCTTGTTCTAAAAAGTATCGTCTTAGTAGTATTTCAAATGAATCTACTTAAGAGCCCTATTCACTCACCGCCGCCGGAAGCCGAAGCTAATGTTATTCTATGGGAAATTCTATGGAAATTTTTTCTTTACAAATAACTTATTAACTAATGCATATTTTTAAATTCTATTTTCACATTATGAAAATTCCCAGCTTTTAAATTGACGGACCTTTTTTAAAAAATTATTTTTTTAATTTTTTATATTTTATTTTGAAGCTGCAAAATACGAATTTTCAGTATGTGAATTTTTTTCATTTTGCAATTTCAAAATAAAATATATAAAAAAAAAAAAAAAAAAAAAAAAAATACATTTTTAAAAATGGTCCGTCAATTTAACAGATGGAAATTTTCTGAATGTGAAAACACAATTTAAAAATATGTATTAGTTAATAAGTTATTTGTAAAGAAAATTTTCCCATAGAATAACATTGGCTCGGGCTTCCGGCGACGGTAAGTGAAGAGGGCCGTTAACAGACATATACAGTAAACTCCCGATTATCTGCGAGCGGATTATGCGAACTGCGGATTATCCGCAGTCGCGGGAAAATGACTTTTTTTTTTTTTAAGTATGGTTTTGGCATAAGCGGCTTATGCAAAGAAGCACTCCATAAATGAAAAACTGCAGAAATTCGATATTTGTAACGAAAATATTGTCTCAGAATGACAAAGTCACTTGCATAAAGTCACTAAATATGCAAATTTTATCACGTTTGCGCTGTTAAGCTTCACTGAATCCTAGATTAAAATGAGAATTTCATCTGCTTTTAACATATAACGACACGAGTTTCCATTATGCAACATCATTGTGTGAGTTAGAAATACGAAAGATTGACAAATTATATAGGTACAAACTGCCTATTAGAGCAATTAAACTTTCTCAACATGTGGTAGGAAATTATTTGAATTCCTATGGGGCGAACGGGGCCAAGAAATCTACTGGTCATTATTCAATGCTAACGCCAACACAGGAAAAAAAAAAAAAAAGTGTAAACTTTTTTGCTATGGGAAAATGCAAGGACAATCTAAACTGATATTACTAAGACTAAGAGTTAATTGGGCGAAGTATCACATGACGTGGACTCAAAACTGGCATAAAATTATTTGGAGTGATGGGAAATAAATAAAATAAATAATTAATTAGTTTTGACGGACCAGATGGTTGGGAATACTTTTGACATGATCTCAAAAGAGATAAAAGACAACAAGGAAAAGTGGAGAATTAACTGTCTGGGGAATTTAACGCAACAGATCATTTAAATGTTTTGAAAGATCAGGAATTATTAAAGGATTAACCGTTACCTTTTTTTAAATTTCAAAATGCCTCAATTGCACAATTTCAAGATATTGGTCCTATTTGATATCTTTCCCAAAAACTGATTGATTAATTGATTGTTAAAAACACGTTTTAAATATATTTATAGAAGTGAAAGTATCATTTTGACATACTCAAATGTTAATTTTTTTCTTTTGCAGTCTTCTTCGAGCATAATGTATGTACGAAATTTTAAACTTTTCATTTGCTTTAACCCGTTAGAGCCCAGTGTCCTCATCTGAGAACAGCTAATAAAATGGCACGTATACTTTTTGTGGTTTTTTTGGAATGATTTCTGCTTTTTAGTGGCAGTTCATAGCGCCACTCTAAATGATCCCTGAAAGTTTTATGTGCCTACTATTAATTATTATTTCATAATTTGGATAGTCATTTTATGATTTTTCATTCGTTTGTTTTTTGCGCAGGTATACCAACTTAAATCAAGTTGAATAATAATATATATTATAATACTTTACTTTCGAGATCTTTGTCAACATATAATAGGAAATTAATCTGTTATCTCAAAGATTTTCTGTCTCGAAGTTTTCTCGCTAGAACACTAAACGTGAATAAATGAGGATAGGCTTTAAATTTAAAACTATCAGAAGAATTGTTTAAGTTAATATATTTTACTGTCAGTTGTCTATATTAATTTATAAGTGAAATAATCAGCTAATAATATTTTGCAAAATTAATTCGGGCGCTAACGGGTTAATGTCCCTCTTTGAAGATCTATAGGTAGAAAGAAAATTATTTTTATACAATAAATTTTGTTATTTGCAAAATTTTATGTGTAGCTCTATCTCTTTGAGACGCGCCTTATTATACAAAAAGAGGCGAATTCTGGATAGGGATTAAAATCTGAAAAAATATCTAGCTTTTTAATAAATTAAAAATACTATCATGTTTAAGCAACATTTAAAGAAGTTGCTTCTTATTTAGCATTTATTTATGTATTTATTTATTCAAAATATGTTTGGTTGTTACAAAACCGAATAGATAAATAATTTTAAATATTTAGAGAATTAATCTATATAAATCATGTTTCATCACAACGCGGAGAAACAGGAAAAAAATCATGATATAAAAATTACTAAGCATTTAAAATACAACAATAAAAACTGGAGATTAGACATTGAAAAATACCTAATTTACAAACTAAAAGATGATTTAAATAATAATAATGACTGTAAAAGTAAGATAAAATTAAAATAAATAAGCAACCATCAGGGATACTTATAAACGTAGGGTGTTAAAATAACATTTTCTATGACGGTGAAGGATTTTTGCGAAAATTCACCAACAGTACCCAACGATGTTATCAAATAAACATAAAGAATGTATGATAAAAAAAAAAAAAAAAAAAAAAGTATTATTAAATGTAAAAATATTATACAAATGGAAATAATCTTATATTTGAAGAATTTTAAGCCAGTTAAACTCGCATTTCATCTTTGGTTATTTGGCTGGACGATAGTGGCGCCATCTATTGATCGAAATCAAAAACATCATATTAAGATACAATTTTAATATAATACTATTAATTTAATTTAATTTAATTTTAAGAATGTTTAACTCAGCAGCGGAAAAAAATATTTTTTTAAAAATTAAAATTGTAATGCATATGTCAAACATTTAAATCTCTTGTTAAAAAAGAAAAAAAAAAAAAAAAAAAAAAAAAGTGCATTTTTTCCAATGAATGAGTTTATTTACGAGATTTTTCTTGAAAATCATACTAGGCTGTATCACGTAGATGTTCTGTGTGGGAAAGGTTAGTAAGTTAAAAATACGCATTTAGCATATATAAATGTGTGGTAGTTATGTGCAAACTCTAGAATATATATTAAGAGGAGACAAGTTGAGATGTATATGAGATAAAAATTACTCAATACCTTATGTTTTATTTATTTATTTATTTTATTCTTTTTTCACATTTATTAAATTCACAACCGTTAAATTCATTCACGTTTCTCCCCACCCCCAACTTTTTGTTGTTGTTTAATTTTTTATTTTTTTATTAAAAAATGAAAATAAATAAATAAATAAATACATTTTGCGCAACCTAGAGCTCGAAAACGAAATGTTAAAAAAAGAAATAATTTTTGAATGAAAAAGAAAGAGAGAGAGAGAGAGAGAGAGAGAGAGAGAGAGAGAGAGAGGAAAAAGAGAGAATTAATTTAATGGTTGAGAATTTTCTAAATTTTGAAACGAGGGAGGGAAATAGGTAGAGTAATTTCCATTAAAAAAAAAAAAAAAAAAAAAAAAAAAAATATATATATATATATATATATATATATATGTATGTATCCCATTGCATAACACAAGGTTTGACTGCCATTGACGACAGGTGAAGCATCTCCTTATACAGTAGATGTTTTTTCTAAGAAAGAAAAATCAAATCTTGCATTATAGCGTTAAAATTTCTCTATTTCAATTATAAATACAGGGAATTGTATTGTACTCTGTACGAAAGTGTTTTGCGACATTTTTATCGTATTGTTAAAGAGATGATGGTTTTGTTTTATTCGTTTGTGTTTCCCCGATATAGAATTTATCTTATTTACTTTACTTACATATAACACTTCTGTTCATATACAAAATGAAAGACTTACTGCTATCAGTATTTACAAAAACGATGACTGTAGTCAGTAAAAAAAGAACAGCCATAGTCATCAATGGCCACTGTATCCTCTTCGAGGGTGGAAACCTAGGCAGAGAGAAAAGACTATGTTAGAAAACAATATTATTCAATAAACAGAAATAGAAGTTATTATTAATCACTTCTCTGTTATTTAATATAGGGAATTTGCGATTTGTACCGAAGATAATTTTCATAAATAATTAAATTTAAATTATATTTCATGATTCGAGTTCCGAGATTTTGATTAAAAAAAAAAAAAAAAGTTAAAATTTAAGTAGTTGTTTATTATATTATTTGTTATGCATCACGATATCTGGCCACTGTTTTTGATTTGGCAAATATGGGCAAATTTCAAAATAGGTTCAATTTGAAATATGGACCGCTAGACGGGCGAAGACTGACTAGTTTGTCAGCACGAGTATAGTTGGTCTTTAATTTCCGGTAGATTTTGATGAATTTACCACATGCTATGATTTCTTGTAAATGACATCGCACATTTTATCATAATTAAATTTAGAACTTCCGGGGTAAACTTTGCAATATAAACAATATTTATTATTATAAGCACTTTCTGACTATAGTTGTTCTTTAACTTCCGACAGATTTTGATGAATTTACCACATGACATAAATTCTTGTAAAAGACAACGCACATTTTATCATAATGAAATTTAGAACTTCCGCTGTAAACTTTGCAGTATAAACAATACTTATTATAATCACCTACGGACTATAGTTGGTCTTTAATTTCCAGCAAATTTTGATGACTTTATCACATGCTACAATTCTTGTAAAAAGCATCGCGCATTTCATCATAATTAAATTTAGAATTTTCGGGGTAAAGTTTGCAATATAAACAGTATTTATTATAAGTACCGACGAATTATGATTGGCCTTTAATTTCTGGCAGATTTTGATGAATTTACCGCATGTTACAAATTCTTGTAAAAACAACACGCATTTCATCATAATTAAATTAAGAACTTTCAGAATATACTTTGCAATATAAACAAAATTTATTATATGTGTGTGTACCTACGGATTATAATTGGTCTTTAATTTCTGGCAGATTTTGATGAATTTACCACATGCTACAAATTCTTGTAAAAGACAACACACATTTCATCATAACTAAATTTAGAACTTTCGGCTTAAACTTTGCAGTATAAAAATAGTACTTATTATAAGTACCTACGGATTATAATTGGTCTTTAATTTCTGGCAGATTTTGATGAATTTACCACATGCTACAGATTCTTGTAAAAGACAACACACATTTCATCATAACTAAATTTAGAACTTTTGGCTTAAACTTTGCAGTATAAAAATAGTACTTATTATAAGTACCTACGGATTATAATTGGTCTTTAATTTCTGGCAGATTTTGATGAATTTACCACATGCTACAGATTCTTATAACATACAACACACATTTCATCATAGTTAAATTTAGAACTTTCGGGGTAAACTTTGCAGTATAAAATAGTACTTATTATAAGTACCTACGGATTATAATTGGTCTTTAATTTCTGGCAGATTTTGATGAATTTACCACATGCTACAGATTCTTATAACAGACAACACACATTTCATCATAGTTAAATTTAGAACTTTCAGGGTAAACTTTGCAGTATACAATAGTACTTATTATAAGTACCTACGGATTATAATTGGTCTTTAATTTCTGGAAGATTTTGATGAATTTACCACATGCTACAGATTCTTATAAAAGACAACACACATTTCATCATAATTAAATTTAGAATTTCCGGGTTAAACTTTACAGTATAAAATAGTACTTATTATAAGTACCTACGAATTATTATTGGTCTTTAATTCCTGGCATATTTTGATGAATTTAGCACATGCTTTAAATTCTAGTAAAAGATATCACACATTTCATCATAATTAAATTTAAAACTTTCGGGGTAAACTTTGCAGTATAAATAGTACTTATTATAAGTACCTACGGATTATAATCGGTCTTTAATTTTGGACAGATTTTGATGAATATAGAACACTCATGCTTTAAATTCTTGTGAAAGATATCGCATATTTTATCCTAATTAAATTTAGAACTTCTGGAGTAAACTTTGCAATATAAAGATTGTTTATTATAAGTACCTACGGATTATAATTGGTCTTTAATTGCTGGCAGATTTTGATGAATTTAGCACATGCTATAAATTCTTGTAAAAACAACACGCATTTCATCATAATTAAATTAAGAACTTTCAGAATATACTTTGCAATATAAACAAAATTTATTATATGTGTACCTACGGATTATAATTGGTCTTTAATTTCTGGCAGATTTTGATGAATTTACCACATGCTACAAATTCTTGTAAAAGACAACACACATTTCATCATAACTAAATTTAGACCTTCCGGGTTAAACTTTGCAGTATAAAATAGTACTTATTATAAGTACCTACGAATTATAATTGGTCTTTAATTTCTGGCATATTTTGATGAATTTAGCACATGCTTTAAATTCTAGTAAAAGATATCACACATTTCATCATAATTAAATTTAAAACTTTCGGGGTAAACTTTGCAGTATAAATAGTACTTATTATAAGTACCTACGGATTATAATTGGTCTTTAATTTCTGACAGATTTTGATGAATTTAGAACACTCATGCTTTAAATTCTTGTGAAAGATATCGCATATTTTATCCTAATTAAATTTAGAACTTCTGGAGTAAACTTTGCAGTATAAACAATATTTATTATAAGTACCTACGGATTGTAATTGGTCTTTAATTTCTGGTAGATCTTGATGAATTTACCACTTGCTATAAATTCTTGTAAAAGACAACACGCATTTCATTATAATTAAATTAAGAACTTTCAGGATATACTTTGCAATATAAACAATATTTATTATAAGTACCTACGGATTATAATTGGTCTTTAATTTCTGGCAGATTTTGATGAATTTAATACATGCTATAAATTCTTGTAAAAGATATCACATATTTTATCATAATTAAATTTAGAATTTCCGGGTTAAACTTTGCAATATAAACAGTATTTATTATAAGTACTTACGGATTATAATCGGTTTTTAATTTCTGGCAGATTTTGATGAATTTAGCACATGCTACAAATTCTTGTTAAAGACTACACACATTTCATCATAATTAAATTAAGAGTTTTCAGAATATACCTTGCAATATAAACAATATTTATTATAAGTACCTACAGATTATATTTGGTTTTTAATTTCTGGCAGATTTTGATGAATTTACCACATGTTACGAATTCTTGTAAAAGACAACACACATTTCATCATAATTAAATTTAGAACTTTCAGGGAAAACTTAGCAATATAAACAGTACTTAATATAAGTACCTACGGATTATAATTGGTCTTTAATTTCTAGTAGATTTTGATGAATTTAGCACGTGCTTTTAAATTCTTGTAAAAGATATTGCATATTTATCATAATTAAATTTAGAACTGCCGGTGTAAGTTTTGCAGTATAACCAATATTTTAGCGAGATTTGGTTAAATTTGTTACCTATAAAAAAAAAAACTTCACTAGAACTTCAAAACATTTTTTTTTTTTTTTTTTTGGCTATAGCGAACTTTCATATTACATGACATAGAAATATTTCATTTTAAGCACCTATAATTTCTTTCACGCTTCGGGTAGGTTTTGATGAATTCTATACATGCATCAACTGTTTCATAAGAAAGTCAGCTTTTATTTCTCAGTTCTTACTCTTTAGGAGACTATTTGATGAAGCTTTCTTGACGTTAATGATGACGAAAGTAAGACACATTCGAACAATAAACGTCAGGCAGTTTTTCTTCATATGATGCTTGAACAATAGCTGCGTAAAGAATCCTCAGCTATGCATGGAGACTATAAACACTACTAAAAAGAATTGTGTACGATCATTCTTTTTTTATGCTTTTAAACAAAACAAGTTAAAGTCATTTTCCGATATTTTTCAACATAAATATATGAATATTTAAAAATAAGAATTCTGTAAGCAAACACCCTTAATTCTAAAAACACGCAACAATTGTTTCGGCTCGAAATAATAAACATGAACCTTCGTAATGTGAGAAAAAGTAACCAACAAAATAGAAACGCACAAAGCATGCAATAGCAGTAATGTGATAAAAGATGAAAAAGAAAAGTTACTTTAAAATACTGGTATAGATTGGTTTAAATAAAAAATGGAAGGGGGAATAACTTAAAAAAATAATATATATATCAGTGGCGTATCGTGAAAGACATTTTGGGTGGCTCCATTCGGGTGGCTAGAAACAGCTCGTTATCATGAAAAGCTCATTCTTCTGATTGACTGTTGAAATATCGTCATATCTACGTTGCTTCTCGAAATAAGCGAATTAACCAATAAGATGATTAAATATCCATTTTAATGTACTGTTTCTAACTACCCGATTGGAGCATACCCAAAATGTCATTCACGAGACGCCACCGATATATATATAACAAAAAATAAAAATTATAGTGAGCTAAAGAAAAGTTTACATAAATTATATCCAGGCAGCAGATATGAAAGGCACTGCAGAAGTTCTATGATCAAATATCAAATGTATGGAATTTCGAAGAAGCAAAAAAACTTCATGAAAATTCAAGTTTGTTTATTGATAACACATATACATCAGATTTGTATGCTTGACTTGAAGTCCGCGTGTAAATCTTTGTCAGATAAAGACAGATACTACATGACGATGACTTGATACACTGACGCCATTCGACGTCATGATGACGATTTTTTAAAATTTAACCTATAGAAGTCTTAATTTAGCCCACAAATAATGGAATATAGCCAATCATAGCTTGGCGTTTTCCCACAAACAGTGGAAGCTTCGCATCGTTCTAGTCATTCATTGGAAAAATATCCAGGTCCAGCACGGGAATCGAACCCGCTCTCCTACGCTCGAAGGCGATTAGCAGTGTGGGGACATAACCACTCGACCCCGGAAGGCCCGGAAATTCAAGTTAAATGGCGAAATAGAAAATAACATAAACAAATAAGAGAAATAGTAACAAAGGTCAGCAATGAAATTTTGTTCTCCAAGGTGACGTGAAGCTGATGTGTTTTTCTGGTGTATCTTTGGATGTTGATTAAGGAAAACCTGTTCAAAAATTTCCATCACGTAAAGTTTTGCCAAAAAAATCAGAACGCTCCACTATTTGAATTTCACCTAAGTAATTTCCCAGAAAAATCTGGGTGATGTGAGAAAAGAACAAGGATAGTTGTTTCAACGAAATGTAAAGGAGGTATCAGGGACGATGGAGTGTTAGCAAATTACAGCTGGATGCTGCATAGAGGATCCCTCCCCCTCAAGACGCACACAGTAGAAAAAGCTTTAAAGGGGGCTTCGTTGTAAAGAAGCACATTTAAAAGATAAAGTATAAATAATAGCCTTTTCTAATGTATTTTATACATAAATGATTTCGAATTTGTTATGGCCTCTGTGTAAATTCTTCGTCCTTCATTCTTACTTAGTGGAAAACTATTTCTGAACTCAGCGTATTAAAACACATTAGAGACACCCAACGCAGTGCAAAAAGTATGATTTCGCAGACCTATGTAATCGAAAGAGATAATAAAAATAGAATAACAGATAAATAATAGAAAATAATTATAAGATAAAAAGTTTTTTGTATACCATGTTTTTAAATTTTATGTTGAATCATAGCTATAGTTGCTATAGAACTACATTAGCACTTTATCAATGCGTATAAAATTTTTAAAGTGATAATGATGTCCATTTTCGTGAGATGCATAATTTAACTTTTTACAATATTTTAACGCTCACGTTTAATTAAATGTATTTATTTTTATGTCAAAAAAAAAAAAAAAAAATGAACTCGTAAAATTTTTTTTGGCAACAATTAAATTATAGCTAATATTTTAATGGCTATTTTTAAAGCTATTAGGAGGTTATTATTTTCATATTTTTATTAATTAAAAGAAAACTAATCTAAAATTCGAAAATAGGGCTTCGAAGTATTGTGTTGTCATCGGGTTCTGAGCTATTGTGAAACTTTCAAATAGTAGGGAAGTGCTAGTAGGGAAGTTAGTTAAAAATCGATTGCAAGATTTGTACCGGACAAACAAAGAAACAAACAAACAATAATCGAAGTTAATAAAAACATGGTAATAAAATAGCTTGCGTGTTGTATTAATTTGACGTGTCCAGTTGCAACCAAATAAACACTGTATTATCTTCTATTATCATTATTTATTATACAGCATATAAGCTGTACTTAATCAATAACGGAGGCCCAGTCAGGAAGTTCTTATGCTCCTATTACACACAACGAGTTTTCGCACAACTTTTAAGCCAATTGTTAATTTGATCCAATTTTGTTGGCTCAGATCACCTCAACGCCCGGTGTAATAGGGATTGGGAATACGAGCAATTTTTTATCTTTACGCGCTGAGAAAAGACAGGGCCTGCAGGAATTCATTCACGGTTGTTCTCTTCGCTCTCCCACGTCGTCCCCGTTAAAAGAGCGATACGTAGGTGTACCTTGACACGTACCATGCAAACCAGTTCTTCGAGCAATTTTTAATTCAACTATTGTAACCTTCTTTCAGATTTCGGCTTCTAAAAATTGGAGCAAAAATCGGCTCAAATGAAAATTGCGTGAAACATCGTTGTATGTAATAAGAACATTACACGTCAAGCAACTTGGCGTAAAACTAAACTGACGGCCGAAATAAGATCTGTTTATATAGCCTCGTAGATTTTCAAAATATTCCTGGTATCTTGCGTAATATTCGATTTAGAGCTTAGATAATCGATATATCAATAGTAAGGATTTTCTCGCCAAGTCGACAAAAAAATCGTCAAGTAGATATAAAGTCGCCGAATTTATCGCCAACGCCGATACCTGCCCTGGTGAAGCTTTTTAACGGGTTTTTAAAGAAAAATGAGCTATTTTAATGCCAAAGCAAGCTAGAAATGCAGAAAATTAACATTTTATAACCTGACTAAGTCTCTTTGAATGAAATTTCTTAAAAATAACTACTATTATTTGCAAATTTGTAACAATATGTTGCAGATAATAGTTAAAGCACAGTGATATAAAAAGTTCAAAGAAGAATTCCAACTACCGCTAGTATTGTTCATTTTTAATTTAAGAAAAGAAAAAAAAAAAAAAATCAAAATCAAAATCACCT
The DNA here is from genome assembly GCA_963930645.1 of Salticus scenicus. Lineage (NCBI taxonomy): Eukaryota > Metazoa > Arthropoda > Arachnida > Araneae > Salticidae > Salticus > Salticus scenicus. The sequence continues at coordinate 74,066,069 of OZ005660.1, forward strand.
GACGCTGACGTATGCGTTGACTAGAAGAAAACATACATAGGGCACTTTGCTGGCTATGGCAAGGTAGCTGCTGAAAATGGCTTGTAAGCTTGTCTTCTCTTCCGCCGCCGGATCGAATGGAATACTTGTATTTCGGAATTTGTACATCCAGTACTGAAAATAAATTGAAAGTTTGTTGTTTAGGTTTAGATAACGAAGGGGAAAAAAAATCTAAAAATTATAAAATATGTGAAAAATTGTCAACATCTTCAACGAAATCTTGTATTTTAAAAATCTAATCAAGTTCAAGAAGTTTTACAGGTACAATTTTTAGAATGAGTGTTTGGGTTTGAATATAAGATGTTCTACAAGTCTCTTTATTTACCGTCGCCGGAAGTCCGAGCCACTGTTATTCTATGGGGAAATTTTCTTTACAAATAACTTATTAACTAATACATATTTTTAAATTCTGTTTTCACATTCAGAAAAATCCCAACTGTTAAATTGACGGACCTTTTTCAAAAATGAATTTTTTAAATTTTTAATACTTTATTTTGAAATTGCAAAATGAAAAAAATTCACATATTAATTCGTATTTTACAGCTTCAAAATAAAATATAAAAAATTAAAAAAATAATTTTTTAAAAAAGGTTCGTCAGTTTAACAGCTGGGAATTTTCAGAATGTGAAAACAGAATTTAAAAATATGTATTCGTTAATAAGTTATTTGTAAAGAAAAATTTCCCATAGAATAACATTAGCTTCGGCTTCCAGCGGCGGTGAGTGAAGCGGGCCCTTAAGGGTGGTCCGGGTTAAGCTGAGAGGGCAATTTCAGAGAGAATTTCGCACCGGAGAGTTTTGCACTGGAGTATTATAGACATTTCTTCGACGAGCTGCTGTAAAATTTGATGAGTGCTTTTCTGCAAATATGTTAGTGATACCTGGAATAACTTCGTCAAGAAAAGAGGTTAAGAGAACCTTAACTAGCACACCTTTTTCCGGGACATTCTCAAGATATCCTGAAGATCAAAGGACATTCCACAGACATCCATAGAATGTACTTGTGCTGTTAGAGAAATTATTTGTATATTTAAAACGTCGCTTGTTGCCAGTTAGTTTGGTTACGTGCCGATTCCGACGTGCTAATTCCGGACATAGTCAAAGTCCCTCTTTGTCAGGGATTAAAATGTTGAAAAATTCCCATTTGCGCGACCAGAAATTGCAGGACCGGGCGTGCAGGTGATTTCGTTCTTTTTGACTTGATAATCGGAGAACGCCTGTAACTCTGTTCCGCGGCAATCCCTACCACGGACTAAAAACAAAAAGAAAAAAATCACTGGACACCCCAACCTCGCTGTGCATGAATCTGAGAGCTCACGTAACTCGCTTTCGCGGCAATCCCTACCACGTACGTAAAAACCAAAGAAACATCACTGGACACCCCTACCTCGCCGTGCATGAATCTGAGAGCGCACGTAACTCTGTTCCGCGGCAATCCCTACCACGTACATAAAAAAAAAAAAAAAAAAAAAACATCACTGGACACCCCTACCTCGCTGTGCATGAATATGAGAACGCCCGTAACTCGGTTCCGCGGCAATCAGTATCACGCACGTATATACGCTTCGCGCACATTAAAAAAAAAAAAAAAGGAAAAAAATTGCTGGACACCTCTACCTCGACGTGCATGAATCTGAGAACGCATGTAACTCATACTATTCTTGTATTTTTATTTTATTCGCGCAAATGGGAAGAAAAATCGCACAAATGGGAATTTTTCAAATTACTTAAAACTAGTAAATTTATCGCCGAAATTCAACTTGGCTACATTTCCGGTCAATAGACTTTAGGGAGTGGGCCAAGTATAAAATAATCCTTTTAAGACAAATTCCTTCAACATTTTAATCCCTTTCAAAGAGGGACTTTGATTATGTCCGGAATTGGCACGCCACCGTTAGGGTTGGCACATACATATTTTACTCGTTTCTTCATGATATGCAACATAGCTCAATATTTAGTATCCTGGGGTAGTCATATAACCCCCCCCCCCCTTATTGAACTTTAAAATAAATTTGTTGAGACTTAAATTCTTCATTATTTCTTGTTCACTTAACAGCATATTTAATCAGGGGGTTCAACGTAAAATAACCTCAGAACGTTTTGTTCAATTATGCTGTATAGAAGCTGAGACGTAGCCTTTCCGTTAAAGGTGGGAAACCGGAGCATAAGATTACCATTTTTTTAATGCATAAAAATTTGATAGATAGCAATTTATATCAAAGTACAATTAAACATACATTTTTAAATGAAATTTTGTGCATTCATTCTCAATTTAGAGCTGTAACAAAATATTTGTCACACACACACAGACAAACTAAGATTTTCGAGAAAAAATTATCAAATCGAGTTCATGACCTTTCAAAAGTCTGCAAATTTATCGAAAACCGGAAGTCGAAAATTTTCAGGCGCATCCAAACCTAACACGCTCTTCTCTGAAAATAGAAGAAAGTACAAAAGCGATCTTTGGAATTGAAACAAATTGATGAATCTGGCTGAAATTAAAAATTCTGAGAGCTGTTATTTGTCGAATAAAATGCTCTCGCAAATAATAATTATTATTTTGCAATAAATCTACAATTTATATGAAATTTTACAAATAATAATGACTGATAACACTGCTCGGCATGAAAATTGCTTCTGACACCATTTCAGCATATTTTTATGTAAAATGACCTCCTGAATCCGAATAGGACGCCCATTTTACCCTATCAACCACAATTTTTTAGGAACGGCCCCCTATTTTTACCATTTTTCGGCGATTTTATGGCTATAAATTTGGTTTTTAGGAGGGGGAGGATTATTTTAACCGTTCAATATCTTCTGAGGGGCTACAGAGTTGGAAAATTGTAAAATATGGACATTTGCGACAAGGGAAAAAATTGGGGGAGGATTTGCCACTGAAATTATATATTACATATTTTATATTTTTTTAATCTGTTATGAATGTTATTTTTTAAACTTTACATATTTTTTTGTTTTTAGGTGTTAAATTAATTCTTTTTCATTCATCATATCAAATTCATGGTCATAAAATTTTCGAACAAGGAAAAAAAATTGAGGGAAGGGGTGGTGTTCCTAGAAAAAGGTGGTTGACTGGGCAAAATGGAAATCCTACTCGGATTCAGGAGGTCATTTTACATAAGAATCAGCAAGAATGGTATCAGAACTCGAAAAAAAAAAAAAAAAAAAAAAAAAAAAATTGCAGAACAGTGTAATTTAAAAGGATAAAGAGAAAAAAAAAATTATAAACTTACGTCGTTTGCTTGGATGAAGAAATTCCATGGTAGAAGTGAAGTGACACCAAATAGATACATTGTAATTTTCACAATGTAATACCTAAAAGAGAATAGACTATCAATGACTACAACATTTAATAACTTTATTCACAAATAGAGACGATATACTTTAAATGAGTCCTATTAGATTAAACAGCGTATAAAGTAGAATTTATGAAATTAATGTCAATGGTACTAGAGTTGAATGTACTATGGCTATGATAAAACTGACAGTGCCTTACAGTATTTTATAGAGCGATCTAATTGCTAGAATTGCACCAAAGTTTGTAGGATGATTAAACAAGACGGGGGAAGAAAGATTTCGTAAAATAAATAAATAAATAATAATAATAATAATAAATTAAGTTCTAAAATTTACCGCTTGGGCAATATGCGACACTATTTTTCTAAATAAAGCTTTTTTTTTTTTTTTTTTTTTTTTGGCAATTTATAATTTAAAATTGATGATTACGTACTTTTGTTAAGCACTGCTTTTGTCTTCATAATTGTTTTGAAATTGGAGACACCGCCCTAATTTGTCTGAGAGACCAGTTTTACTTTGTAAAACAACGCCTCATAATTCCCCCCATTTGGTAAATTTTGTAATTTATTTTTTATTTATTTATTAGGAATGCTTCGTCCATGCTTAGTCAGTCTAAGAACATGATTCGACAAGGATTTATTTAACAAAACAGTATTAATTCTACTTTTTTCATATCGGAATTATTGGATAATGCTCGGATACTTTTGCTGCCGACTGTATCTATTATGTTAGCAAATTGTTGGCCATTTGAGGAGGTAAGGTTTTATACAAATTTTTATTTCATACTGGAAATAAACAAAAATTAACATAGGTCATAATTCATAATTTTTTCAAATATGAAATTATTAATAATTTTCATAATTAATAAAATGTTTTTTTTAATCAAAAATATGCATGGAATATGTTTGGGTCACTTCCTTCTATCATAAAAAAAAAAAAAAAAAAAAAAAAACAGAATTTGAATATCGTAATTATTTTGGAAGATATGAATTAATGTTTGTCACATTCATTTAACATTAGCATCCTCAAATTTTGACAGCTTATAATACTCTGTGAAAAATTGAGCAAAATATATAAACTATACCATTTTCCGCGATGATTTGATCCAAAGAATTCATATAAGTTATAAAAAATGAGGGTTACCATTGAAAAATATTAAGTTGATGCCAGTTTTAATATGTAGACGACCCCTAAAGCAAAATCTAATTATGCCATTTACAAATAGATTGGTACCAACCACATGTTTCTACGACAACTTATGGCGAAATCAGATGGGGGGGGGGGGTTGCCGACTGTACATGGTGAGTGTGACTGTATACTTTCTTTGATCTACCCCTTATCTTTTGCCACTGGTTGCTTTTCGTCGCCCGACCGCAGCAGGCAATTCGCGCTGCTGTAAAAAGGCACTCTTTTTTTTTTTTTTTTTTTTTTTTAAGCATTACGTTGCGCTGCTTATTTTGTACTCGTTTTAAAGATACCGGCCATTGACGAGTAAATTAAAAATTTCACTTTCCAGATCCATGAAACTGAACAGTAAGTGTGCGGGGACTGTAAAATTGTATTCAATTACACAGGTCTGCGATGAATTTTTTTTCTTCAAATTGATGTATTTTTCTGGTGTATTTTTCGATGCTGATTAAGGAAAATGTTATGTATTTTAATATGTTCTAAGTATTTTAATGTATTTTACATATAAATAGTTTAGAATTTGTTCTAGTTTGTGCGTGAGTTCTCCCGGTTTTTATTCATACTTTGCGGAAAACTCTTACGTGATAGTAAGAGAAGACAAGCCTTTCTGAATTCAACATATCAAAAACATATCAAAAACACATCAAATACACCCAACGCAATTGAAAAAAAAAAAAAAAAAAAAAAAAAAAAAGGTGCAATTTTGCAAGCCTGTGTTATTTTATTAGAGAGTTAAAATCACAGTCTTCTTCTTCTTCACGAATCTCATTTCAAAACGAAGACTTTTTTACTAAATACGATAAATTCCTGTATTTTTCGAGAGGTCAGACCATTAATACGGACGTGTACCGTCGTCAATTGGATGAATGGCAAGCTTATCAATGAGTCCACAATGTAACATCTAGACATGTTTAAAATGTACAGTAGAATCTCGTACAACGCGCTCCCAGAAAACGCGATTTCGTATCACGCAGCGAAAAATCTGCGACTATTACTCATACAACGCCGCATGGGTGTCGGCACATTTTGGCAAGAGGGGGCACTTGTCCCCTCCTGGAAAATTTTAATAAATAAATAATTATTTTTAAAAATTAAAATTAAATCTTTAAAGCTGCGTCATTAAAATTCAAATAACCAAATAAAATTTATGTCACAGAGCCAGTCAAAGTCAAACCCACTCGACTTACATTTATAGGTTGTCTCTAACTTTTCTCTGCAAACAGATTTTAAATCGACTCGACAGTACATTTTTCGGATTAGTGTTGGTTTAGAATAAGTTGTATAATTTCTATATGTAAAATGTTGTACAGTCGGTAACAAAAGTGTCCGAACACTAACAAAAATTCCTATGTAAAAAATGTATATTTCATACGGATTTTTTAAATAAATCCTTGTCGAATCCTGTTCTTAGTCAGTCTAAGAACATGATTCGATAAGGATTTATTGACCAAAACCGTATGAAATGTACTTTTTTTACATAGGAATTTTTGCTAGTGTTCGGACACTTTTGTTACCGACTGTAGCTTAAATTGTATGTATAAAAAATTGTTGTAGTAAATGCTTACACACTGGCTTACTTAATCAACTAATCAATCATTTGAATTTGTAAAAACATGCTGAAATTTTGCAATTTGAAGTTTGCCCCCTCCTGAAAATTTTTCTGGCGACGCCACTGACAACGCGATAAAGAGTCTCGTATAACGCGTGAAATAAAGGAAGCACGTGACGACATCTTTTCTACTTTCAAAGTGTTCAAGGAAGGATTGCTCTGTTACTGCCAACAACAGACGTTTGTGGTCTCATTGCGGAATGAAATCGTCTGCTCAATGTATGTCTCCTATAACGCGATTTTCTATTACGCGGAACGTATCCCCCGCGTTATACGAGAGTCTACTGTATTGTTAAACTGTAATTCTGCATAATCGAAAGGGTAAAAAGAATAAAATTAGCTATCAGACAACCTTTTAAATAATTTAAAATTTCGAATTTTTTAACAGTTTTGAAAAAAAAAAAAAGAAATTAATTAATTAATATTGATATGATACAATTAATTACTTATTGATACAATTCACATATATATGCACATTTTCATAGCTTTAAGATAATAATTTAAAGCATTTATCTCCTTCTAATTCATATTCTTCTAATTTATCTTCTTCTAAGCCTTCTAATTCATCCTTCTTTATAAATATCTCATCTATTCCAATGCGGAAAATTTATCAACGACTCAATCCGATCGTTATTAAGGCATTCCATTTTATGCCATTGAAGACTGAAAATAACAACATTAATAAAGCCCCTCCTAATTCTGGTGTCTGGACAACGTCTAATGCGCAACATTTAGTTTGATCACGTCGCTCGTAAAACCCCATCGAACCCTTTAACGACAGTAATAAATAGGTTCTACAAGATTGGGATGCATTATATTGGCCTGTTGGACATCTATTTTTGGAGATTGTGCAATCCTTACCCAAGTCTAATGAAGATGCATTTCTTCTCCCTTTTTTCCTGGAAACTATGTTAAAATGTCGCAATTACAGTGCTTTCCAAAAGTTAAGAGGATAGTAGACGTTTATAAACTTTTTTTTTTTTTTTAGGACTGAGGACTATCGGTCTCAATCTACGGATTTTTACGATACCAGTTTTACGATAGTTGGACATATATCGAAATCGAAAATTTATATAAAATATAATTGAATAATTTGAAAGCGATAATTAGGAAAAAAAAAAAAAAACTAACAGTAGTCAGTACTAAACTAAATTCTGCTTTTGACAGAATTTCGTTAAAGTCTTTTTTCTTTTTTCTTTCTTCTTTTTTAAAGAAAAAGAAAAGAAAATTAATAATAATCAGTTTCGAAATTGACAGTATCGAAAAAGTTTCTTTCCTTTTTTTTCATAATTTTGAATTATGAAATAAAAAGCGCGCGTGCAAAATGAAATAAAAAACAAAATAATATTTATAAATGGACAATATTTAAGTTCGTGGACTCAGTTCAATGATATAATAAGAAAAAATGACGACATTAGTCTAATGAGATTATTATTATTATTATTATTATTATTTTGTTCTTTTTCTGTAATTACTGTTTTAAGTTATGAAAATTTGCATACATATTCATTGAAATATACAATAAAACACCGTTTAGACGTCTTTTACATTTATACGCCCGTTTAGTGAAATCCTGATTCATTCTTATTCATTTTAAAGCAAAAATTCTTCGTTTATACGCCTCTAATATCGGTTATACGTCGTCTCCACTTTACTAAAATTCGCTAAATTTCTCGACCTGCCATTATTTTCCATTCTAAATAAGACAGATTTTTTCTAGAAAGCATCTTAAGTGGAGGAACACAAGAAAGATGAAGAATACTGATCAAAGAATCAATTGAATTCACAGTAGAATTTTTAATACTCATAGACAAACAGCAAAATCAGACGAATATTAAAATATTTTTAATTTTATTAAATAACTTGGACATGAATCGTATGCTTATTATATTAAACATACGCAATATATACGATTAATATTCAAAATGTGTTCATATAGTTCCTAAGAAATGTGATATAATACTCAATATATGATATATAATGTAATTAGTACCCAGTCATGCATCAATCATATGATTTTTCTCATTTTTTATAATAATTTTTTCTTTTTACTTTCTCTTACCCATAAGGTAGAGAAAGTGTTGTTTTTGGGTCAAATTTTCGAACGCGAGATTTTGTTATATTTACACGTTTTGAGGTCCCCTGAATACGAAAATCATGTTTTTAGCAAATGGTCTGTGTGTCTGTCTGTTATCATCATATCTCAAAAACAAATTATGGCAGAAAGTTCAAACTTGGTATTCTAAATGTGTATCATATAGGGATGCTACAGTAAGCTTTTCGTTAAGATCAAGCAAATGGTTCGTGTACAGGGGCAATCAAGAGAATTCTAATACATTACGTCTATGGGGGAAATTGCAGGTAAGTAGAGTTTAACGTCTATAGACTGCACTAAACCAAAAAACGAATATATATTTTTTGTAATAGAGATAGTTAACTGGAAAAAAAAATTTTGTGTATGTAGGAGCCTCGCCTCGGGGAAGTCCCCCTTCGAGGGGAGTAAATTTTCATGATGGGTATCTTTCAGAAGAGCTCGCCAATACCTTTAAAACGAATGGTTGAACCATCGATATGCGATAATTTAAAACAAAGTTATCGATTTTTTTTTTTTTACTTTTAAAGAAAAAAAAAACTTAGAAAAAAATCTTTTTTTTTTTTTTTTTTTTTTTTTTTTTTTTTAAATATTGAGAATAAAATGGGCTTTTTTTGGATATTTGGTGTTATACTACTTCTCTAATATGGAAATCGTCTGCCTTATCATAAAAGATAATTTTTTTAAATAATAATTTTAATAAATTATTTTTTAAAAACAGAATTATTTTTTAATGACCGAATTAAATTTTATATAAATCTAGATGCATTAAGGAAACGGGGGGTTGAGGGGGGCGGTAGCCCCCCTCACACAGAACTAATTATCATATAAAACTCTTCAGAAGCCTAATATGAATTGTTTAACGCAGGTTTACATTACAGTACTCGTTATCTTACCTTTTAATCTGCAACCTGTATTTATAGTATTAAATTTCAGGGTAAGAGAAAGTCGTGTGGGTGAGACACCAGATTATTTCATTAATAATTGTCTTTAAAAAAAGTACAATATACATTTACTAACTTAAAAAACTTTATTAATTAGTATTTTAATATAAATTTTGCTTAAGTGTCATTAAATTTGTAGTAATCAAAGTGTTATTGTTAAAATTTCGATTATACGTCTTTTCATTTATACGTCTTTTTTACGTCAGTCCCTAGACATTCCCCTATTCTTATTTTTGATCAATCGTATTCAGTCTGTGTTATTTTTTATAAATCACCATTTTTAATCCATTTTATATCATTATTCATTATCTTTTGTTTGCTGTATACATTTACAATCATCATTTAGTTTATGTTTGTCATTGATAATCATGAAGAACATGTTTAATACTCTGATTTTTGGTACTTAAATCAGTGACAGTGCAATATCGTACTGCGTAAATCCATTTAGACCAGTAACTAAGTTAATTAACTTGTTGTAACACCTTTATGCAACTAAATTAAATGAAAACATTTTAAAATTTCAAATTATAATCCATAAACATTCCACAAGAAGCTATTATTTATTGCTAGATCAGTTAATGTTACAGTTACACTACAATATACGAAAATCGATTCTTATAGGTAAAAATAAATAAACACTTAAAATGTTTTTTAAAAATTATTGAAATTACAAATACAACTATTCTACTGTTTACAAATGCACAATATTACTTTTATTTTATTTTATATTCAATATTAAAATTTTTGTTCGTAAGAAAAATATTTAATTGAATTCGATTCTCAGAATTCGATTATTCGTTTTCCTCTATCACGTGATTGAGCAGACGACGGTGGGAAGAGCCCAACAGACAGGCATTTTCAAAAAATGATCAAATCGTGTTCAGAACATCCCTAAATGGAAATGGAAATTTATTGGAAATCGGATGTAGACGAATTTAATACTTTCTTCAAAAGATGTAAAAGAATGTTTAAATATATATATATATATATATATATATATACCCCGTGGCAGAAACACGGCGAAACAGCGACAATGTCGCAGAAACAGAAATGCTCTTGCAGAAAGATTTTACTTAAGTCAAATAAATTTTGACATTGTGTTAAAAAAAGAGAGAGAGAGAGAGAAAGAAAGAAACTCAAAGAATGGTTTATAAACTGTTCTGCAGAACAAATTTTCGTTTCTGCAGATACGATCTCCTCAATCTTGAATAAGGAGAGGAGATAAAGCGGATGTAACTCACTTGGACTAGCTTTGATACGGCATGCATTAGCGATTCGTGATGCGGGGATATGATTCGGTGTATCGACACTTTTCACTGGTAACTCTTCACATCGGAACTTCATTCTCGTTTCTCGAAACTTTGTTTTCGTTTTGCGTCTGCCGCTCGTGTCGTGTGTATTTATTGTATTGCAAAAAGATGTTTTTTTTCGAAAGAATGTGGCTTTGTGACCATTTTCCGAATTTCATATTTCATGCATTTTCAGATTCATGCATAAAAAAATAGCTGCATCCAGTGATTTTTTTTTTTTTTTTTTAATAAGTGCGTGATTGCTGCTGTACCGATTTTCATGCATTTTTTTATTTACGCACGGCAAATTTGTTTTATCTAGTGATTTTTTTTTCTTTCTTTAATGTATGCGAAGCGTGCATACGTGCGTAGTAGTAAATACACGCAAATTTTTAAAAGCTGCATTAATTTTAATGTTTGGTTCAAACTATGAAATACATTTCACAAATATATACGGAAATAAGACTATGGGGAAATCTGTAACGTCTGTAGTTATACGCAAAATAAAAAATGAAGCTGAATGCTTACCTTGCTTCAAAAATTAGAAAATTAAGAAATTAATCTTAAAAATACTTTGATTTTTAGCATTTTATATGTATGTAGTAAAAGATCTTAGCAATAAATATTAATGGGTATCTTAAGTTATAAAACTGGTAACTTTTCTAATTTTTTTCTTTACTAATCATTAATTATTTTAATTTTGATTAAAATTCTTGGATTTAAATTTTGTTGTTTAAGCATATGAAGTCATTAAAAAAAATTATTAAATTATTTTACAAAAATACTCTTATCATTAGTTTCTACAGCTTGTTCATTTCATTTACTAAACATTTGAATTTTTTAAAAATGTTTATTTCTTTAATTAACCAAAGGTTTTGTTGAATATCTTTTTTTTTTTTTTTTTTTTGTAAGCAAAAGGAATTTTATCTATTCTTTAACCACATTTCTTGCGACCATGGAAGCTTCTGCGCAAGTGCGGATTGAACGAGTCCAGTGTTAAAATAGGGGTGACTGAGAGAAAACAAGCGATAAGGGAACACCGAATGACTGGATGTTTGCCAAATAACTATATCTCGGCCAATTTTGAAACCCCTCCAAACTTTTGGACTCGAACTCACTGCTAGTCGTCGGAAACGTGGTCGCACTATAATAGTAGTTGTTTTGAATAAATACTAATTAAACAGCAAATGCTTTTATTTACTTATTCGTATAGATATCAGTATCAAATATTATTTTTATTGATTTCTATTTATTTCATTCATCTGTAATCATTATTTTCTATTATAGATTTTATCCATGAAATTTGTTACATTTCCCATTTTACCATTTCCTTAAAAATTAAATATTTCACTTGCCTCAATCTTTATGAAAATATTTTGACTATGCTTTGTCTATAATTGTGTTACTTAGATATTGCATTCTGTTTTACTTTATGTATTTAAATGATGCTATAATTACACATTCTGAATTCTTTAATGTCAAATCATATTTTTTAGATTTCAGATACTCATCTTTATGCTTTTTGTATAGGATAATATAAAAAATGAATCTTGTGTATTAGAATGTTATCTTGCATCGTTCTAATAATGTCAAAAACCATAAATGTTGTAAATTATTTATATTTCATTATAATATTCAGTATTCTATATTAATTTTTAATTTTAATTTTGAGTTCTATATTGGATTTTATGTTGTTTGGTTAGCACCTTATGAAATAAGTGCATTTGTGTATTTAAATATATATATATATATTTAATATAAAAAAAGTAATGAAATTTTAAAAGTATTTGTAACATTTGTTTAATTTAGACATTTCATGATTTGAATGCCTTAAAAAATTTGTAGATTGTTTTTTATGTGTTACTGCATTTTATGGTTTGAATTCATTGAATATTTTATAAACAATATTGTACATTAATGTGAACAAAAAATCTGAAGCAATTAAGATCAATAGATTTATTTTCACCTTTCTTAAAAAAAAAAAAAAAAAAAAAAAAAAAAAGAGTATTTTCTTGCAATAGTGCAGATTAATGCATTTTTGCCTAGTTAAAATATAAATACATTAGTTATACTGAATATCATTTACTATTTAAAAATAATTTATTTTGAGTTCGTAAATGTTAACTTCACAAACTATTCCTGCAGAAAGATTTTGGTGTTGATGAATCTTGTCGCAGAAAGCATAATAAATTTCTGCCACAGGGTATATATATATATATATATATATATATATATATGTGTGTGTGTATATATATATATATATATTTAAGATGAATAGAGAAATCAAAAGTTGAAAATATTTAAGTATTTAATATTTCCTTTTTATGGATTGTATTGAATAATTACTTTTATGACATATTCATGTAGATGTAGAAAAATTTTATAAAAGTTTTTAATATACATAAAAGTAAAAATAAAAAACGAGAATCGAGTACCTATCGGGTGGTTCTTGTTCTTCTGAAATACTTGACGTGATACTTGTGGACTGGTAGTTGGTGACGCTTTGCGAAGCCAAGGCACCAGCCACCTCTTTCATTTTCTTTTCTGGACTGGAAGACATTGGGCTCGAAATCTGTGAAAAAAAGTAGGCCTTCATATATCCATCTTAGCAAGCATATGGTAAAAAGAGTGACATTCCGAAATAAGTAAAAAATGACAGTTGATCATATTCAGGGCCTGATTATCCAAAAGGCTCAGGAAGACTCTTCCCCTCTAAAATTTAAGAGGGGCCCCCATAAGGATTAAAAACATGGTCTTGAATTTTTTGTTTCATATTTTCACACTGAGATTGAATTTTTCTGAGAAAGGTTACCTAAAACAAGACAAAACACTCACTATTTTGGGAAAAATCTATTATTTAACCTCAAAAATCTGAATGTTCTTAATTAAAAAGTTGTATGATTTTAATGTTCTGTGTAGAAACCACCCAGATGTATGAAAAAAAAAAAATAATAATAAACGCACACTATTTTTTGGTCTATAGCATTTTTATATTACAATATGTAACAGGAAAACAAGATTTTCCAAAATGAAAGGGGGCCCCGAAATGATGCTGAGCTTCCCCAGCTTCAAAGCTTTTAATCGGGCCCTGATCATATTACGCATTTATGCATGGTCTCTGTTATTTGATTTTTATAGGAATAAAATGTTGGGTGAACTCTAATTAAAAAGTCTTTGTCATATTTTTCTCTTTCCCTGTATATACAGGGTGTCCCATGCATCAAGATCGCGCAAATTTAGCGCACCCACTTTTATTGCTTTTAATGCATAAAAAAATATCTTGGGAACTTCGAGAGACTAATTATTTTAACTTTTTTATTTACCGCGTTACAAAACAGACAAAAATTGCATTTTAAAAATGTATTTTTAGTCACTTAAAAGTATTATTTAGAGGTATATGCAATAAAAATTATGTATATCACCTAATCACCGTGATACACATAATTTTTATTGCATACTTCATCGTAGTCATTAATAAGGATTGTGTGAGGTTCTACTTTTGTGTAGCACTGTTACATAGAGGTCGAAAAAGTTATTTCGACCTTAAAAAATGTAAAAAAAAAAAAGTGCGGGGCAGTGTTTGGGGACTGCCGATAGAAGTGAAAACTAAGTAACTTGTGAATTGTATCATCGAGCTATTGGATCATTATTTTCGAATTATTTTTGGTTTGTAAAGAAGTGTTTATGTTCTGTATTATATGATTCGGCACAATATTTGTAGCTACCCAAATTAAATGAACTATGCCTTATATTAGGTAAAAATATTGTAATATGACTAAAATAATTTTCTTTTTTTTTATTATTTATTTGAAAATTTATATTGAAAGCACAGAAGCAAAAAAAAAAAAAAAAAAAAAAAAAAAGAATATAACAGTCTGCATAAAAACACGTGCTTGTATTTTGTGAACTATGTATATACTTTGGAAAAAGTACATACATACATAGAGTATAGAACTAGAAAGAGACAGATGCCAGTAGCCAGTATACTACTCGTATTAGTATACATTTTATACATATATATATAGGCATACATACATACATATATATACATACATATATAGGCATGCCGCACCGTGCGCTACATATATGAATATATATGTAGAGAGATATACTCTTTGTATATATATAATGTATACTAATAACGCACGGAGGTATATCTAAGCACATATATACACAGTATACATATAGCTCATGGAAAGTGTTCGGTGACGATGACGCGAGTTCCATGATTTTTGTTCACCCAAAAATGCTCAACGCGCCTAAGAAGTTTTCACTTTAAATGGAAAGCGTTCGGTGACGATGACGCGAGTTCCATGATTTTTGTTCACCCAAAAGTGCTCAACGCGACTAAAGAAGTTTTCACTTCAAAAAAAAAAAAAAAAAATATTTACTTTTTATGTTAATTATGTATTTTTTTAATTGATGGGATATTCTTGAAGTAATATAGGAATTAAATGCGTGAAGATTGTGACAAATGCCAAGCAAAAACAGCAATAGCACTCTATAGAATCTTTTCTGAAACAAAAACGGCTACATGTATCGTTTAGTGCCTTGTAGTAGGGGAGAGTGGGGTACAATGGACCGCTCCCTATAATTTACTTATTTATTTATTTTTATGGTTCGTGTTTTGGTACATAGATAGCAGCACTGCAGTGATGAAACTTAGCCAGCAACTTCATGTCTAACTGACAATTTAGCCATTTTATTCGTGAAGTTTAGTTTACGGTAGCCAAAACAGTGTTGCCAGACTTGGGGATTCTTCCCCATTTTGGGGGATTTCTGAAGCTTCGGGGGAAATATTTGGGGACAGAGGTTTCGTGGGGAACAGTTTGGGGAAATGAGAAATTTTGGGGGAAAATATGGGGATTTTCTTTAAAACACTCTTCGAAACGTCTAAATTTTATATGTTTTTAAATGTATATTTTGTTTTTTAAATGTATTTTAACTAAAGTTTGTCTCGTAAATGAAATAGTTTTCGTTTTTAAAATATTAATACTTTTGGAGGAATAATAATATTTATTGTAATAAAATAGAATCAACAAGTTTCGAAAGCGAACTAGAAGTAGTAATAATAAGAAAGTACTACAGAACTGGCGTTTTTAAAGTATTACGTACAAAACTTTGAATGAACACCAGAAAATGCAATAATCTCGCAACAATTATTTCGGGTCGAAAAGCACCAAACAAAGAAGGCACGAGTGCTGCAGTCAAAGAGGCAACGCAATGTTTTGTCAAACTGTCTAGCATTATTTGTTAATATTACAATGTAAAAAATACCAGATAAAAATTGCCAAAAGGAAAAATAATATCCTTGTTCATCCGAGTGAAACAAGAAATTGGAAGATCCCACAAACAAACTAGTCAACTTGACGTAATGAGTGTAGCAGAGGCGTAGCTAGAGACATTATCTGGCGAGGGGCCGAGACTGACTCTCTAATTCGTTTCAATTTCAATGGTGAAAACTGAAAAATTTATTTAATTTCAAAGTAACTGGGATGGCCCAAGTCCCCATAGCCCCTCTTACCTCACTGACTACGCCTTTGGGTATAGGAACAATCATAATATTCTGATTATGCGGACTTAATAATAAATATCTCATACAATGATACCATTGGCATAGCCTCCTAAACTAGATGCCTGTCGCGTTGCTCGAAAACTTGGCAACAGTTGAAACGGTAGACAGCGCCACCTGGTGCAGATTGCGTGACTTATTTATTCAACAGCCACCAAAAATTTTTAAAAGAGGGATATGATATACATAAAAAGCAAATTGAATCGAAGAAACATCGATTATATAAATCATATATCACTTCTTAAAGTTATTGGTGGCAGTTAAATAAAAAAATCATGTAATCTGTACCAGGTGGCGGTGTCTACCGCTTTAACTATTGCTATGTTTCCGAGCTACGCGACAGGCATCTAGTTAAGGAGGCTATGCCATTGGTCTACAACGAAAAAATTGCATAAGCTGTTTCAACCATTTCTAATAGGTTTTTGCTCGCTGTAACCGAAAAGCCCAGCATAAAACTTCCATCGCGTCTAATTTTTTTTTTTTTTTTTTTTTTCATAACGCCTACTTTTAGATGAATTTTATGTGAAATCACGAAAATTGGTATCTTATAATTGATTATAAAAACGTGTTCAATCAATGAATATTTCTTACTTAAAAACACTATTTATTAAATTAATAATTAAATATCTATCTATCTCAATGTATATGAATTTAAAATCGGAAAATCAATTCGGAAAATCCTGAATTTTTTTTTATAAAAACATGAAACTAAATATTTATAAACCAATGCGCAAATTGTAGCAAAAAGAAATATAATGCGAAAATAAATTGATAAACCGATAATAAATGAAAATCAACACCAAAACACATGGGAGGGGCTGGGGTCTTCCTCAAGGACTCTCCCCCCCCCCCCCTGTAGGGAATGGAAAATGAGAAGTTTCTGAGGGAACGTGTGTTTTAAGTCAAAATATACGTCCCCAGTCCCCGATTTCTCAAAGAGGAAAGCAAAAAATGATATGCAGCTATCAAATTAAAGATTAAAAATGAATTATTACAAAACATTAATCTAAAAATTCAAATTTTTATAAATAAATTACAATAATATAGAATACGAAAATATAAAAATATATAAAGACAAATTCATAAAACAAGCTGAATGGAAAAAAAAAAAAAAAAAAAAAAAAAAATGACACCCAGGAGCAGCGCGGGAATCGAACCCTCTCTCCTGCGTTCGAAGGCTATTAGCAGTGAAGTGACAGTGATGGATGGATGGATGGTTGAGTTTTACGTCGCACTAGTGCTGCGCAGATGGGCAATTGGCGATGATCTGGGACACACCCCTAGAGGGGGTCCGGAGACATGCCATGACAATTTTGATCCTCCGCGGGAGGGATGGCTCTTGCACTTCGGTGACCCCCAGAGATATAATTTTTGATGGGAGCATGGAGGACATTGCGGCCACGACAGATTTTATGTGCACCAGCCACCATTAGTGTACACGACGGTCTTTGGCCGGCTCGAGTACCGAACCCGCAATCTTCCAATTACGAGGCCCGCGCTCTACCGACTGGTCTACCGCGGCCGTGTGACAGTGATGGTGACATAATATAATATAGATTACGCACTAAATAAACACTAAACATTAAATACACACTAGCACTAAATACACACTAACACTAAATACACACTATAGATACACACTAAACATTGTGGTGACATAATATAATATAGATTGCGCACTAAAGTTGCGCAGTGAGAAGTTAACGACGGTCTGCGATTCAGCTCTAAAGGTGGTCAGGAGACATGCCAATGTAATTTTGATCATCCGGGGAGGGGATATGTCCCCATCTTTAGTAACCTGAGAACTTCGCGCGGTGAGGACCAGACATCCTCATTTCCTCGATCCTCACAAAAACTGGTCAAGAGTGGTATAACTTTCCGAAGTTCTGGTGGGCCGTGGTAGCCCAGTCGGTAGAGCATCAATACAAAAAGATTAAAAAAAAAAAGATTTTTTTTTTTTTTTTTTTTTTTGAAGGTTAAAAAGTATTTATTTTCATAAAGTTTATGTTTTTCCTAAAATTCATGGTAGATTCTTCAGGCGATATGTAAATAAATTTCAACCAAGTTACAGATCACCAAGAAAAATTTTATATGTTTTTCCTGGGGCATACGAATTCTGTTAAAATAAATACTTGTTTATTGCCGTTTTAATTAATTTTTCTTTGGATAATTTGAATGATTATTGAAAATTTATTTTTCCAACTGAGTGAAAATAATGCCTGGACCGGGAGTCGAACCCCGAATCTTTGACTTACAAGGTGAAGGCTCTAAAAGGTTGAGCTATCCAGGCCGACAACCGGTGGGCATTACTCAATCAGACAACCTTTAGGCAGAGCAACTGGTCTATCATGTAGATAGCTCTACAAAATAAGCCGCAGGTAATAGAAAACACCATTAAACAATGGAAGGAATAAATACATTTTATTAATATCACACAATCAACAGATTGGGAAGAAAATCATATTTTATTGAAAATTTATTTTTCCAAGTGAGTGAAAATAATGCCTGGACCGGGAGTCGAACCCCGGATCTTTGACTTACAAGGTCAAGGCTCTACCAGGTGAGTTATCCAGCCAGACAACCGGTGGGCATTACTCAATCAGACAACCTTTAGGCAGAGCAACTGGTCTATCATGTAGATAGCTCTACAAAATAAGCCGCAGGTAATACAAAACACCATTAAACAATGGAAGGAATAAATACATTTTATTAATATCACACAATCAACAGATTCAGAAGAAAATCATATTTTGTTGAAAATTTATTTTTCCAAGTGAGTGAAAGTAATGCCTGGACCGGGAGTCGAACCCCGGATCTTTGACTTACAAGGTCAAGGCTCTACCAGTTGAGTTATCCAGCCAGACAACCGGTGGGCATTACTCAATCAGACAACCTTTTGGCAGAGCAACTGGTCTATCATGTAGATAGCTCTACAAAATAAGCCGCAGGTAATACAAAACACCATTAAACAATGGAAGGAATAAATACATTTTATTAATATCACACAATCAACAGATTCAGAAGAAAATCATATTTTGTTGAAAATTTATTTTTCCAAGTGAGTGAAAGTAATGCCTGGACCGGGAGTCGAACCCCGGATCTTTGACTTACAAGGTCAAGGCTCTACCAGTTGAGTTATCCAGCCAGACAACCGGTGGGCATTACTCAATCAGACAACCTTTTGGCAGAGCAACTGGTCTATCATGTAGATAGCTCGACAGAATAAGCCGCAGGTAATAGAAAACACCATTAAACAATGGAAGGAATAAATACATATTATCACTCAGTTGGAAAAATAAATTTTCAATAAAATATGATTTTCTTCGCAATCTGTTGATTGTGTGATATTAATAAAAAAAATTGAATGATTATTTAAAAAAATAAATAAATAAAATAAAAATAGCTTTTCGTTTTATTTTTAGCACAGCTGTTCAGTTTTACAGACACTAATTAACTCAAATAAATCCAAATATCAGTTCTCGCTGACTTATTCTATAGGAAATTGTCCCATTTCCGCTTCGCTGTGCCTTTTGAAGTACAAGAGACTTTGTATTCGTGATAGAAAAGGTTGAATTTCGAAAACTGTTTTTCCAGAGGAAATCCAAAGAAAATCCATTTGTTGTGAAATGCTACGCCTACCAATAGTTTTTCATTTTATTTCGCTTGCAACAGACTGTTTGTCTTCTCCATAATTAAAATAAAATAATATTGAAATAAAAGCATACGTTTTAACTTTTAGAATATAATTATTTTTTATTTTCTTTTCAGTAATATATTAAAAATTCTTTTTTATTTCTGTTTATTTCTTTATTATTATTTAAATAGCTCGCACTATTTCTTACATACAGCGATTTTGTTGTAGTTACCAATTTTTACTTTCTTCTATATGTAATATAGAGAAAGTATTGGATTCGCGAAAATTTTCGACCTATGGATTTACACGTTTTGGGATATCCAGAACACGAATTAATAGTTTTTAGAAAATGTCTGTCTGTCTGTATCACTTTTTTGTGGACGCTGTATCTCACGAACCAATGAATGAAATTTAACCAAACTTGGTATTTAGTTGCACCCTGACATAAACTGGTGCTGATTAGATTTGGGGATCAATCGCTCAACAGGTGGAGCAGTGATCGCACTTTTTGTAAACTTTTAACCTGGCAGTATAGGACAAAATTTCGTATAAATGTGCATAAAGAGAGTTATATTAAACGTGTGGCTATAAAATTAATATGAATTATTGATAATAATAGTAGTTAACTAGGAAAAAAAATTTGTGCATGTGGAGGCATCGGTTCACCCGTGGGGGGGGGGGGAGGTAAAGTTTTAAGATGGGTATCCTTCGAAAGGTCTCGTCAGTACCTTTAAAACGAATGGTTGAACTATAAATCTGTGATAATTTAAAACAAAGTTATCGATTTTTTTCCACTTTTAACAAAAAAAAAAAAAAAAAAAAAAAAAAAACTGAAAAAGAATCGTATTATTATTTTTTTAATATTTTTACTGAGTGAATATTTATAGGAAAATATAGAAGAAAGTCTTGTGGTGGACACAACATACTAGTTATCTATCACTTTGAATGGATGTGCAAATATTTTTGTTTTTATCTAAATAAATAAAGCTGAAAGGTTTTCATTGCATTTGTGCCGATTACTAGATTTTATCAAAAATTTGTACACTTATTAATCAGGGAAAAAAAAAAAAAAAAAGATCAGCTCTATCGCAGTATTTTTTGATTCAGTCCGATATATTGGTCGAAAAGATATTAAATAAAAACCCCATTTAAACTTTAAAATTATTGAAAAAAAAAAAAAAAAATCATGACAAAAATAAACAAATTAATATATAAATATATTTCTTTTTATGTTGGGGAAAAAAAAAATATTTAAAATAAAATTAAGAAAAATTGTGCTGAGGAAATGGAACAGCTTCAAAATGACAGCAAAAAATTAAAGGCCGCCAAGGACTCGTATGCTAAAGATATACCAAGGAATTTTTAAGAAATGGATGTAGTAACCGATGCTAGGGAATGAACCACACTTATATTGGAGAATACACTTAAAAAAAAAAAAAAAAAATCCTATCGTACTAAATTATTATTTCTTTTCTCTGTGCAGAATTTTATATATATTACTTATAAAAAAAAAATATGCTTATTTTTATTTATTTATTTATTCAAAATTTGTCTTAGACATTCCTGAAATATTCACATAGTTTCATTTCTAAATTTACAATTTTAACACTTTCCCATCCCTATGCTTCGTTTTTTGGTGTTCCTTTAAAAC
This sequence comes from Salticus scenicus, assembly GCA_963930645.1. NCBI lineage: Eukaryota > Metazoa > Arthropoda > Arachnida > Araneae > Salticidae > Salticus > Salticus scenicus. The sequence continues at coordinate 74,087,404 of OZ005660.1, forward strand.
GTGACAGTATTAAAAAAAATACTTGTCGTAGAAAATTAATATATTAAATTATTTTTTAATTTTACAATTATTGCACAAGAGCGTTTGCCATTTCCATATTAAACTAGTATGTTATGGCCACCACATGACTTTCTTCTATATTTTCCTATACAAATTCACTCAGTAAAAATAATTTATTAAAATTATTATTTAAATAATTATCTTCCATGATAATGCAGACGATTTCCATATTATAGAAGTAGTATAACACTAAATATCCAGAAACAGTCAATTTTATTGTCAATATTACATTTAAAAATGAAATGTTAAAAATGAAAAAAAAATCGATAATTTTATTTTAAATTATCGCAGATCGATGGTTCAACCATTCGTTTTAAAGGTATTGTCAAGCTCTTTTGAAAAATACCCATCATGAAAATTTACTCCCCTCGAGGAGGGGGAAGGGTGTGTGTCGAGGCTCCCACGCATACAAATTTTTTTCCCAGTTGACTATCTCTATTATAAATGATCCTTGTAAATTTCATAATGATTATTAAAAATTAATTCTATTTATGCACATTTATACAAAATTTTGTCCTATATCACCATGTTAAAAATTTAGAAAAAGCGGGATGGCAACGCAACCTGTAAGGCATTTTTAACCAAAAGTTAATAGGCATTAATTTATGTCAAGGTGCAACTACATACCAATTTGTATGAAATTCTGTGCAGTAGTTCCTGAGATACAGTTTCCACAAAATTTTGTCACACACACACAGACTGACAGACACAGACAGACATTTTCTAAACATGGTCAAAGCGTGTTATACAGCTCTCAAAACGCATAAGCCCATCAAAAACCCGAGGTCGAAAGTTTTTACAAATTCAATACTTTACTTTCTTCTATTGAATATGGAAGAAAGTTAAAAAAAAAAGGGGGGGGGGATGTACATTTTAATTTTTAGAATAGTAATTATTTTTGTTAATAACATATAATTTAAAAACTTTTTTTTTTTTTTTTTTTTTTTTTTTTTGTCAAAATTTATATTAAAAATTAGTGAAATATCCACATTATTTCATTTTATAAACTATAATTTATCACTTTCACATCCGCATAATTTCCGATTTGGAGCAGTATAGACTCACACGCCTTTTAGTATTCGTCTAAAAATTTGAAATATTTGGGGAAATTATATGGTGTAATTTTGTATTGTCGTAACAAAACTCATTTTTTTTTTTTTTTTTTTTTTTTTTTTCTAATGAAAATTTGGTTTATAACAACAAAATAACTTCAATAATAAAGCTTTTTTTTGTAGGTAATTTTAATCAAATCTTTTTTTCCGGGTTTAGAGGGAAGTAGGTGAATATGGAATATCATTTCTATTTGAACTTAACATAATAAACTGTAAATATATATATATATATATATATATATATATAATATATAATAAATAAATAATAAAGTATTTTAGGCCTTTGCTGATTTGATTATTGTGAGATCCGGGCAAAATATCGCATCGTCGAACAAAAAAACTAGTAGGATGTGGCCACCACATGACTTTCTTCTACATAATTTTACACAAAATTGATTCAATGCAAATTATTTATTAAATTATCAAATTATTTTCTATTATAAATGCAGACGATTTTTATCTGACAGTATTATATTATCACTAAACGCCGAAAGATGTCAATTTTTTGGAAATCAGAAGAAATGATTTTTTTTTTCAAAGTTTTTTTCGTTAAAATATAAAAAAAATCGATAACTTTGTTTTAAATTATCACAGATTTATAGTTCAACCATTCGTTTTAAAGGTATTGACGAGATCTTTCGAAAGATACCCATGTTGAAAATTTACTCCCCCAGGGGGGAGGGGAAGCGATGCTCCCACACGCATAATTTTTTTTTTACTAGTTAACTACTACTATTATCAATAATTCATATTAATTTTACAATCACGCGATTAAAATAACTCTCATTATGTACATTTATACGAAATTTTGTCCTATACTGCCATGTTAAAAATTTAGAAAAAATGCGATCACAACGCCACCTGTTGAGCAATTGTTCCACAAATCTAATCAGCACCAGTTTATGTCAGGGTCCAGCTAAATACCAAGTTTGGTTAAATTTCGTTCATTGGTTCGTGAGATGCAGCGTCCACAAAATTTGTGATACACACACACAGACACACAGACATTTTCTAAAAACAGTCAAATCGTGTTCAGGACATCCCAAAACGCGTAAATCCATCGAAAACTGGAGTTCGAAAATTTTCATGAATCCAACACTTTCTCTATATATACATATAGAAGAAAGTAATAATATCTATTTCAAGGGTGACGGGGCTATAAGCCTTATAATAAATTAATATTTATATTTATAATAAATATATATATCATAGAGCGCAATTTAATTATTTTATCTATATTTAATTTTAAGTTATTTTATCATTTGCTTTTTACCCTTCAAAATACATTTTAAAATTGTTGTGCATCACTGCTAACAAAGCTAAACACTGTTCACAAATCTAAATTAAATGTTATAAAATTAATAAGCACGATTGAATTCATTATGACTAATCTTGACAAAAGTTATATATATTTATATAATATATATATTTATAATAAATATATATATCATAGAGCGCAATTTAATTATTTTATCTATATTTAATTTTAAGTTATTTTATCATTTGCTTTTTACCCTTCAAAATACATTTTAAAATTGTTGTGCATCACTGCTAACAAAGCTAAACACTGTTCACAAATCTAAATTAAATGTTATAAAATTAATAAGCACGATTGAATTCATTATGATTAATCTTGACAAAAGTTATATATATTTATATAATATATATATTTATAATAAATATATATATCATAGAGCGCAATTTAATTATTTTATCTATATTTAATTTTAAGTTATTTTATCATTTGCTTTTTACCCTTCAAAATACATTTTAAAATTGTTGTGCATCACTGCTAACAAAGCTAAACACTGTTCACAAATCTAAATTAAATGTTATAAAATTAATAAGCACGATTGAATTCATTATGACTAATCTTGACAAAAGTTATATATATTTATATAATATATATATTTATAATAAATATATATATCATAGAGCGCAATTTAATTATTTTATCTATATTTAATTTTAAGTTATTTTATCATTTGCTTTTTACCCTTCAAAATACATTTTAAAATTGTTGTGCATCACTGCTAACAAAGCTAAACACTGTTCACAAATCTAAATTAAATGTTATAAAATTAATAAGCACGATTGAATTCATTATGACTAATCTTGACAAAAGTTAATATACATAGTCTTTAAACTCTTTTAAGCAAAATTTATAACAATGATTGTGATGGGTTTGTCTGTATGTCAGCGCTCTGACTAAGGTAAATATGCATGCGCTGTCATGAAATTTTATATAACATTACTAATAACACTGCTTGGCATGAAAATCGATTCTGACACCATTTCAGCATATTCGTATGTAAAATGACCTCCTGAATCCGAATAGGACGCTCATTTTGCCCTATCATCCACCTTTTTTTTGGAACGACCCCCTATTTTTATCAGTTTTCGGTGATTTTATGGCCATAAATTTGATTTTTAGGAGGGGTGAGGATTATTTTAACCGTTAAATATCTTCTGAAGGCTACAGAGTTGGAAAATTCTAAAGCATGGACATTTCAGACAAGGGGGAAATTTTGGGGAGGGGGGGGGGATTTGCCACTGAAATTAAGTATTACATATCTTATATTTTTTTAATCTGTTATTAATGTTATTTTTTAAACTTTATATATTTTTGTTTTTAGGTGTTAAATTAATTCTTTTTCATTCCTCAAATCAAATTCATGGCCATAAAATCATCGAACAGGGAAAAAAATTGAGGGAGGAGGTGGTGTTTCTAGAAAACGGTGGGTGACTGGGCAAAATGGGAGTCCTATTCGGATTCAGGAGGTCATTTTACTTAAGAATCAGGGAAAATGGTATCAGAACTCGAATTTTTTTTTTTTTTTTTTTTTTTTTTTCAGAGCAGTGTAATTACTAACTCATTCAAATAAAATGTTGTCATTTTATTTGTATGAACACAAATCACATTATTTTGCTTTCCATTCATTTATATAGGCGATATTTTGACCCCAACCCGATTATTGAAAACTTTCTAGTGTCATTAATGTGTTTTCATGGTTTTATACCACAAAAAATAAAGTTTACATGTAAAATTTTTAGAAAAGGGGGGGGAAAAAAAAGCTATTGTCGGGTAATATATGGAAAAGTTATGAAGAGAAATATAGAATACAAATTTCCTTAAAGAATAATATGAAAAAAGGGTAATGTTTTCACAGAAAATATGAATAGTTACAATATAAACAGTTAATTTTGAAATTATTATTGAGAATAAATAGTATTGAAAAAACTATCAACGTTTGACGTGCTTCCAATAGGTTGCAGCACCGACAGGTGAGATATAACGGTATTCCATTTTATTCCACTATTCTATATTCTCGACTATTCTATATACTCGACTATTCTATATAATTGACTTTTCTATTTCATTCTTGTATATTCGAATTTTTACAATTCTTTGTGCGTCTAGAAAAAAGATTTGATTAAAACTATAAAATGAATTTTGTTTAAGTTATTTTGTTGTTTTTAAATCAAATTTTTATTGGAAGTAAAAAGTCAGTTTTGTTACCACAACGTCAAAAATTTTGTTAACAAATTTACAAAATTTCTGTATATTTGCAAGAATTAACAAAATTTGCAGTTTACTATACTTTTTACATTGTAATTAAAAAACATTATTTATTTATTAATTTACGCGTTTTGTAAGGAAAACAAAAATATTTTTGTTAAAATTTCAAAACAAATCTTTAAGACTATTTTGTTAATCTAAACAAAATTTCAATTGAAACATATTTAAACAGAAATATCATTTTCTTTTTTAATTCAACAAAAATTTTTTTTGCAGTTGCTCGAATTAACAAAATTTGTAGTTTAACTTTAGTATATGTTTTGTATATTTCTAAATAATTAGTTTTTGTAAGAAAAACAAAATTATTTTTTTAAAATTCCAAAACAAATCATTAAAATTATTTTGTTAATCTAAACAAAATTTCTATTGGAACACATTTAAACAGAAATTTTGTTATATTAATTAATTTTTTCTTAATTCAACAAAATTTCTTTATATTTGCTTAAATTAAGAAAATTTGTAGCTTAACTTTTTAGTATACTTTTTGTATATTATATTTAAAAAATATTTTTTTATTTCTTTTTCGTAAGTAAAACAAATATATTTTTATTAAAATTTCAAAACAAATTAATTAAAATTATTGTGTGAGTCTTAAAATTTTTATTGGAACCTATTTAAACAGAAATTTTTGTTGTACTAATTATATATATATATATATATATATATATATATATATATATTAAGGTAAACAAAATTATTTTGTTAATCCAAACAAAATTATTATAAGAACACATCCAAACAGAAATTTTTGATGTATTTATTAAATTTTTGTTAACTCAACAAAATTTATTTATATTTGTTTGGATTAACAAAATTTGTAGTTTAACATTAATATGCTTTTTGTATATTTGTAATGAAAAAATATTTTTTGTAAGGAAACCAAAAATATTATTGTAAGAATTCCAAAACAAATTACTTAAATTTATTTTGTTAATCTAAACAAAATTTCTATTGGAACACATGTAAACAAAAAGTTTTGTTCTACTAATTATATTTTTGTTAATTCAACAAAATTCCTCTATATTTGCTCGAATTAGCAAAATGTGTAGTTTAACTTAGTATACATTTTGTATATCTCTATTTAAAAAATATTTTTTGTAAGGAAAACAAAAATTTTTTTTTCGAATTGCAAAACTAATTAATTAAAACTATTTTGGTAATGTAAAAAAAATTTCGATGGGAACACATTTAAACAGAAAATTTTGTTGCACTAATCAAAATTTTGTTAATTCAATAAAATTTCTCTATATTTGCTGGAATTAACAAAATTTATAGTGTAACTTGAGTATACTTTTTGTATATTTGCAGTTGAATTTTTATTTATTTTTTATTTATTTTACTTTTTATATATTTATTGTTTTGCAAGGAGTAGATAAATATTTTTGTTAAAATTCTAAAACAAGTTATAAAAATTATTATTTTAATGCAACGAAAATTTCTATTGGAACACATTTAAACAGAAATTTTTGTTGTACTAATTAAATTTTTGTCAATTCAACAAAATTTCTTTATACTTGCTCGAATCAACAAATTTTTTAATTTAACTTTAGTACACTTTTTCAAATTTATAGTTAAAAACGCTTCTTTTTCAAGGAATATATTATTTTTTTTTTTTTTGTTAGAATTCCAAAAGAAATTAATTAAAATTATTTTATTAATCTAAACAAGGTTTTCCTTGGGACACATTTAAACAGAAATTTTTGTTGTACTAATTAAATTTTTGTCAATTCAACAAAATTTCTTTATACTTGCTCGAATTAACAATTTTTTTAATTTAACTTCAGTACACTTTTTGTAAACTTATAGTTAAAAACGTTTTTTTTCAAGGATTTTTTTTTTTTTTTTTTTTTTTTTTTAGAATTCCACAAGGAATTAATTAAAATTATTTTATTAATCTAAACAAGGTTTTCCTTGGAACACATTTAAAGAGAAATTTTTGTTGTACTAATTAAATTTTTGACAATTCAACAAAATTTCATTATACTTGCTCGAATTAACAAATTTTTTAATTTAACATTAGTACACTTTTTATAAATTTATAGTTAAAAACATTTCTTTTTCAAGGATTTTTTTATTTTTTTTTATTTTTGTTAGAATTACAAAAGAAATTAATTAAAATTATTTTATTAATCTAAACAAGGTTTTCCTTGGGACACATTTAAACAGAAATTTTTGTTGTACTAATTAAATTTTTGTCAATTCAACAAAATTTCTTTATACTTGTTCGAATTAACAAATTTTTTAATTTAACTTTAGTACACTTTTTATAAATTTATAGTTAAAAACATTTCTTTTTCAAGGATTTTTTTTTTTTTGTTAGAATTCCAAAAGAAATTAATTAAAATTATTTTATTAATCTAAACAAGGTTTTCCTTGGGACACATTTAAACAGAAATTTTTGTTGTACTAATTAAATTTTTGTCAATTCAACAAAATTT